>CM043018.1:17694894-18254076 GCA_023690525.1 Holotrichia oblita | reverse complement strand
ACACTTCCACCATCTGCTTCGTTTTACTCATCGAGTTTCTTGACGATTATCTTGTAATTTTGAAGCTTCTGAGCTTATTCTAGTAGGTACTAATTCCCAATCCTTAATCTTGATTTATTTTAATCCATAATTATTTACGGCTTTCCGCTTTCACCTTCATTTTGTTTTTATCATTCTGACTTATTGAAGCATGATTCTGAAGTAGCCAATTTTCTAGAAGAAGCCCAGGAAGAGAAATATGTATGTACATAGAATATAAAGGAAATTATATTAAGCAAAGGGGGTTGGTAAAGATATTCTTTCAATTGCATAACTCTACTAACCCAGCCTTTCTCTTGATTGATTATTGCCAAATTTACTACATAAAATGTGTTAAATATATGAAGTCTTTCCTTAACTTTTGTCACTTTACATTTTCTGCCATGCAAGCTAGCGGACACCATTCCAGTGGTCCTACTTCTCCTTTCCAGGGTTGAACGCGCAGTTCCTAAGCCCCATAATCTCTTCGACGGACCCTTCCTGGTCCTTAATGTTAATTGAGTGGGTGGGGTCCATCTGCCCCGGAGATCAAGATCTCCAAGTTACCATGGTCCTCACCAGTGTTGGCCCCTATGGATCAGCGATGCTCAGCACTCGATTAACTTTCACTTTGGGCGTCGGTCGATCTGGGTCAAATTCCACCAGGTGCGTGACCAGAGGATTGGCAGCTGTGGTGGAGCGATGGAGCGTCTTACTGGCCAGATAGACAGGTGGTCCTCGAGAGATGGAATATTCAAGTCCGCTCGTAGTTGTTCGTTCCTAACAAACCAGGGGGCTCCAAGCATCCTGAGGATCTTGTTTTGGAGGACCTCTAGCTTCTTTAGGTTTGATTTCGCCAGGCTCGGCCACTAGAGTGTCCCGTAGTACATATTCAGTTTTAATGAAGTGCTCCCGACGCAAAGTGGTGGGAATAGTGCTGATCGTGCAGCTAGAAATTTCTTCGTTGTTCTCTTGACGTGCTGATCCAGAGTGACATCCAAATAGAGGTCGAATTGGCTTCAGGCAGCCTGACATCTCGGTCATGGATATTGTCTGGGGGTAGCCTGCGTCTCTTCGTAAATCTGATGGCTATACATTTAATTTCGTTTAATTTTAGCCTCCATTTAGATCCCCATTCGGCTATAGCATCTACTTGTGCTTGGAGTCTTCTACACAAGATCTCCTCATTGCGGGATGAAGTATAAAGACCCGTTTCATCGGCGTAAATCGCAAGTTCAATCCGGGAGTTTAGGGTAAATCTGTCATGTAAATCAAAAACAACGTTGGTGCAAGAGGGAACCCTGTAGAACACCGGCGATTCCTTGTTTTGGTGTGGATATGGACTCTTCAACTCTTACCGAACACGAACGAAGAGACCGTATCAAAGGCCCTCTCCATAACACCATTGATACCATTCAATTGGTTTTGTACAATTCTTGTTTTACATTTCTCTTGTTCTTTTCTCCTGTCGAAAGTCTAATTCTTTTCTATCGAGATGTTGTTTATCATTTTCCATAAGAAGTTTTCTATCCTGATTGGCATTGTACATAGTTGTAGGAGTCGTATTCAATCCTTAGTTTCTTTCATTTTCAATAGTGGGGTCAACCACGTTTCCCTCGAAGATCTTCACTAGAGAAACTGTTCCTTATTTTTTCTGCAGTAATTTTTATGATTCTATCTTTTATGTTCAAAGTATTTTTGAAAAGCACTTTGCAAACTCTTATACGGATGTTATGGTCTGTTGTTTCCAAATAGAAGCAAAACTTATTAGCCGTGGATAACGACACTTTCTAACATTTTTAGTCACTTCAATACAATCATTAAAAACAGCTCAAATGAGTTTTTTGGTCAAATGGTATACCAAACTTCTAAATTGTCTTCTTTATTGCATTACTATGAATTTTCACCAAGTATCGACCACTCTCTCTCTGTCAGTGTTATGCACAATTGATGGCAAATGTAACAATTTTTTTTTTTTTTTTTTTTCTTTGGACAATGGAAAACTAGAATGGCGAAGCAGGGCAGTCTTAGGTTATCCCTAACACTGAGGCACACTGGGCCTGTTGTATTATTCCTGCCTTGATTTCGTTTCACTCAAACAAGTTAGTTCCCTAGATAAAGTTTAAGATCTATTCCATAAATCTTTCTCCAATGGTAAATCGAATACGCTTTGCATAGCAACCCTACGTTGAGACTTAGTGCTACGCATTCGAAGGTAATGTGAGAGGTTGCTTCCTCCTCTTCATTGCAGAATCTGCATTCATCTGTATAGATCCTCATCTTGTGCAGGTGATCTCTTAGACAACCATGTCCTGTTAATAGACATGTTATTACCCTAAGTTGAGTCCTATTTAATGCAAGTTAGTCATTGTGACGATCGTCCTATCATCTGTTTGCTGTACTTTTGTCCAGCTACATGGTTCCAATTTAATTGGTGTTTTATGATCCACTCATTAGTTGCACCAGGTACTACACTTTTTTGTAATTGGGAATCCTTCCTCCAGATCTGCAGTTTCATTGGCCGCTGTATCTCTGAGTCTTGACATCCAGACCAAGGTGATTTGTCGTCCCTTTATCTCTTGTTTAATCGTCAGAAACTTACATTATGTCATAATAGTCGACAAATATTTTGTCAAATAGAGTTTGTAGTTGACATTCAGTGGTTTAATAAGCAGAACATTTTTTGTGCTCCAACCAAGTCACCCTGCGAATTGATGGCCCAAATGGCAATATTAAAAGGAACAAAATCACAATTTTAATAAAACAAAAATTACTTTTACAATGATACTTATTACACGATTTTCCGATTTGATTTAATCCTATACATACATGTGAACCATACGTTCGGTGCATTTTGTTAGTTTTATTTCCATGTGAAACGTACGCATAGCTTACCATAATCCATAGTGACGGACGCATGATGGATTAGCTTTGCTCGTGCCTGAACTAATATGGCCAACAAAAATATTTTGCAATCTCCATGATGCATGATTTATTACCAGAGATGAATATTTTAGCTTTTATTACATATTATGATGAATACATCTTGTTTGTTTTATAGATTGAATAGAAACAGTCAGTCGTTGGCACTTTCTAATATTTACATGAAATAATAGCAAGCTCAATATAATTAGAATAACAGGATGTATTTATTAAAACCGATACTCGTTTTGCTAATAGTAAAAGATGAATCTTTTTACTGTAAAAGTATGATTTATAATGCATGTTCCTTGTTTGTTAATTATTTTCCAAACGTTATTTGCCTGATACTGTATTAATGATGTACATATTTTGATTAATTGTTTAATCAATATTTATATGTATGAATGTGTTAATGACAAAGCACTATATTACAACGAAAGAAGTGAGTAAATTTTCAGGTCTCCTTTTGTGTATAAACCCATTTTATTCGTTTTCAAGTCTATTGAGTTCTTAATATTTATTTCTGATGTGGTATTACCTTTATTACTATTACTAAATATGTTCCAAATTTCTATATACTAGTCTAACATCCTCTTAACTTACATTTATTTTCGTCTTCGGACTATACATAACAAAATAAAAATATTGGTATAACACTAATGCAGCTGTAAATGTAATTATAGTGATCCAATGTCCGGTTGGTCCGATTGGCGTATCATTCGTTTCACAATCACATGGATCAGTCGTACTCTCGGAGTCTATTGTCGGGAAGCTCCGATATTAATTCCTTCTTCGATTTTCTGGAGTATTTTATTAACGGAAAGCGCTATTCCCGTTCTCGCAGTATGAATTTGGAAAATAATTGCGATGAGTTTACTATTACATACTAATGCTCCTCCAACGTCAGTCGGGTACAGTTCATTTTTAGCTGGTACCCCATACTCAATTCTCCCGGCACCCAGGTAATTAAGCCGTTTCGGAGTAACTACCCTCATTTTAGTCCCTATACTCTGCGATGATCCCCACCCGAATATTTTACATGATTTAATATGGTTAATAGAAAACATTCCGATCACAGGTGGAGTTTCGTTTCTGGTTAGATTAACAACATCTAGAGTATATTTAATTCTCCCGATTCTCTCGCCGGTATTATTAACACCTACGCATTCTTTTGACGCGTCAACTTCCTGACACACGGTCACATTTATTATAGCATCACTGCCATATATTTTCGTTATTAATATTCTATCTGTTATACGTGTACCGGTCGAAGTTCCCGCGAAATAAACAAAGTCTACCTCCTCTGAATAATTTAAGGCTAATAAAGTCCCAATTATAATAAAAAGTTGGAATAATTTCATCCTTTTTTCGTGTAAATTTTAATTTATACTCTGTCAAATTTGACAAGCACAAAATGGTGCTTAATTTTCCCTGTATTCCATTGAGAGAACTCTTCATTTTTGTTTCCTTAATTTATATCCTAAGAATATTAAGTATTAATTTGTTTTGCGCAACATTATGCAAATAAATTTCAGATTAATTCGACTCTTTAAAATTCGGAAGTGTAGTGAACCTTGACACATGTCACAAAAGCATAGAATAACTGTAAAGTACTATTACGACTGACAGATAGCGCTGCTATTCTCGTTAATAACAAGAAATGCGCATGGTGACGTATTCAAATCACTTTTCAAGTTTAAAGTCAAAACAAGTTTTTCGGACGAAATTTACGGAAACATCGTTGTTAAAAAACACGTCAAAATAGAACACAAATTTCAGAGTCTACAACTGCTCCAGTGTTAGCATTAGAAAAGGCCTACAAGGCTCACTTCAAGAAGTTATGCAATAAAGACTTGATTCCAAATGAATATCATGCTCCTTTAGTGGATCCACTTTAGTGGATCCACTTTAGTGGTTGTATAATCTTATAGAAAAATAAGATTGACTTTGTTTAGTATTGAAATAATATCGGTACCAACCTCTCTTTGTTTGATACAACTTTTTTCATCTTCCATTTATTTCTCTTTTTGGTAGCATGATCAAAATAAATGGTAGAAATTCACATCTAACAGACCTCACAGTTTTTCAGACAACAACTTTTCTTCACCATTTACATCAAGAACATATTGGTTCATAGGTTCCAAAACTCACGTGAGATTGATTGGAAAGACTGGGGTAGTTGTGTTGGTTATTGTATAAAATCATTTGACGGCTGCTTTGTATAGTCTAGGTTGTTTTCCTTACACTCCCTATTTTAGGCAAGTTTTAGTGGAAAATGAAATATCGCGTAGCTGAATTAGACCTTCTAGGATAAGATATGTTTTACAAACTTCTCCAAATTCATCCAGCCAATCAGAACATTTACACGCGCAAGTAAAGCAAAAGATATCTTCCCTTTTCTTGGAAAAACATCAAATCAAGAGATGCAAATAATCTGCTGACCTATTTTACACCTTCATATAGAGTGTTACAAAAAATTGGGTAAATCCCTTGGCCATACATTTTTTAGACTAAGATAAAAGGACTTTCATGATATCACTTTCTATTTGAATGCTTTATTTTTAGTATACGACGTGTCCAAGAAAGTTTGCAACAAAGGGAAAATTTTTTTATGGTCTATTTTGTAGAAATTCTTTATACAAGTTTATGCTTTACCAATAAAGAAAATAGGGGGGTGTGGTATTCTTCCACCCCCCATTTTTTTTTCTAGCCAATGGCTGTAAACTTGACACCAATCTTTTCTAGTAAGCTGATAACTTATCAAAACTTTTTGTTATTAAATGTTGGTTTGATGACAGATTGAAAACAGAGCATCCAAATAGAAAGTGACGTAAGCAAAGTCCTATTATTTTAACTCAAAGACTTTTTTGTAACATCCGGTATATATAAGCATATAAGAAGTGAGCATCTCTTTTCAATAATTATTGATTTGGAACTCATAATAATTTAGTGGTTTGCTTCTAAGTTAATTCCTCGTTTCTCCTTCCTAATTTTGATTTATACCTTATTTCAAAAAGAGAGAGACAAAATTCTGAACAGACCGAAATGACACTTGTTTCTTATTGGCTGAAAGCAGGGCAAAATCACACTATGCAACGTTCTGTTAATTCGGTTCATTGTTAAACATTCTGACATTATTTATACCACAGGTGTATTTAAAGTTTTAATATAATTATTACATTAGTTTATCCATTTTTTGGTGTAGATTCGTTCATTTTCACCTTACTTATCAAAGAATGTCACAAAAAAGTTTATTTTGCAAATTACATATTGTAATTTGGGCTGGGGGTCTGTTCAGAATTTTGTCTCTCTCTTTTTGTACATCACCAACTAAACCCAGAAAGGGCCCTATTCTTGAGTGCTAGCACCGCCCTCTAATCGTTCTCCTCTCAACTTGCATACTTTCTTGAGATATACTAGAACAAAATAATGACGTAACCTTCTTTCCTTTCATAAACACCTAATTTAACATATGTGGACTGGAATAAAAAAGGGAGTTAGTGACACATATCTGGTTTTTCGGTCACTAACTCCCTTTCTTTATTCCAGTCCACATATTCGATTTTGTACTGATATTCTGTATTAATTTATCATAACACTCTTTTAGGGAAAGTTAATTATTCGAAAACACAATTATTGTGCTCTCAATTAATTTGACATTTAATTAATTCTTGTTTTATGAACCTGCAACTAGAAATGTAGCAGAGAATGAAAGAATTATTTCGTTACTTGCGAAAAAAAGTCAATTCAAATTTTTCTAAACAGATATTTTCAATGGCAAATATTGGGTGATAATCCGATTGTCACTCAAGTAATATCTGCAACATTAAATTATTGTTATATATGTAGATTCGAAATTTGGAACATACAAGTACACAAGTACACAAGTATACATCGTTTATTACTCCACACAGATTAATTTTATTTTAAATATTTTTTTAGCTCTTACATTTTATTACATTTTTTTTCTCTACAAGACGTAATAAATATTATTAAACTTATTAGGCGTTACTTAGTTAGAACTTTATACTTTATTTATCTTAGACGGCTTCTAGATCTTCAGCTATATCTTTCAGTTCCTTTCCGTGGCCCTCCAAGCTATAATCCGAAGCGGCGGTCTGCCGTAGGTTGGCTTAACCGGGCCCCTTCAATGAGCTGTCTTGCCCTGCCTCCTTCCCCTTGTCCCAGTGACCGATCCTCGGCCCCATTCAGCTCTGCCAGCTCTAGCTTGAGCGATGGAAGCGCACCACCCGGTCACGAGACAGACACAGCCAGTATCGTTACAGGTATGTATCAATCATTCATCATTTCGATAAATAAAAATGGTTATTTCGTTCCTTTATACAACAATCAATAAACGTTAACCGTTAATATTTCTAATCATTTTTAAAATGGTGTATATTGCGTCATCTAGCAGGAAATAGCTGAAGCTAAGCTGAGGTAATAGTGGAATCTGCCGACTAAAAATAACCATTTTAATTTAAGAGTTTGTTCATCAAATTAAGCGCTAAATTTAAATTAAAGTTTATTTTCATTATAAAAATCTTAATAAAAATTAGAATCTAAATGTTTTAAATTTAGCGTTTAATATTTTAGAAAAATAAGTTTCGTTCCATATTAGATTTTATAATATAAAAAGTGCATGTTATTACTGTGCATTTTTACTGCATTTTCAATATTCTCTATATGTCGATTTTATTTTTAATGCCAATCTTACCAAAAAAAAAAAAGAATCTGCTAAATTGCTCTTTTCCTTAGATTTTAATTCTTTATTTTAATATTACAAATCTACGAGTACATTAAAAAAAACTTAAAATAAAGCAACAATTCATATCCTCCCCAACTTGATACGTTAGCACAAAATCCTTGTTTTTCTTGAATATAATTTTACCTGTGATGAAACATCGCTAACGCCATTTCACTGTGATTTCATGTAGTGATTTACTCAGTGCTCGCACTGGGTGTTACAGATAAGAGTCTAGGAGATACCAGCGATATAATCAGCGATAGTTCTGGCGTTGGTACAGCCAACTCCGACACGACGATTGGTAGCATCTCGATCCCGGGAAGTACGGTCGTCTGCATCGAAACTTATAATTCTAATGAGGAAGGACACCTGCAGATTCGTGAAGGAGATATCATCGAAGGTAAGCGAGAAATGTTAATGCGAGACGGCTTTAACTAAATGATTACAGGTAATTAAGTTTAATGCAAAGAGAGCCATTGATATTTCGTTGAGTATCGTTACTACAAAATTACTTACTTAGGTATCTTTAAATTCATTACAAAAAATATTTTGATTTGTAAATTTCGCAAAACCATTTGAGAACTTTAGAGAAGAATTCTGACTCTTTGACACAAATTGCGACTGGAGACGAGACTTGAGTGCACCACTGGTACTCAGAAACGAAATCAGAATCAATGCAATAGATGCTTAAACGGTCTCCACCGCTAGAGGAGGAAGAGACTCAACCATCTGCTGCAAAATTGATGGTAACACTTTTCTGGGATACTAAGGGCATTCTCCTCATCGAATATATGCTGAAAGAAACTATGATAAATGCAAACACTTATAGAAATACTTTAAAGAAGTTGCGGGGAGTACTTAATCAGAAATGTCCAGATTTTTGATTAAGTACTTTCCAGATTATTAAAAAACTATCTTCGAAGACGCCGTTTTAACTTTGATGAGTGTCTTAAAGAGGGAGTCGACAACTTTTTTACCGATCAAGTAGAAACATTTTTTGACAAAGACATAAAGTTAGGAGGAAATATACTTCTTTTTTAGTGACTCCGATATTTGCAACTCTGTGCTGACTTAAAAATTACAGTTACATACAAGAAAGCAAATAGTGTATCTCCATACTTACGAGAATCGTCCGTTATTTTCCGTTTGTGTGTTCTCCGATGGTAGATGATATCAATCATTTCCTACGTTACAACAAGAGACCATGGTTTGTAATAAGAAATTAGTGGGTTTGTTACAGCAGATCTAGCCAACCAAAGAAGTGCTAAGCAATGTTTTCAGCTCTTATTCTCGAAATTGAAGTGTGCAATTGGGGGAAGACGAGCGTTGAGATCAGTTGTATCGGTCTAAATCACAAATCACACATATGTACAGGGGTGGGCATAAGTCGCTTGGCAAATTTACACAAATTTAAAAAATTTAAGTAATTTTAAAAACGACAACACAAGATTAAAAAGCGTTGATTTTCTTTCATTCTACCGCAAAAATATTTATAATAGGTGTTCAAAATGTTTCACCGTTCATCTCGATACACTTCAAACAACGCGAGGTCTTTGATGATATCGAACTCGATTGTTATCCAATGTTTCAAATCTTCTTTTCATCTTGAACACTACCGGCCTCCTCAAACTTTTTGGCTAATTCGACCATGTAATTGCGGTTTGGGTATTGTGTATCAGGCCACCTTTCTCTAAAACCCTCTTCAATGGCTCCATAATTGCGATCAATACAATAAAACTGTTTCAACAAAAACATACGCTGTTGTAACGAAAACTTGACTCGAACATTTTGTGCCATTTCACTCGACAGAAAATTATCTAACCATGCAACAATACCGGTATTGACCTGTCTCGAGGTCGACAAGCATACTAACTTACTAACTGACATACTAACTGACGCATGCCCTGTTTTCAAGGCTGCCTGGTGACTTATGCCCACCCCGTTATATATTGTATACATATATTATACACATTTGTTCACCTCAGAGCGGGCCATGGGAAGTTGCACTAGACGCATAGAATGCAGTGCGATGTGGCAACGCGTAGGCATGCGCCACGCAAGATCGCTCGTCGATCACGACATCACCGACCATACTCTTGTTCGATTTAAATTCAACTGAATTGTGTATGCATGAGTGTCGACGCCAGACGCAAGCTACAACGCGAAGGAGGGAATACGCTGTTGCAATTCACACTGCTATGGCGCGCTCTGAGGTGAACTAATGTGTATACATACACATATGTATATATGCAACTTAATATACTTGAACATCCCTATAGTAAATGATAGATCTGATTACAAGAGGGGCGAAGGGAAACTATGAATAGACAACCAGCATTACAGTATTTAAAATTTACTGTCTTAATTTCACGTATTAGATACATATACAGTGTGTAAAATGGAATGCCAAATGGAATAAATTCATTATTTCGCTTATTGTAAATATTTATAAAAAATCCTGAAACACGTAAAATTTAAATTATAAATTGAAATTCTTCAACGTGAAGATGCAATAGCTACCTTCAACGCCCTTCGAATGACAGGTACAACCCCAATTTTTAAAAATGGGAAGTATAGGCTTGTGATATATCGTTTGAAAGGTATCTTTATTCTCTATTCAAAAATGTTATCCTTTTTAAGTTTGTTGTAACAATTAATATATTATTAATAAAATAAAATCATGTTGTTATCGAAGTTCGCTACAGTATACTCAAAAATTTAAATTATGGCTACATGCAATAACGTTCGTAGAACAAGAATGGCAATAGAACATGCATACATCTATCATTGTTGTTTATGCGATAACTCGACATTGCATAAACAACAGCTACTTTTTTTACTATAAAAACAAACAAAAGAATATAGAAAAATATATACATATATAGAAAAATTAAAAAATGGGGGTTGTACCTGTCATTCGAAGAGGGTTGAAGGCAGAGATCGCAATTTCACGTTGAAGACTGTCAATTTATAATTTAAATTTTATGTGTTTCGGGATTTTTTATAAATATGTACAGTAACCGATATAATGAATTTGTTCCATTTGGCTTTTACACACTGTAGGTTTATATACTTACCTTTTAATGTTTACTTATCTTTTGGAGTTTGAATTTCTTTTTTAATATCATTACAAAATTGTTAAACAAACAATTAGGCAGTAATCTTTATATTGTAATAATCCATACAATAAAAAATACATATACATACATATGTAGATGCTATATAAGAGTACAAATATCATTAATTTCTTATTTTTGTACAGTCAAAATGGACTCGTTCTACAAACTGTGCGTTTAAATGTGATATCTCTAAGTCAATATCTTTTTCCCTCTCCCCTTACAGTAAGCATACCTACCATTAATACACTGTTTCTATGGACGTAAGTTGGTTTTACTGAAATGATTATGATTGTTATGACAACGGGACGTAAGTAATTTACTCATGTCTTTTAGGGAAAAAAAGTGCATCAAAACACGTGCGTTTATAAACAATTGTATGTAGGAACTGCCTAGTAACGTTTCAGATGTGTCTAACATGTGTCTAATTTATTAAATTCTGAGGTTGTTCACCGTTACTGTTTATCATGATTACATTTAATTTTTGAGGAGTTTATTGTCTGGGGAGTGGGAAAAATGTTATAAGCAATTCGGGAGGTAACATTTACAAGTCTCGAACTCTATTGCAAGTCCTCGGGCAAGCCCTCGGACGCAAACTAGTCCTCGACTAGTAAATGTTACTTACCTCCCTTATTACTTAATAGTATATTAAGTATGGAGAACGGTAAGGGATGTTTACCGTTCGAAGACAATTGTTTGGAGGAGGCGCGAAGCAACGACTCCAATTATTGTCTGAGAACGGTAACCCTTAACGTTCGACATGCTTATAACGTTTTTTGCGCGATTGGAATCTCTAGAATAATAATAATAATTTATACAAATAAATTTGTGAAAATCAGAAAGATTGGAACTGAAACCATTGGATGGTTGTTCCATGGTTTCTATGGTTTTGCTCCAAACAAGCAAATTGTGCTTTTGATGCTGTCATTCCTAGTTCTGTTTAATTCACTTACCGTTCAGTGAACGGTAAGTAAATTACTTACCGTTTTGTTACACATAACAACCAGTAATAGCAACGCAACTTACCGTCGTGGAAACAGACACGGTAAACTGATAAAAACAACCAATCGCGCAAAAATAACTATTAACACATTTTTGAACGATTGTCAAATTTACATCGAAATAATAAAATTATATGGTACAGAACAAAACCGAAAAAACGAACAGAACTAATAATAAAGGCTAAATTTAATTCCTTGCCTACTCAATATACATATTATGTGTACGTCTGTAAATCACTTTTAATGTCAACCCAATCACTGATAACAATTCAATAGAAAGATGTGACGTGGATGTGAAAAATCCGGCTATGAATTGCCATGATCAATAAATATAAATCCATGTCAATCTATCAAATTGTGGATACATCTGGCACGAGTTTAAGTAGGTTTGTCACAGACAACCCATATTACAAAGCTAGTTATTGTGTTGCATAAACCACAGCCCCCCCACCCTTACCGGTGTTGTGATGAACCTCCCCTCCCCCTAAAAAAGGACTACTGATTGCCTATAGCGTTGCGCATCTAATTGTGTGTGTTTGTTGTTTTTCCCATAAAAATACTCTCGTTGGTTAAGGGATGGCATTTCACCTTCACCACAACCATAACAGACCATAAAACGACAAACAGTGTCGGTTCTCTATGTCATACCGGTCATACTCTGTGAATCTCGTAGTACACAATACCATACATCATTGAAACGCGTCTTCAGTTCAGAAAAGTCTTGGCAAAGTGGATCCCCAATTTGCTGCCTAATGAGCAAAAGAAGAAAATAGTTAATGATTCTCAATCGATTTTAGACGAGTATGGTGCCGAATGGAATGATCTACTGGACAATTTGTTAACCATCAATGAGATTTGAGTCTACTACAAACCACCACAGACCCGAAAAATTCAACGTCCGAATGGCAGCTTCCTGGTCAGCCATCGCCAGAAGTCGAGGATACCAAAATGACATTCAAAAAGATCATGGCTACTGTATTCTGGAATAAAGATGGGATCGTGCATTTTAATTATCTCGAATCGAATAAAGCTCTCGACAAAATGTATTACATGAACCTTCTTGATGTGATCAATGCTAGACAATTGTCCAGCCCGTAAAGCAAACATTACACTCGAAAGATCACTCAGCTTCTGAAACATCTACCTGATTCGCCCGATTTGACACCCTCTGATGATTCCTTGTTTCGAAATTTGAAAAACTATATGTTAAAACGCATATTTATTTTGTAAATAAATTCAAAAAATTCGGCCTGGTTTTTTAGTGGCTTTGACATGTTCAAGTCACAATTTTTCATTGTAATTTTAAATAAGGGAAACTAGAAGTCATTTTTATATCAAAAAACGGACTTGTCAATCAACCTCTATGTAGCTATACCGAAAAATACCGTACATAATTCATACTTCAATAAATAATCCAAAAAAAAAACAATATTCACGTGAATTAATTGATATTCTATAGCAAAAACTTTTTCTTGTCTTAATACAAAACAATACATAGGTAGTTAAAAATTATATTGCTTGAATGTGCCCCTCTCCCGTCTCGAACGTAACAACCTGTTTTAAGAAGGTGTCGTATTTAAAAATAAACATTTACTTTTAGAATTCGCATGTTTTTATTATAATACTAATTAACACTATTCTTGACATCGCACTACATCACACAATAAAAAATTATTGCCTCATAAATTCCTGGTTTATTACGGTGAATTTGCATAGATTTAACGTCGCTACTTATTACAACTTACATCTATATGACGTCGAATTGCAATAATTTTTCGCGGCGCATTTTAAAGTAACGATAACGATTGCTCGTACAGTATTAGTAAACACTGTATACGTATCCTCAACGGACAACAAATTAATTTGTCTTTTTATTACAACCTTGACTTGTATACTTAAACTTTACCTGGATCATATCTATTTTCATCGCGTGTTAAATACGATACATATTATTAGTATGTATACTAAATGTTTATATTAAGGAAAAACTTGAATCCAGATTTATCTGTCACATTTAAAACAATGAAACGCAGACTTCATTTGTTATGTAAGTAAACGTTTTATAATTTATTATTGGTTATTATTTTAATATATGCAATCGTTTTATAATTTAACTTTATTTGAATCTTATAGATAGGCAACCAGTTTAGCACCCTACTAGTTAGTGTTGCTACAAAAAAAACTCAAAATTCGTTTTTATTTTTGTAGTTACTGGTGCGACCGATGATGGATTTCTGGAAGGAACCTTAAAATCAGGTGGTGGTAAATCGGGCATTTTTCCTACGCACTGCGTCCAAGAAGTGCGTCTAAGGCATCACAATATTCAAGCTCCAATGATAATAGCGAGGGATGCCCGAATACCAACCAGGCCTGACAATAGAGTATTAGGACGAAGAGAAAGCACCAAACATTTTGCGACAGCACCAAGACTGAAAAAATCGTAAGTAACATACTAAAATCATTAATAATTTAAATTCTTTCTTACTTTCCTATTTAGTTACCCCGGAATTACGGCTGAACCTCGCACTGTAGTCCTACACAAAGGCCGAAAAGGATTCGGTTTCATTTTAAGAGGTGCTAAAGCTACATCACCACTTATGGATCTCACACCTTCCGAAAGATGCCCCGCCCTGCAATACCTGGACGATGTCGATCCCGGTGGTGTTGCGGATATGGCCGGCCTCAAGAAGGGCGATTTCCTACTGGAGATCAACAACGAAGACGTGTCATCGGCCTCTCACGAGCACGTCGTCGATCTGATCAGGAAATCGGGAAATCTAGTGTCGATGACCGTCGTGTCGCTCTGCGCGCCTTCCATGCCTAGAGTGTTGCCTAGCAGTAAGTCGACTATACTTCCAGGCGGAAATATAGAAGTGCCACTTAGCAGGCAGTACGCTACGTTACCGAGAAAGCTGACGAATACTCAACCGGGTAATATTGGTACGTTGAGCCGTTCGACGCACGCACCGTTACCACCTAGAAGGGATCCAAAGACGACGCTAAGTGTTGGAAGGGCTAGAGCGAAAAGCTTAGTAGCTGGTTTAGGTATGCATTCTTAAGATTTAAATTTTACGATTCGTTTAATTCGATTATGTTCCGTTCCAGAAGCAGCTGAAAAAGATGAGACTGACGATATAACTAAATCTAGTTCCGCCGAATCTATACACCAGCACACGCCGAGCGGTACCGCCAACTCAACACCAATACAACCTCGCACAGCTTCCATTAGACAAAGACCTACCTCAAGTCGGATCACCTCCGCGGAACTAGAAGAGCTGTTCCAGAGACAGATAGGTGACGAAAACACGCGACAACCATCTATGATGAGCACGTCGAATTTCCAAACGGGTTACAACACGCTGAGCCATCCGAGTTCGCCGGCGAAAGGACGAGTGTACGCTAGCGTAGCCGAAATGAAGAGGAGCAAGAGCAAGAACTCGAAAGTCCGATTCACGAATCCGTTTAGCGTTGGCGGAGAATTGAGGAGGAATTTCCATAGTACACCGGATCTAGCGCAACCAGTACCGGGCGTGACGAACGGTTTTCCTAACAATAAAGGGCATAGAAGTCAGGAAGATGTGAATCTCGTCGGGACGAACAGGAATATTTTACCGCCACCGACACACCCGCCCCCACCACCTCCGCCGTTCGTGCAAGTCATTAAAGTGGACGTTTCGCGGGGTAACCAATCGGAATACGAAAATTTCAATAAGGATAAGAACGAAGAAGGTAGCATTTATAAATTTTTATTTGCGTAAGGAGAATACAACGGATTTTATATTTCAGGAATTGTATCGTCGTTTAAGCCTACAGCCAGTGCTAAATTATATGCTTCACCGGAAGATATGAAAACAGTCGGTTATAGATCGAAGAGTTTGCCATCTCATTCGACCAAATCGCAAGTGCGGAAATCGCATAGTATGCGGACGAATTCCACCTTCAAACCAGGAGCTACGTCTACGTTACCCAGCCGGCATAATAACAACCCTTACGCTCAACCAATAAGGGCATCACGTTCTCATTCAACTGCTGGCACGAAGGAGAGGAAGAAGAGGATGTGCAATAGCAAATCGGCAAGCAATGTTGTGATATTGACGCAGAGCGGGGCACCGCCGCCTATTCCGGAACCGGACTATAGTTGTAGTGATTCAGAAGTCGAAAGTGACGAGGATCATAAAGATGTAAATAAGTTGTCCTCTAGATTAACAGCGATACAGCTACAGCCGGTTGAAAATAGTGGAAATAGTAATACAAGGTTGGTTTTCTAATCTTTATAAATATTTAAGTGAAATTTTAATGGAATTATTTATTTTCAGCGGTAGCAGCTCCGGTAGTAGCTCCATACCTCACAGTTTTAGCGTAGAAGAAATCCAAAAAGGACGATTGTTGTTGAAATCGTCGAAATCCTACCCTGATGATTTCCTAAAGAAATCTAAAGATACGGAAGTTGGCGCTTTAGAAGATGGAGATAATAGTTCGTCGGGAGTGAGTTCCGATCAAGAAGTACCACCAGCGACATCTAACGAACTGAACGACAGGCTTAGTCGTGAACAGAATAGTATGACGTTACCTGCATCCAAATCTCAAAGAACACAAATTAGTAAGTGGATAATATTTTCAGAGTAAAATTGCATGATGATTCTTGCGAATATATAGGACTGCATTGCAAATGAATTTTTGAGAATCACAATTGCTTTCACTTAATACAAAACGCACTATTTCACCCACAAAACACCAAAACACAATTAAGATAAAGATTACTATTAAATTGTAAAAGCTAAAATCATTTGGTGAAAGGGATAGTTCACTTTATTGTTGGATAGTGTGAACTGCTGTCACTCACCTCGTGTTATCAAACTACCGGATACATTTTAGTAAAAATACAGTCAACGCTCGATAACTCGTACTAAATGGAGTGAAGATTTGACCGAGTTACAAAATGTCTTATGAAAAAAACGAAACCAACGTTTCTTCCATGCCTGAAAAGTCTCAAAAAAATTCTGAACAACCACTTTTTATCATTCCAGAATATGGGTCTTTTTCGTTGCACATTTTTCTCTCGGGTCATCTCAAAACATCACAATTAAGATCTGAATTTACTCTAAGAGCACTTGACGTGAACTCACGGTGAATTATACCTTCGATGTCGAAAAATACGATGAGTATGATTCTTCCTACACTTCTGTCCTGTCGTGCTGTTTTTGGTCTAGATGATCCAGAATATTTCCACTGTGACGTCTGCTACTTAGTTTCTAGGTCATCGCCATAAAACCAGCTTTCATCACCGGTTATGACCTTCACTACCCACAGATTAAAACGACGCCGTTTTTGATTCCATAGCTTATGCCGACACCTGTAATTGTCGTCTCAGGGGGCTATATAGGGGTAGAAGGGGGATGCAAGCTCTAAAATTGATGGTGCAAGGGGGGTGCAAGTTATTTACCCTCTTTTGAAGTTTCTCCGCTGCAGCTTTTTTTAAATAATTACTCAACTAGAGGGGTGCAAGCTGTTATGCATGTGGTGCAAGCTTGGTGCAAACTGTTTGAATAAATATTAGCCCGGTGCAAGGTTGAGGGAGGGCCAACTTGACGGAGCCGCAAACATAGTTGGATATAATATTTAATAAGTGATTGTGATATGTTAGAAATACCATCTTCTTACAATACAGTGCTATTTAATAAAATGCAAATTGATTTTGGCGTGACGTCATCATGAATGTTATAAAATTAACATTGTTATTAAAATATGCTCCTCATCGACCTCTATAGGTCTACCTGGTTGGATTTTAAAATTTTTATTTAGCTTGGCCGTAATTCTAGTGCATCATCTTAAGTGGCCCACCCTTTACACCTCTATGTGTTTTTCCTTCTCCTTCTCAGAAGGTTTTCGCCTCTAGCGTGGTTTAATCGTCGAGTTACCGTCACCTTCTAGCATTTTCTACCCGCTTTTTGCTACCGAAGAAGCCACTTACATTAATGGGGAAACGTATTTATATTTTTCTACCTTTATTTTACTTTATTTTGCATTGTATATACCCATGTAACTTACTCTACTATGACACGCTCAAAACTCTAGAAGCACTCTAGTAGTGTTTCGGACCGTGGGAGCCTTCGATATCATTTAGTATGTGATGATAATCAGTGGTCTCACAACCCTGGGAATTATACTCTACATCTTTGCCAAAAAGAAGTTTGCTCCAGCAGTGGATAAGCATAGAGTGTTTTTATTTCAAAATTGATGTTGTAGTTGTGGATATCCTGCAATCTCCTTAGTCCTCTCGTGCCCTATTTTTTCCTCTTAGATTTATCTAGTACATACCACCATTATTTCATTAAAAAGTTTCTTCTTGCATATCAAAGTAACACCCCAATCAGATAAGACAGGTTGTACTGAGAGGCAATCAGTGCATCACATCTTTGCAGTTGAATATGATGGGATGTTCCCTACAAGCCAAAGCGCCTTGATAACGATGTCAAGGCCATTTGACGGACAATCCTTAGAACTATACGAAATCGCCCCACTTCAGAAATAACTAGTTTTCGAGATTAGTCTACTGTGATTTCTTGGGTGAACCGGGGCATTTTTAAAATCTATGTAATGCACGGGTAGGATATCCATTAGCACCACCACCACAGTTTCGATTTCCTAAGCTTTCAACGACGTGCCATTATAAACTCCCATGTTTTCAGGTAACGAAAACCAAAACAGATTGAAAAAAACTTTTTTCTTTAATAGGAGTACCAATTTATGTTCTAAATGGCTCAGCACTAGCTTTCTCGACTCTTGACTAAACATTCTCTTCTTTATAATGTCGTGGTGGTTTCGAAATTGATAGGTCCAAAGATTGCTAGTTTGATATTCAATGTTTATACGTTTAGCAAGTCTTCAGCTGCTGTCTGAAGTTCTATACCAAGAACTGAACACCTGTAGGCCATTGCTGTACGTACCATTTATATCCTGTATTTTCCAGGTTGTCACTAAGCAACCTCGGACATCGACCAGCCCTTTGCGACACTTGTACCCTTTTTTGATTTTCAGAAAATGTTGTGCGAGTTATCAAGCGTTGACTGTACCAAGTAACATTTTATCTTTGTTGAAAAATTACAAGTTGCACAGCCACAGTCAGTTACATTATTATTAGTATGACTTCTTTACTTTTCCATTAGTTTTCTATCTAAACAGAATTTATTTGCAGGTTTATCAAGGCATGCAGTTTCTTTAGCACAACTCCCACCTCCAATAGAAGCCGATTCCGACGAAAAAGAAGAATTCTGCTTGCCACCACCGCCGGAATTCGGTGAAAACCACGGCGGAGCTGACACACCAGAAGCTGTACTAGCACCCCCACCGCAATTTAGTGATAGTCGACAGGTCACTCGAGTTCGCATAGTAGGAGCTGTACCGAAAGGTAGCGCTAAAATGAAACAAGGGCGGCTACACAGTCAGTGATGAATAAACTAGGATAAAATTTAAAAAGAGACTAATTATTCTTTGTTACTGTTTTTCCCCTTTTTTACATAATTAATCCCTTTATACTACGAGTACTACTTACTATGGCAACTTTATGAATTAACTACTAAAAAAAAATCGTTCATTCCCATTCATAAAAAGATTTCATTAGATCACATCGTTATAGAACATCACCTAGACATAAAAGAAATGTATGCAACAATTATAGTCAATTTTTACATTATACGACACAAGATGTATGTAATAAAATTAGAAATATTGATACTGAGTATAGTTTACGAAGCATGTCCTCGATTGTTTCTGAGTAAAAACTTGTCGAACTTAAACGAGAAAAAAAAGAATGAAAATGTATAACGTTGGAACACACAACTCCTTTTTAAAATATATCTGGTTTCTCTCATTGTTAAATGCACTAAAATATACACAAATTAATCCGTCATATTTGTTGTAGAAATCTAAATCCTGCCAAGTGTTATTATTATACTATTTTTAAAAAGAAGAAGTATGGAAATTATAAATCGCAATTTAAAATGGTAAAAGTAAAACGAAATAAAAAGAAGATATCTTTCTGCGTTGAAAAGTATTTTGTGAATTATTTATAAATGCATGTATCGATATATTAAATTATACGAAATTCGAAACATTACACGGATACAATAATATCGATATTAAAATGGTTATTATTAAAGGAGAGCGTTATTACGATTAATGTTTCGCATTTCCATCGAAATATACATATATTATGTGTAACTGTAAAACTGGGTAGTTTATCAGTAGCACCTTGTATACCTCCATTTATCAAGATTATAAATATAATTTATTCGTTGAATTAGAGCTAATAGATAATGATGTTGACTGGCCTAAGTTTGATTACAAGCACGATATAATAATTATAATAGAAATCGAAGATATTTTGTGCTAATAATATAATGTAATATCTACGTTTTATATAGATAACATTTTAACATTTTTGTCAATGACGAATGGAAATTTTTTTAAAAATTTCTGTGTTTAAATTCCATAAATTTATCTTCTCTACCAGATTGAGATTGAAATTGACGAGTTGGTTTATGCAACAAAAAAGATGAATCCAAGAGCAGATTGCTATTGTGTGAATTCATACCTGGACCCAGTACATATTTCTGTTAAATGAAAGAACTCTTCCAGACTTGACAACACTAAATCCACAAAACAATTTCACACCACGTTTCTTCATTCTACATCCCTACGTCCTCTATTACTGATAACCAAATGAGCTTCAAAAAAGTTTGATGTTGTCTTCTTAATCTTTACTTTTTTTTGAGAGAGAGAAAGAGCATCCAAGAACATTTATTTTAGGAATCTAATCTTCTTAATGTGAATCGTCATTATCGGAAGATATGACTCCACCACTTAATTTTCTGAAGTTTTTTCCATCTGTTTTTATGTATTCTTTGAATGCCTCAGGACTTATGAAATCTGGAGCAGTCTGATCTTGTGATAGAATGTGGTGGCTCCGACGAAGTATTGTAACCAATCAACACCTTCTGGTTTTTAAATTTTGTCTTGTAAACTAGGCACAATATCTACAATATGAGTTTGTTGTATAAAAATTCAGCCAGAAGTTTTATAAAATAAGCATTAAAAGAAAATTGTAACATAATCTTTATTTACCTTGTTTTTGACATTAATTTCTAAAACTCATAGAGTGGAAAAGGTTTGTATGTCTATTTCCTTCAAAATTTAGAACCACAAGCATAGATTTGAAACTTCTCAGATTTCCAAATCTGGTTTCAAAATCACTGATATTCATTAATCTTATCTTCCTAGATATTTGCTTTTTTAAACAAGCAAAGTTTTAAATGTTTTTAACTTGAGATCATTTTCAAAAGTTTTGATATTAAACTACCTAAATACAGTTTGAGACAAATCTCTTTAGTTAGTTTTTGTTTTCGAACGCAATCCCAAATTGGGAGCTCGTAACTACTGTTGGTACAGTTTGAATCAAAATATTAAATCTTAAAGCCAGTTTTTATCTCCCAGTTCAAGACAACATTTTTCTTTTAAAGACGTGGGAATGGGATAAAGTAATTCAGTGAATCGATTCAAAACATTGTAAACGCTTAACCATCTTACAATGTTTCTATAAAACTCTTGAACTGATCATTCTTAACACTTGATCAAATAAAATTTATCATTTTATTCAGTGAACTGATACAAATTGGCAATTTTAGAATCAGTTTTTACAAGGCCAACAACTTGCAACTGCAATTTAATCTTTGCACCGCGTTAGAGCAATGTCTCAAAGTTATATCTTATGGTGGCCCATTTGCAGAGGTTCAGATGAATTGTTTGTAGATGTTTGCTGTTTTGAGTTTCTTTTTTTTTAATTTTGACGTTATACACGCCCAGTGATGATCATAATTACTAGAAACATTTCCAATTGATGGAGCTCGAAAACTATAACAGTTAGAATAATCTTGTCCGGGACTTTCTTGTAGAAAATTTCATCCTCTACAAAATAAGTCCTACAATTTTTTTGATATCTTGCTCTGTTAAAGCTCCATAGGCGAAAAAAAGATTGTTTGCTTTCATACTTTTCCTTTTCTCGTCTACTAAGCAAAATTGTATAAATCTTTTGTGTAGAGCATGAAATCATCTACAAAAAGTCCAACACAATTAATACTATTTTGTTATAATTCGAGTTCTACCAATTAGAAACGTGTTAGATGTTGGCGTTAATATAGCCAGTTCCAATCATAAACTTATTTAAACCGGATCTAACGACGCACCACATTTTATTAATAAGTGGTCAGATTGAGTGTAGTTACCGACTTGATTAACGCAAATCTTCACTGTACAAGGACGACAGACATATTGCAACATCTTATCGTGACCACCCTCCTCAAGTTAAGCTATCTCAAGCATAACAACCACACTTACTAACTTACTACATTCTGTTATCTTAATATTTGTATGGATCGTTACATACAGTCGAACCCCTATAACTCGAATTCTAATGTACGAAACTGATATACTCGTTTTAGATTTAAACAATTTGAACTAGATTTGTATAGGTTCGACTGTATGATTATTTTATATCCTGATATCTTAATAAATTATATTTTCCGCGAGTCAATCAACCATTCGTCATCAACAAAAATCAGCTGTTAAGTCTCGTTTGTTATGTATAAAATGCTCAAAAAAAAGTATAATATGCCTAAAGATGCTAGGTCGATTTCAAGCTAAAAAATAATAACTAAATAAAATAACAATTAACGTATGCACAATGTAAATATGAGTCATAATAATGCTGCATATTATTATTATTATTGCGGGAAAGGCAGTTTTTGTATGATAGATTTGTTTTGTACATTAACTGTGTGGGTTTCTTTTGTTTAAATTTCTTCTTATAAACGTACGTACGTCTCAACCTATCTGTTTATATTCGTCTTTATCTTGTTTAAAAAGAATGTCCGGGAAGTAATAATAATTCTTCCCGATATATTATATTCTTTTTAAACAACCCATATGTATGCTTATTTTTGTTCATAAAAAACATTGTAATATATTATTTTGTATTCGTTAGATTACTTTGAAGATATCGCGTAATGAATAATTTGTAGAAGATTAAATTGTATTGGTACCATACTCATCGCGTAATTGTAACTAATATCGGAAAATGTAATTAAAATAAATAATATAATTAACTTATTTTACGTAATACATTGTTTTCTTCGTAAAGGAAAGTAAATAACTGTAATGTCAGTATTCACTTTGTTTTGTATAGTACAATTCTACAATTATTAAAAGATCTGAATAAGGAAATTTTCAGTTGACTTTTTAGAAGTTGTAATATAACTTTTTATGTAAACAGACACTATCTTCCAGTATACCAAATTTTTTTAATTTTATTTTCTTTATTAGAATCATGACTGACAACTCTAATTAATGCAATATAATCGAATTTTTTCAATAAGAGAAAGATGTATATTTTCGTTATTTCAACATTTGTTAAAAGGGAAGGTATTTATATTATTACATAATATCAATTAGTTTCTGTTTGACACATTGTTGAATCTTTTTATGCACAGGTTTATACAAGATCGAATCATTATTCTTGTTTAAAACCATCTTTACCTATAAAAAAGTATTGTTATCTCGATATGGAATACTTTTTTGCCATTAGTTGTACCTTATTAGTAATATGATATATTATACATAATATTATAAAAGAAATTGTTTGAGTTGTGTGATAGAATAAAGAAATAATAATAACAATAAAAATAAAGTAAAATACTATTAAATGTATGTAAAATATGATAGAAATTGTTCGAGATACGTTTTTTCGTCACATGATACTTTTTCCTTTTTCGCAATTTGTAAAACCTTGTGATGTACCAATATTTGTAACAAACATAATTTTATAATAATTCTAAAGAACAACTGATTTTTCTACTTCTAAGTAAGGGTAAACGTAAATGTTTTTGCACTTTACTATTTTAAAACTGAGTATTTAGATGTCTTACATGCTGGGCAAATTGCAAATTTCTTTTTGTATATAATAAAAATAACAACTAGTATGTATCGTTTTTTATTAGTCCTACATACATATTCTTCCTTCATTTTGACTTGAAAATGGTCACCAATATCGGAAAATAGTAAAAAGTAACATCTGTACAGGCAATTTATACAACAATGATGAAGTATTGATTGCATTGCAACTTTAGCTCGCAGTACCTTTTCTTGATTTTAATAAGGTGTAATGGGATATTTTAAATCAAAGATCTTTTAAAAGTGACAACGCTTATTGTGAAACAAACAGCACCGATAAATTTTTAACAAGAATTAAACATTAACCAATAAAAAAGAAATGATAAAAATATATTCAAGTACAAGTGGATAGTCTACCTAATCAGAAGTTGCAATAATGCTATAATTAAGGCAAAGGTCTTTCAGTATACACGTGAATGTGGTATATACAGGATGTTGCATTTAAGCGCCACCGTCTTATGCTAAGGCTGGTTATAGTAATATGGAATGAAAATTAAGGCAAGTTGTTCATCTTTAATATCCTTTATTGATTTTGAAGCATATTCGATTATACAGAGTGTTTTAAAGGTGTAGAATACGTCATCATCATTAATAATAATGAATAAAGCATTTGTTGAAATGCGCATTTAAATTATGCATTTATGAGTTGGTATGGTAATGAGAGTCGTCAAAAAAATGCTTAAAGCATAAAAAGATCATCGAATGAATGCAAAAGTATCACATTGAAAGCAACGTGGAGGAAACGGAAAGTTTTGATTTGAGAAAGCAAAATTCGTGTGATGTTCGAATGGTCCAGGCCGATTCTCTATACAGTGTGTTTCAGAATAAGATGCTGATCCTTAAGGGTGTCAATCCTTACGTGATTTTAAGAAGAAAAGTTCAAATAAACCTATGTCCTAAACCTCTTAAATTTGGAGCTACAGGTATTCAAGTTTTGAGAAAAAAATCGTTTTTTTTTTCATAACTTTAATATCTTTCTAGATATTTTAATAAAATTTGGCATATGTCTTCTAAGCAACAACATCAATTTTTTGATATAGACATTTTTTAAATTTTTTATTCAGTGGCGTCCGTACAGGATGTGGACTAGATATTTTTAGAGAAATATTATATACGCCACTGCTTTTTCTTAAACTAAAAATTATTTTTTTATTTATTATTATCTCCATTTATTTTAAGGTAAATTTGTGTTTTTCTGTTTTTCTTTCGTCCGACGAACGGTTTCCGATCAAAAAATAATGATCATTAAATGGGCATAATTATTGCTATGTACCTATCATCATTTTGGAAAAGGAGGCTATGAACTTTGTTGTCAAGGACACAATTGCAATTGCGAAATAATTAGATAATGCCAAACAGTTTTGACAGATAGTTATCTAAGTACACGAAAATTGCACTTAAATTAAATTTTAAAATCGTAATACCTTTAAAACTGCACTAAAACACAAAAATGCACTACTTGTACGGTCTTGCTGACGGCAATGCATATGAAGTCAGACGATTATACCAGGAGCGGTATCCAAATAGAAATAGAAACGGGATCTTTTCAACCGAAAAACTACCTAAAAAGGGCACACCATACTGCACGAACACCGGAAACAGAAGAAGCTGTTTTAAATTTAGTGGAACAAAACTCTGAGATATGAGTATCAGACAAATTGGAAATATTTTAAATATTACTCATATCCTAGTCTGGAGAATTCTTCATGATTTTTTGTTATATCCCTACCATATTCAACAGGTCCAATACCTACTTCCTTGAGATTTCCCATTACGTATAAATTTCTGCCAATGGTTTCTTCAAATGGTTACCGAAAATCCTGAATTTGACGCCAAAATTTTATTCACGGACGAATCTAATTTTTCCAGGAACGCAATAAGAAATTTTCATAACAATCATTTTTGGGCTGAAGAAAACCCACATGCCATCATAAAATCCCGCCACCAAAACCAATTTTCGGTAAATGTTTGGGCTGGAATTATTGGTGATTATTTAATTGGGCCTTATTTTCTACCAGGCAGATTGGACGGAAACGCTTATCGTCAGTTTCTTGAACAGAGTTTACCAAATTTGCTAGACGACGTTCCTATTTTAATCCGTCATCGTATGTGGTTTATGCACGATGCTGCACCTGCACATTTCAGTCTCCAGGCGCGGGAGTTTTTAAATCACTTTCATAGAAATCGCTGGATATGGCGAGGAGGAACACAGTCGTGGCCACCTAGATCCCCAGATCTAAACAGTCTAGATTATTTCCTGTGGGGACACCTTAAGACTTTGGTTTATAGTAGTATAGGAATTGAGAAATCGCATAATACTTTGTTGTGACACTATTAGGAATACTCCAGGAATTTCTCAAAGAGTACGAGACTCAACGAGGAAAAGAGCTGAAGCATGCATACTTGCCGGTGATGGCCACTTTGAACAGCTAATCTAAATTATAAAAAATGTCTAGGAAGATATTAAAGTTATGATAAAAAAACGATTTTTTTTAACTTGAATATCCTGTAGCTCAAAATTTAAGAGGTTTAGGACATAGTTTTATTTGAACTTTTCTTCATAAAATCACGTAAGGATTGACACCCTTAAGGATCAGCATCTTATTCTGAAACACCCTGTGTAACCCGACTTGTACCAGGCATATGCAAATATTATTTTGCAAATGCAAATTAACATCACAATTTGAGATAAGAACCAGGTCAGAAAATTGTAGTATTATTTGGTATTGTCAGTACTTCAACATTTTTGTTGGATGGGACCTGCTTCTTCAAAGGCTAGGGATAGTGGCCTGTCCATTGTCCATGAGTCTAAAAGTCTAAGACTCCTTGGGCCAGTGCTTGATAAGAAAGTATTAAGAAACCAATTGTGAAATAAATAAGTGGTTAGTTCACCTGAAGATGAGGCTTCAATAGTAGTGGAGACAAGTTTTCCAGATGCAGATATTATTGGGAGAATAGTCTAACTATTCAGGGGGGAATATTTCTTATCTACTAAACATTCCTCAATTGCTATTGGATCATTTCGATCACGCGGTTTTTTTTATATAGTGGTGGCCACCACATGTTGAAGTTATAAATATCCTTTGCCGTGATTGTCTTTACAGTGACTTTAATTTTTGCATTTACCGTTAGTTCCACATACTCTATGGGATGGTATATCCGATCAACTTTCTTGATGCTGCTTTTAAATTTTCCAAATGTGCGATCGCAGTCTAAGAAAGAATGGCCCATTATGGGGAATCGGTGGACTACGCTTTCAAATCGTTTCGACTCCACCAAGCCAACAGAAAATCTAACAAAGGTATGATTCCTGTTTTGCCCTGGGTATGAATCTGAAAATAGGAGCAACTTCCTGGCAGCATCTGGAACGCAGTTTCTAATATAATCATGCAGAAAACTGCATACTTTGTCGCCTCTCCTTCGGAATATACATATACATTCGGGATGAATACGATGATATGAATGATAGGGCGTAGGTACCACTCTATGACGCACAGCTATTAACCATATACATAATTAAAAAGAACTAAGTCCTGGACGTAGGCATTTAGGCAACTCAACTGTATCAGACTGTAATGTGTAGAAATATATTGTTATTGTAAAAAATTGTTGTTAACTGTTACAATAGACTAGGGCTGGTACCTACAGGAAACGACTTCATGTATAAATAATGAAAGTTACCTGTTATAAAGCTCTAAAGAAGATAAAAACATTCTACAGCTAGTGGGTGACCCAACAATTATTATTATTACAAAAAATAATTAAAAAGTAACGAGCATTATCACTTTACATTTCGCATAACCGAAAAAAAAAATTGACATATAGAAATAATACAGTTGTAAATGTCAATGCAATAATACAATTTGCAGTTGATTCAATTGGTTGTTGAATCGATTTCTTCGTAGTTGTTGTATAATTGATTTTGGACGGCGCCGGCGTTGTGAAATGAAGATCTTCTTGGATACGATTGAGTAATGTTCGTACGTCATATGCTATTCCCTGTTTCAGATTATGAAATTTAAAAATAACTGCAGTGAGTTGTTTACCGCATACTATGGCTCCTCCAATATCAGTCGGGTAGATATTCCCCTCATGAGGAGCTATTTTGAATAAGATTTTTCCGCCACTAATGACCTTGACAGTATCTGTGGGAACTTCTCTTAGTCGAGTTCCTATGCCAAAACGTGATCCCCAACCAGCTGCTTTACATTTCCCACTAGAATTATGAGGAACATCTCCGATTTCAGGTGCGACTTCAGATTTAGTTAAATTAATAATAGCTAAAGAGTATTCGATATTTGCGATAATTTTTCCAAAATTAATAGCATCTTGGCACTCGTGCTGTGGAGTAACTTTCCTACACACACTCACAAGCATCACAGTATTCTTCTGTATTACTGTTGCAACTGTTCTATTGTCTATGAGTGTCCCGGTAGAAACTCCTGCGTAAAAAACGAAGCGTTTAGAAGTAGAAGCTAATTTAATGATTCCAATGATTACAAGAAATTGTAGTAATTTCATCTTTTTTAGTATAAGTAAATACTAATTTATACTCTGTCAAAATTGACAATTACAAAAATCACTCTTATTAATTATTATTAACATTAAACAAATATTTACGATCTATTCGATAAAGTAATATTGTATTATTGCATAAACAATCAAGATGATGTCATCGGTTTTGGCGGTTATAGGATATAATTAACTTTAAAATATTGTTTTTTTATTTCTATTCAATTAAAAATTCGTTTTAGGAATAGATATAGAGACAGAATGGTTCGCAAAGAATTCGCAAGTTTGGTCATCATGCTTCAGTAAACCAACAAACCTTCAACGCAGCTTCTAAACCAAATTCATAACATAAAACATAAAATCACAACTCATGACACTGACATTTAAACTGTAAGCTTAGGAATGTTGTCATTATATTAATAAATATGAACACATGTCCAACGTAAAATTTGTTCACAAAAAAAAACTATTCTATTAAACGTAAATACCTTGCCAAAGAATTTTTTTTATGAAGCGGCATAAGACGTTTAAGAACAAGCCTATAACGCAGAACTAGCTTCAATAAACATAATGTCAGAACTTTTTTTGTAAAGTTTAACTACATATACAGCGTTAGTAAAACGTCCCGGAACGGTCGAATAACTAATTATGGTTTCTGAAATTTGGTATGGGGGTATAGTTAATATAAATGCATTTTATGCAATACAGCTTATATTTTTTTTACTTCCGGTTTAATCGGCAATACGTCCAACTTTTTTTTAAACGGAACGCCCAGATTTTTTAACACTTTTGAATGCAAAATAAAAAACTACGTTCAGGAAGTATTAAGATGTTTATTTTTATTCACAAGAAAACAGTTAAAAAATTTAAAAAGTGTCCTAATACAGAAACATATTTATACACTATTCAGTTTGCGATTCCAATAATTGTTCAAAATGCTCTCCATTTACAATTTGACAAAAATGTAAACGGTCAGTAAAATTTCTTATTGAATTTTGTATTTGTTCTGGAGTGATGTGATTGGCTTCTTGAACTATTCTCTCTTCCAATTGTTCAAGATTATGGGGACGATTTTTGTACACTTCAAGTGACCCCAAAAGAAAAAATCTAATGGCGAGAAATCTGGCGAACGTGCTGGCCATTCGATTGCTCCTCTACGTCCGATCCAACGTTCCGAAAAATTTCATTCAAATAATCGCGAACATTATGGGCAAAATGGGAGGGAGCTTCATCTTGTTGAAACCAAAAATGTGCATTAGGGTGATCACCTATGTTTGCATTTGGAAAGAGGGCCGCAAGTGCTGGAACAACCTCATTTCGCAATAAATTTAACTAGACCAGTTGCCAGTTAAATTTCCTCTTATAAAAAATGGTCCTACGATGTTGTTTCCAACAAGACCAGCCCAGACATTCACCTTTTGAGGACGCTGTGTATGGACTTCTTCAATCCAATGCGTATTTTCAATTGACCAGTAGCGACAATTATGTCTGTTCACAGTGCCGTTGAGACAAACCGTTGCCTCATCTGACAAAATGATGTGATCTAAAACATTAGGCTGCTGCTCGTCATTGTTTCGCAAAAATGTAGTGTACGATCTGGATCATCTTCAGTTAACTCATGGACGGGATACATTTTATAGGCTTTCATTCTTGCTGATTTAAGAATCTTATGAGCAGATTTTTGAGAGATCTCATGAATTTGACCTAATTCTGTTGTGGACACGTGATGATTTTCTTTCACTCTAAGTAACACATTCAAACTAGTTTCTTCATCTGTTGCTGTTAATGGACGTCCTCTTCTAGGTAAATCCTTCACCTGACGAAAGACTTCAAACTTTTGAATTGTTCGGCATACCGTACTTTTACTAATGTGACGATCCGGATAAACAGTATTAAACAAAATACGAACGTTGGATATCACAGTACCCACGCATCATTAATATCTCAATTCGTTCCGATTCAGTAAGTTTTACTGCCATTTTCAAATGTGTCAATGTCTAAAGTAAGTAAATTTATAGCGATGCAAAAGTTAAAACGCTTTTAAAATTGTCAAATGTGACGGCAAAAAGAATGCAAACACTAAACAACAACTTTTTTCAAAGGTACCTTGTTTTTTCTGTATTAGGACACTTTTTAAATGTTTTAACTGTTTTTTGTGAATAAAAGTAAACATCTTAATACTTCCTGAACGTAGTTTTTTATTTTGCATTCAAAAGTGTTAAAAAATCTGGGCGTTCTGTTTAAAAAAAAAGTTGGACGTATTGCCGATTAAACCGGAAGTGAAAAAAATATAAACTGTATTGCATAAAATGCATTTATATTAACTATACTCCCATACCAAATTTCAGAAATCATAATTTTCAAATAACAAAGTTATTCGACCGTTCCGGGACTTTTTTACTAACGCTGTATATCACAGCAACATGGGTTTTGTGGAAATCGATCTACAATAACAAATTTTGATAAAATAAGTCACAGTACGAGTATACTGATTGAAAAATTTAAATTTATTGGTTTTCATGGAAATTTATTAAGATGGATCGAGTCATACATAAGAAACAGAAAGCAGGCTGTAGTTGTAAATGGGGCAAGGTCTGAGAGTATGTGACGTCTAGTGTCCCTCAAGATTCGTACCTAGGACCCACTTTATTTATTCTATACATCAATGACATCGGTGCGGTCTTCAAACATTCTCATTTCTCATAACATTTCAAATAACAATTCAATATAATTATTCCACTGGTAACAATCTTCTCTCTGAGGTGACAAATATTAGAGATTTCGGAATTATATTTGATTCTAAATTATCCTTTCAATATCATATTGATGCAATAGTCAGGGTTAGTTTTAAAAGGTGGGCTTTCATAATCCGAATATCTCTGGCGTTTAGGGACAGATTCTGTATTATCTGAATGCCATGCTGAGTCTCCGCTTCTTTCCTAACATCTGGAAACACGCGAATGTTCTCATGCTCCATAAGCGAGGAAAAAATCCTTCATTACCATCGAGTTTTCGGCCGATGAGTCTACTCTCGAACCTATCCAAAATCGCTGAATCGGTTACTCTCTCTAGATTACGAGATTTTATCGACGAGGGTAATATCCGACCCGACGAACAGTTTGGGTTTCGGGAGGGCTTGTCGGCCGACTTCCAACTCCTCGCTATCTTTTAGTACTCATAAAACAGTTATATATTTGTCTTAACTTTTTTTGATATGTCTTATGGTTTTGGAGATATTAGCGGAAGGTAGTGTTGGCTCTTGGTCGTCCCCACCCCCGAAAACGAGCGACTTAACATATATGGAAGGTATCGTTGTTCTTACACTGCATCAGTCTACAAACCCACCAAATTTCATTTAAATCGCTCACCACCACTTGCCTTGTGTTTTCTTTCTTAGATGGGAAAAAGGTTTTTTTCGTTTCTCAAGAAAATGGAACTATCCCCGATCACGATCCCGAAATCGAGATTTTAACGCCATGGCAGTATTTTCAAAGATATTTAAATGATGATTTTTTTTCAAATTGGCGCCGAGTACACTTCAAGATATCACCTCCAAAAAATTGGAAAAGCAATTAACATAACCTCTGGTGAAATTAAGCAGTTTTTTGGTTTAGATGCTATTATGGGTGTTATTAAGTTTCCAAGAATCCATATGTATTGGAGCGCTAAATCCCAATTTCCTGTGTGTCCAATGTGATGAATAGGGACAGCTAAGGCAGATCATTTTCAATTGACGAGCAAATGATACTATTTCTGGGAAGATGTCCAGTACGTCAATACGTTAAAAACAAACCTCGACCAGTCGGTTTAAAAAACTTTGTTCTTACTACAAGCACTGGAACAATTTTAGACTTCGAAATCTACCAAGGAGCTACAACGAATCTACCAAATAAAGATTTTGGAATGGGTCCTGCTGTACTATTATGTTTGGTTGAGAATATTCCCGAAAGAAACTTTGTCTATTTTAATAGGTAGGTATTTCATACAGTACCATTGATGAACCAGTTGATTGAAATAAACATTTACGAGACAGATACAATTATGTCAAACAGAATTAAGGGTTGTGAGTTTAAAAAGGATAAAGATATGAAACGTGGTGAATACGAGGAATACGTTATATCTGACCGTCAAATTTCTATTACAAAATGGAAAGACAATAGGTCTGTGATCATGTGTTCAACGTCTTTTGGTTCACAACCAGAAACATCGCTACAAAAATGGGATCATAGCAAAAAGGAAAGAGATAGTGTCCCATGCCCAAAAGTAGTCAAAAGCTACAACGAAAGTATTAATAAATTTTTTCAAAACAAAAAATAGCCCAGGTAAAAGTAATTCTTCATTTGTTTGACATGATAATTGTAAACAGTTGAAAACAATACAAAGATGATCTTCTAACTTCCAACTCTAAAGAGAAAGCATTAGGTTTGTTGGACTTTAGATTATTTCTGGGAGAATATTTGGTATATAGAACGAAAAAACGTCCACTTGAAGATGACAATGGAGCCGGAGAGGAGAACCCAGATGAAGAAAACGACTACCGTGGCCTGTAAGTGAAGACCTACAACACCCTCTTAGTTGCAGAGCACGTGGATGTGACAGCCGATTTCGCATAAAATGTAATGTTTATTTATACCTGTCAAAATATACAGATTGTTTCGTATCATTTCACAAAAAGTAACTGTATTTTTCACTAATAAATTTGTTTTCACAACAATTGTGATGTATTTTATTCACTCCCACACTTTACAATTGCGAACGTCGCTAAAGTTCTGGAAAAATGACAGGACTCTATTTCTTGACACTAAGCTAATTAGCCTATTTGAAAAGAGAAATGTTTAACTTCTGCTACGAAATATAGGAAAAATGCCCTCAGGAGTGAAAGGGTTAAGACCTGGTCCAGCGCTAGCATTTCTCAAGTCAAAGTGAAAACGGGTCGATGGCCGCAGTGGTTAGGCGGCTGACTATTGTTGTGAGAGAACGATAGGCGCCGGGGTTCAATTCTCTGAAGGGACGGTGACATTTTTTCAGAGAGTTTAATCCCGGATCGACTTGCCATTCGCTGTTGGGAGCAAAGTGATTAACAGCGCGGCATCATAAAAGGCGATATGATGCTGTCACAAAGCCATTTAAACACAACTTACACACACTAAACTACACCGCAAGAGTTGCAGTGATAGCCAGACAAGTAATACAGCTTACCGAGTCACTGCAACTAAGCACCCACCACATTAAAAAAAAATGACTCAATGTACTTCAGAACCGGGTGCTGCGAATCATAGTCGCAGCACCCTGGTTCGTGACTAACGCTCAGCTACACAGAGACTTAAAAATACCACCTCTGAGCGAGTATGCGCTGGCGCTGGCCAGGGTAACCCTTCAAAGGGCCTCGAGGTTGGAGAACCCGCTGATCCAGCACATAGGGGAGTTGGACCCTGATAGGCCGCCGCCTCGTGTCCGAACCCGGAGATGGAAAATTAATATCCGCCCACGACTTGGCAAAAACATTCGCGACAAGAAGGGCTGCTAGTAAGCGTTTAGAAGGCTAACGGACATAATGTCCAGCCTTAGTTAAAACAGAAGCTCTACGCTTAGTGTGCAGCAGACCACTCCACCCACACATGCAATAAACCGAAAGCGGAACCAGCGATTTATGCTGACTGTAAAGAGAACCACCCGACCAGCAGCATTAACTGCCAAGGATTCCAAGATTACGCTAGTTCCATCGCCGACAGGACTGGTAAAAATAAATCCAGACAAATTGCTGACGAGGGAAACTGGAACTGATAGGGGATGACCAAGTTAATATAAATTTTGAAACTTAATTGCTTAATCATTTCAACGTCCATTTTGAAGAAACTAGACAACCATTTAAGGATTTTTTTTCAAGTTTAACTAGTCAATACTGGGACTACAACAAATCAAAATAACTGTATAGTAAAATTATATATTTCACATAACAAAATATACAAAATGTATCAGTCTTAACTATTAACATATTCAATTAAAAATCTACAAATATCAATTATCGGATAAGAAAAAAAATACTTAATTAGGAAAAGGAAGTATGTACATTAGGAATCTTGCTCTTTTTCTATATCTTCTTCATCATCATCGTCTTCATCATCATCTTCTTCTAAATCCCCTTGTTGCGCTTGATGCTGTTGTTGTTGTTTCCCTTTAACACTAGTAATGAACGTAAGTATCTGTTTAATTTTATCCTCTGTCGACTGTTGAGTCATTAAAAGCTCCTCGCGCTCAGTCTTCTGGTTCTTTAGCGAGATCGTCAATTGTGAATGACGGTCCTGCAGCTGTGTTAGTTCGGCCGTCAACGTTTTATTTTTCTCTAGCAACAGATTCTTCTCGTGAAGTTTATCTTTAAGATTAATAAAATGTTGTTTAAGCATATGTGTGTTGTTGTTATTAAAAGAGAAAAGGGATAACAGGATGTTCTGTATGTTTTTTGTATTTTTGTTTTTTGTTTGTTTTTAGGATTGATTTTAAAACACTGAACAGTACACATAACTAACAACGAATTGTCTAACCTGTTATCTCGGGTGAGACATACGACACGCTCATACCAGACGGCACGTTTAAAGAACCAACGGTACGCGTTTCTTTATTCGACAAACATCGAGGACACTGACGGGGCGTTTGCACAAACGGACGATTGTGACAGCTCAAGTGGAAGCCATTCGAGCAGGATTCGCACGTTATCAGTGTACCTGAAATAAACAAAAAAAAATTAAACAAATTTAATTTTACATCAATAATGCATACCTGGTAATCTACATTCCACACATTGCTTACTATCGGAAGTTCCATGACGACCGGTAGGAGGAACTCTTTCAATGGTAAGGCCACTTGGTAAGTTTGGAATGGTTGGAAATGGAGCGAGAACTTTTTTCGGAGGTTCAGCAGGCGATGAGGGTCGAGAATTTGTCTTGGGCGATATAGCTCCTCGATCTGTTTTATTTTTATTTCTAACGGCTTGTCGAGTGTTTGGCGGGGATACATTTTGCGCCAGGTATATATTACGTTTACGCTTCTGAAAGTAAGATTAAAAAAAAACATTAAATCAAAACGTGTATCTACACTAGACTAAATCGCAATTTAATACTAAGGATTAAATAAAAACCGGAAAGAAAGAGAAAACAATAAAAAAATAAAATACATACTGATGTAAGATCCCAACCTCTCGTATAAAGGAACTGTGGATTAGCAGTACTCCGCCGTTTCCTTTCAGCCCTCCGATTTTGCATCTCCTTGTACACATCGTGGGTAGCCAGTCCGAAATAATTGAGAAATTCACACTGTGATATGTCATAGGGATTGATCGGGTTAACTACTGGTTCCGGCGTTGAAGGACTAGAAGAACTTTGCGATTCATCCGAGGCCGAAAATGATGTCGCTGATGTAGATCTTGTGATGCTGAAAAGATAGAAATAATAATATTCAATGTAGACAAAATGCGGTGTGCAATTTCAATCATGATACTTACATATTTTGCTTTCTTGCACGATTTAATGCGTTCGTCAAATTGAACCTCCTTTCTTCAACGCCATTCTTTGTAGTATTTGTTTTTACAGTCTTTTGATACGCTTTGTATTCTTTTCGCAGTCTATCAATAATAGATTTCTGTAACAAAATTTAATTGATAATTTTAACATATACAGAAAGTATAAAAATGTTTATAGAGCTATTTTTTTCATATTCAGGTCCAAGAAATTCGGTTCTTAATTCTTTTTCACATCAATTGCACAAAACAAGTGAAATTTATGTCAAAATCTTGGTTATAATATACAGTTTAACGCTACCAAATATCAAATCTAAATTTCCAAGCGTTTGCCTGTTATTCCACTTGGTGCAATACTTTAGCCGCACCCTGTATATATACACGCTAACTACTTAAACAACGAAAGCCTATTGATAGGAGAGGGTGGTGGGAATTAAAATTAAATGTGTCCATTTTACTATTGTCAACTGTTTATGACAGGAATGTTAGTGGTCATGTCAAATACTTTACCGAACCATCAAACTTTATCCCAAGTCTTATTAAAACGTTGCTGGTTGCTTATTTAGCTACTTACTATATGTCTTTGAATATAAACGTGTAGAATGTGCTATAGAAAGTTTATATTATGGGAAAACCGAAATTCCATTGTATACTAATCGCAACTAAAGAACCACTGACATTCCTGTCATATGCACTTTTGCATTTTAAAGGCTATATAAACGAAACACCCTGTATAAACGAAAGCAATTTCAAGCTATCGCCCCCTTTAAGAATGAAAGCACTTTTATTTAAAAAGTTTTTTTTAATCTTCAACAGGTATCGAGATACCGACCACCACCGCACTATGGAAACACCCTGTATATTGTTCCTTTTTTCTAGAATAGAACATTATTTATTCTTTTATATACTTTCAATTACCCGATATATTATCCAATGAAATAATTACGAAATAACAACAATACAGACTTAATGACATTTTTATAACTTCCGATTGACGTCACAATAACATTTTAACAACGTAAGGTCAACAAACTCGCGCATGACGTTGAATAGCGGTTCAGTTGACCGTCAACAACGATAGATGTAACATCTATAGAGACGGTTGTGTTATTTTACATCGGCCGAATTGAATTCTTGTAGTTTTACTGAAATTTTGGGAAATTCTCGTGAAATTACGAATGGCAGTTATAGAAAGATAAGTTGTCTCGTCCTTTCTCCGTCGATGCTAGGAAGATGGTGGTTAATTTTCGAATCGCATTATTACTGGAGATGCTGGCTGCGGTGTAACAGTAGGAACCACCTAATATGAACGCTAGTTCGAACTCAAATTTTGCTTTGATCCAACGAGGTGTACCTTAGTGCGAGTTGTTCCTCTACAGCTCTTTTCTTCGTCAGATTCTCTCTCTTTGTTTTGACACTCGGATTCTGTCCGGGTGGGTGCTCCAATGGCATAGTTCCGCTGACACCACATACCCTCGTGAGGGTCTATCAAACGATTAGAGATGTTTGACGTCCGCGAGAGTCTCAAAAGGGACAGTCTCAATCTAATTTATATCCCGTTTGGATTAATTAATGGCTGTAGAATGCCAAAAAAAAACCGTTGATATTAGAACTGTTCTTATTGTTGATGGTTTGGTAGGTCGGTTCATATCGAAGGTTTGAGTATTGCGTTGAATGTTGGTCCACGTCTTGACATAAGTGTTAAGCTACTTAAGGAGATATTTGTCTTACTGTTGATCGTTTGGGTATTGCGTTGAATTTTGGTCCACGTCTTGAGATAAGTGATAAGTTACTCAAAGAGATCTTTGTCTTATTGTTGATGGTTTGGTAGGTCGTTTCCGATAGAAGGTTTGAGTATTGCGTTGAATGTTGGTGCACGTCTTGAGATAAGGGTTAAGTTACTCAAAGAGATCTTTATCTTACTGTTGATGGTTTGGTATGTCGGTTGATATCGAAGGTTTGGGTATTGCATTAAATGAAGGGCCTACCTAATATGAACGTCTCTCAACCGATTAGAGAGGTTTGACGTCCGTGAGAGTCTCAAAAGGGACAGTCTCAATCTAATTTATATTCCGTTTGGATTAATTAATGACTGAAGAATGCCAAAAAAAAGCGTTCATAGTAGAACTATTCTTATTGTTGATGGTTTGGTAGGGAGGTTCATATCGAAGGTTTGGGTATTGCGTTGAATGTTGGTGCACGTCTTGAGATAAGTGTTAAGTTACTCAAAGCGATCTTTGTCTTACTGTTGATGGTTTGGTACGTCGGTCGATATCGAAGGTTTGGGTATCTACTACCGTCTTGCAAACGACAAGATATTTTGGTCGCATACTGTGATTTGTCCGCGATGACAGCTACGTTTGTTTCGTCTGCGCTCTTGCTGTTGATGCTTCGGTAAATGGATCTCTACAGAAGATTCGAGCTTGCGACAAATTGTCAGCATCCTATGCAAATGCATCTTAATTTTAAATTATTTTCTTAGATGTAATAGTAGAATCTACCGATTTTAACTTTATTGCAATGAAGTTACCTAACGCTAAGTTTCATTTTGAATAACATAGTTCTCCAGACAAATCGACAGATTCTACTAGTTTTTTTTTCAATTTAACAATAGGATCTACCTGATATGAACGCTAGTTCGAACTCAAATTTTGCTTCGATGCAACGAGGTATACTTTAGTGCGAGTTGTACCTCTACATTTCTTGTATTCGTCAGATCTCTCTTTTTGTTTTGACACTCGGATTCTATCCGGGTGGGTGCTCTAATGGCAAAGTTCCGCTGACACCATATACCCTCGTAAGGGTCTATCAACTGATTAGAGAGGTTGACGTCTATGAGAGTCTCGAAAGGCCAGTCTCAATCTAATTTATATCTCGTTTGTATTAATTAATGGCTGCAGAAAGACGAAAAATGCGTTCGTATTGGAACTGTTCCGATTGTTGATGGTTTGGTAGGTGATATTTTGTAGAAGATGTTACAAATTGTTGGGATTGTATGTATGATGTGCATTTAAATACAAATTTTTTCAAAATTTTCGTATTACTTTTTCGTAAAGATAATACGAACTATGTATACAAAAAAAAAAAACAGCTTACAGTTAAAATGAGCGTCGTAATATTTATGATAACCTTCAATCTGTAGCTCTGCCATTTTTTAACTATTATTTTATTGTAGTTAATATCTATCGCTGTTGGGTACGAATTGTTTTCAAATCGTTGAACAGAATCGATTGTGAGCTTCCAACTCGAATGCATTGAAATTCTGTTGCAAATTCCTATGACGAAGAAGATATAAACGGTGTTTTGATTAATTAATTTTTACTAAAATGGACAAGTGGTACTATTTATTGATCGAGTGATCTAAAAGCAAAAACTCATGATACGCTATGGGGTTTAAATCTAAGTGGACAGTGTTAAGTAAACCTTCTTATTTGATCTAATTTTATGACTCCCCCTGATGGTCGTTGACTTCAATAAGCAATTTCCAAGCAACGTTCAAGAAGCACCGTTTTTAGCCAAAAAGTTTGGAAGAAATGTTGTTACCACCAGCCTCATGCCCAAATATCAAAAAACTTTTATTTTTTTCTATACAAACTTTGCCACCCATTGATTAAAAACAAATAAAAATTGCCGTAAAATTCAGCTTCTCTTCATTCTTGTTGACCCACCCTCTGAAATACTGAAGCATTCTCACAAGATGTTTCATCACATATGCTGGATTTTCTTGGGATAACTTCATAACAAACAATTCATTCCAACACTTTCCACGCAACTTTCAAAATCGATGGTAACTAAAGGGCGGACTCCCTAGTGAAGCAAGGAAGAACAACTAACAGAAGTGAGAATCAGAAACACATTTCCATAAAATTGGAATTCTTAATTGTGTTGTAATTCTTTGGTTAGTCTTTCTATATTCTAGCAATAAATGCCTTTAATTTTTTTAGGACAAAATTCTTTCTGATACAAAACATTTTCAAAACTATTTGAAAATAGAAATCTTAGGATTCTTTTAAAAAGCACAATTTAGAATTTCAAGATCGGCTTAAAGTAATCACTACAGCTTAATTTTATTTTTATTGAATAATAATTATATTAATTTGCACTCTATATATGTATACGATCCACGAGTAACAAGTTTTATATCTTATATAATAGTATATGTATCTCATTACAGAAAACGAATAGCTTTGCAACAAAACACGAGTTTCAATGAGAACTTTCCCCTAAGTAAATAAACAGAGATGGAAGATTGCGTTGCTGTAAAAGCAAACGAACTCAAAATGTAACGAAGGCACTGAAGTAAATCTGATGTAATTTGCTAAACAATACATAACGACTGCACATTCCCTATACTTACAGTCTGAAGGGATGGCATAATACAAAACTTTATTTTAAACCATTCGTACAATAATAACATTTAAGCTACTTTATTCGATAGAGCTAAAAATATATATTAAAATATTTCGTTTTATATAATTTATAAGTAGATAGTTTTAAAGTTAGAGAAATCATATAATTATAATTAGTGGTATTAAATAAAGTTGTTTTAATCTTTGCGTATTATGTTCTCTGATAACAGCAAAAATTTATTCCTATCACTGATGACAAGCACTATCTCGAGAAAATGCAGATAAATAAAACAAACCTGAATCATTACGTAGATGTACAAAGTAAAAATTGTAGGGGGAAAGTCCCGATATTTTTCCAACTGGGTTTTCCTTGTCGATATACTCGACTTGTTTTTCCCCTATTTATGTACATATGTGTTCTTGTTTCTATCAAATAACATCGATTTATATAAACAGTTTGTTTATATTATTTATTGTCTAAACACACAGCTAGATTAATTCTTTTTAAATTGCACTTTAATACAACTCAGTTTTTTTTTTTTATTTAATGCCAAGGTAAATCTGAAAATTCCTGAATCTTCCAGAAATGATCCTAAAGATGTTGTAGTAAGAGACGAAAAACTCAAATTAGATGAAATAAACAATACTGATGTAAATTTAAAAGAACAAAGATATGGGTGTTCTACCAGGAGATGTTTTTCAGTTATTTGTGGCTGAATTTATGTAACAATTGATAAACAAGTGGTTGGCTTCAGAGGCAGATTCCAATTCGTTCAGTACATGTCAAGTAAGCCGGCAAAATACGACTTGAACATTTTACGGATGTACGAAGCTAAATCTGGTCCTAGTGTTGACGGCAATTGACAATTTTACTGCACCCGCCACCTTGGCGGATTGAGTACCTTTTGGAAAGAAATTTTATTCTGTTTAAGGTTGAAAGTAAGTGAATCAAAAAAGCTGCAGCATAATGAACAGATTTCTGGTTTCGCAGGTTTAACACTGGCAGCAATTAATTCCGGATAAATGCTTCAAATATTATTCAATCCCCATAAGTTTAAAATTGCGAATTCGGATGAACAGTGATATTAAGAGCTCTCAGATGCCAAGAAGATGTGGCTAAATCTCAAGTGCAAACTAGGTACAGATACAGATTAGAGTGTGGAATTCGTTACAATCCATACAGTTGTCTTACACAGGAAGAAGAGAACAAAGATGGAAGGATAAGCCTTCAATTGCTTATCAGTACACGCACCGGGTAGCCAACTAAGAAAAGGACTATAAGGCTATATCTCAGAAACGGCTTATAGTACAGCTGCGGGGGAAAAAAGATATCACTTACTAAAGTGGCCCCGAAAATCGTCTGGAAATTATTTAGGGAATTGTAGGATGACCGCTAGATGGCGTAACTGAATATCAAAAATTAAAATTCTTATTTTATACAAAATTTACAAATTTATGATCTCTGTCAAATACTGGGAGGTGTTCAACGTTGTTTTGAACGAACGCTTATAACTCAGGTTTTGTCGAATCGAATTTCGCAAACTCGAAGTCTCGTTGAAAACATCTCTACTCCTCCAATTTAACGCTTATAAATTCGAACCAATCTAATGCCCGGTTTTTCAGTCTGAGTTTAAGTAAAAGTTCAACTGAGCTCTAAACTTGAACTTGAACCATGGAACCCCTTGATTTCGTTAGTCAATCTCTTTATTGAACCAGTTCAGTTAAACTGGAACTGAAGATTGAAATACGATGTTGGTCAGCCTGATATTAAACAACTTCCAAGATGTATTATTGGCAAACCTTGTTATTTCAAGGTAGAAACCAATCAAAATGCGAGATATAATTTAGCGCCAAATTTGAGTTTAAAATTTAACGAAACTAATTTAATATATTCACTCTATAGTCTATATGTAAAAATATATTATTATTGTGTGCCCTTCAGCTCTAGCGAATATATTAGCTACAATTCGTATCTTTATCTTTACATATTGTTAGGTTATCATCAGGAATTTCCAATGCACAGATTCAATCAAGATTATTCTAAGCTAGTCTTACTATTTTTATGTAGGTATATTGTTAGTTTCATCTGTCTCTTTTTGTATAGTTAATTAGCATAATATCAGATAATTTTCTAGAATTCTCTTTCGTCATATTCCTATATTTCTCAACCCTTAACACGGGAAAATACAACAAACAACAACAAATCCATTTAATAAACAATACTTATATTCTACTGTTGCAGTTTTTTACAAGGATGGCTGCCAACAATAGCCCATATTGAGGTTATATTTACATGTCAATTTTTGGTTCATATCGAAGTTCAGGTGTAAGCACTATAGGTAGTGCGGCTTAAACTTAAACCAATTTCTAATTCAGTTCAGAGTTTAACTGTCACTGTAATACACTTTAAACTCTGAACTTGAACTTAAACCAAAAATTGGATTTAAACCGACACTGAAAAACCGGGCATAAGTAAGTATCATTGACGTGCTACAAAAACAGGAACACCTTGACAGTGACCGTGGAAAGTGTTCTTGGAATGCGATATTGACATGTTTCGACGCCTAATAAAACCTCTATGTTAGCATGTAACCTTGACCTTAATACAACCTTGAATATGGTAACCATGAGAATGACATTTCTCTAACTTTACTTTGATGTGGCCAATGCCCGTTCATGGTCAAGATCAATGAGAAAGCTCGAGAATTGGCTGAAACCCTCTCCTGGTATATCCATAGACATCAATTTCTCTCTTATATTAAAACATTAGACATTTTCCTATAGCTGAATATAAATTAAAATATAGGTTCCCTTATACGAGTGGATAAAGTTATTGGAATCTGAATACCGCTTAGCAACGAGAAATAATAGAACAGCGAAAAGGAAACAATATTCAGAAACGCTAATGACAAGAAATGGAAATCAAAATTGGTAAATTTGTCCATCGAGGAGAAGTTCCAACGCTAGAAAATTTCTTTCAAAGACCAATAAGGCATTGGAGATTACAGGAATTGATCAAAGTTTAATAAAACGATTCAGGATTATTTTGTCTGGACCTACTTGTAGACAAATACAGGTTGAATGACAAGTCCGTGCGCAGAGCCCCTGTGGAAAAAAAAAATTGAACTAAGTGACAGTTCTCCTGAACAGCTGTGTTTACTTAATTTGGGTTTGTGCAGGACGTTGGAAGTTAGTCACTGTTTCGAATTGTAAAATTTATTCCAAAATACACAGTTCTAAAAATATTCGTCGTTCCCTAATGGAAACACTCGCACATACGCAACACAATCTCGAAATGGTATCATTATTTCAAACAAAGTGGTACAGAAACCGTCACGTAGACAAAAGAAGGACGAGCTCCAAATCCGATTAATCCGAGATTGTTAAAAGCCGTCACCGACTGTCTGGCGAGGAATCCTAAAGCATCACTGGCACTACTTTCTGCTAAACTCGGCGAATCAAAAGGATGCCTACAACATATCATCAGAACGCGTCTTCCGTTCAGAAAGGTTGTGGCAAAGCAGGTGCCCAAATTGCTGTCTAATGATCAAAAGAAGGGAAGAGTTGATGATGTTCAATCGAATTTAGGCAAGTATGATGGCGAATGGGATGATTTATTGGACAATCTACTAACTGTCGACGAGACTTGTGTCTACTACGAACCACCACAGAGCCGAAATTCAACTTCCGAATGGGAGTTTCCTGGTCAGCCACCTCCAAAAGTCGAGGGCATCAAAATGACATTAACCCTTAACCGACGTTGTGAAAAATCTTAACGTAAACCACGTCGTGGAGTCCAACGGACTCCTGGACATTATGCGAAAGTGTAAATAATTTTTTGACAAAAAACATAGTAATAAGGATTGTTATTAAGGAAACATTAAGTTGAACACATTTTTATTTAGAAACAAATATATATCTTTTTACAAGACGCATATATTAATATCATGAGCGAGCATAACTAGAAACATTTATTTGTAATATAATAATATACACTCGGGAGCAAAAAAATCGACTCAGACCGCAATCTCGCAGTAAAATGTCCCTGGCACAAAAAATATAACATGAATTCCAGTTTTGCTTTTCAAACCTTTAAGTTCAGGATCTTAACATAAAAATGAGTGCACATTCTTTTAAGTTACATTTCTTTTTCTTTAAAAAAATAAAGTTATGTTTTAGGATGCTAAAACTTCAAAACAGACGCGAAAAAGTTAAAAGAATAGACTAGGTAATATCAAGTACATTTTTATTTTAATTTTCAAAAAACATTATCAATATTTAGTGTTACCGCCCCTAGCCCTAATTACCGCTTGTAAACGGTTGTTCATGGAATGAATAAGTTTAATCGCGCTGTCTTGCGGGATAGCATCCCACTCTTCGGTAAGTGCTGCTTGACGTTCAGCTTTCGTAACTGGTGCAGGATATCTAGCCCGAATTTTCCTTTTGAGTTCATCCCACAGGTGTTCAATAGGATTCAAGTCCGGGCTGCGCGCCGGCCAGTCCATAACTCGTATTTCAAGTTCTTGCAAGTAATGCCTTACGGAAAATGCACTGTGTGGACGGCCATTATCTTGTATGAGAATGAAGGTTTCCGCGATAAAACCAACGTAAGGAACGACATGGATGTATCGGTTCGCAGTCAAACCTCCTGCTCGGCCGCCGGTTTCAATAAAAACCAGCTCGGTTTTTGCGTCCATAGAAATGCCATACAGGAACCTCCCACAAAAGGCACCTTTTCTGTTATGCAGCATTGTGCGAATCTTTCTCCCGGCCTTCTGTATACTTTTGCTCTTCTGTCACTGCCGTGCAAACACACTCTGCTTTCATCCGAGAACAGTACAGAGCGCCATTGCTCGTTTGTCCAATCAACATGCTCTCTTGCGAAACGTAGACGAGCTGCTCGATGGGCTGGGGTCAATTTTGGACCCGTAGCTGGCCTTTTTGGACTAAGGTTAGCTGCCTTGAGTCGTCTTCTGACTGTCCACCGACTAACAGCCACTCCCCGCGTTTCTCTGAGCTCCCGTTGAATTTGTACGCCGGTGAGAGTCGTATTTCTTAAAGAGCTCTGGACAATGAAACGGCCATCTCTCACTACTGTGCACCACTGTCTGCCGGAACCTCTTCTTCGGTGAAAGCTACCATTCTCCTGGGATCTTCGGTAAGCTCTTGACACGGTAGACTGACTCATGTGCAGCACACGAGCGACTTCCCGTTGATTATGGCCTTGTTGCAATAATGCAACCGCTTGAGCCGCAACTTCGGTTGTAGTATCCATTAGCAGCTAATATTCCTAAATGTAGCTGACGAAAATGTATACCGGTTGACGTTTGACAGCCAACTAATACGGGTTGGTAAGGTAGAAAGCCTTTTAAACGACCTACTGTCTTGCAAAGAACAATGATGTCAACTTATACAAAATCTTGTGATTATCGATCCCAACAAATTGTAGGGTAGTGTAAGTGTATAAGAAGCGTAAGTTAAAAGAATATGCACTCATTTTAAAGCTAAGATCCTGAACTTAAAGATTTTGAAAGCAAAAGTGAAATTTTAGTTTTAGTTTTTGTGTCAGACGTAATTTAATGCGAGTGTGCAGTCTGAGTCGATTTTTTTGCTCCCGAGTGTACTTTGCACTAGTTGTAAAGAATAATAGCAATTTCTGAAATCTTCTACCATAACTAAAGCTAAAACACTCCATGAAGGTAATATATATATATTGCCAGAAAAAAATTTGCAGGGGTGGATTAGAGTATTCAGTTTTGCGAGTTATGTTCACTAATAATAGTCTCTTGATCATCGTTTACATGTGACATAGAGTTGTCATCTTGGTCCGACAAGACAACAATTTATAAACGCTGACGACGTAGAAACACAACTTTGTCATTATTTTGCCTCAAAAAATTCAGCCTAGTTTTTTAATCATAAACGTTGTCATCAGTAAGATTTTTGTACTTTACGACATTTATAGAAAAGAAATGTAAATGAATATTAAAAATAATTATAATAATAATAAAACTTGCAGAAGTAGGTATTCACTTGACGATAATATTGAATCTATTCAGTACATATGTATGTATACAGGGTCCGGCAACGAAGCGGGGACGGAAGATTACACGCTTATTTGAAAGTTTGTCAAATATTTAGTCTTCAGATATTCTTCGGCACCATCAAGTGCACGTTTCAAAAATATTTTGTTTTATACAGGGTGTTCCAGATGGAAATGCCAGACTAAAGTTGCATTTTTTAATGGAACACCCTGTATATTAATAGATAAAATGATCCGCGCTTGAAAGCTGGTTACAACGATATAATGTTGTATAGGCCTAAAGTTGATAGTTTCTGTGTAAACAATGATTTTACTTGATAAATTGATACATTTCAGTAGGCTATTCTGCATAGGGAAAAACCAAAAATTCGAAACCAACACAGTAGAATATTTTTTACTAGTATAGACTGTCGTTACTATGCGAAATAAATTCTGCAGCTGCTCCCTTTATACAGGGTGTTCACAATTTCGCAAAATCGAAGAAATCTCGAAATTTTTAAATGGAACACCCTGTATATTTTTCGCTCATTGGAAAGCCTTTTCACTACGCTTTCTATTGATACCTCATTTGATACATCTAGGATAGATCATTTTCTAATTATTTCTTTTTACAGTTGAATTAATGAGAAATGCTTGTATTTTTAGAAGCTAATTTGCATTTCAAACCTACTGTAAGATCAGATATTCGACAAATAATCCATAAATGGTCTATAAAAAGAAGAAACTTCATTTAGTATGAGAAACAATTGATTTTCATTCAGCGGTGAAAACAAACATTAAATTAATATAAAGTAATATAGCATTTTCAATAGATTCACTGCTGATTAAGTTATCTGGTGTTTTAAGCTTGTATATTTAATAACCAAGTTGTAAAAACTTTCGTTTTGTGTTATACAGTATTTCGTTCAATCTTTAAAAGCAATTGTTATATTGACTAATTTTAGTAGGTACCTACTCAAGAAATGGTAAATATGATATTTATTCTTGAGGAGTGTACAAGAAATTGTCTCCTAGCAAGTAGAGTATATGCAGAGAGTTCCAAACCTTGAAAGAAGACCGGAAGCATTTGAAAGATTATTAGAGAAATTTATAGAAACTGATGGTGTAACCTACAAGAAGGGAGAAACAAATAAACCGGTAATCAATAAACAAAGCGAACTGGCCGTATTATTAACAATACAGGAAAATCCATATACAAAAGAGATAGTGGGGCCGTTGTAAAACATATACGGAATTAACGCATTGGCGAGCGTGCTATTCCGTATATGTTTTACAACCGCTCCACTCTAGATCTATCTCTTTTCTAGCTGGCCTTAGTCGATCTAAATGTTCTGTATGTGGAGAGATGTAAGTATAGATGGTATTTCAAAGGTAACAGCTATTGAAGGTAGAAGCTTGCGTTTGTTGAGTATCTACTAAAATTAGTCATTATAACAATTTCTTTTAAAGATTGAACGAAATACTGTATAACACAAAACGAAATTTTGTACTTGGTTATTAGTATACAAGCTTAAAACTGACACCTTTACTTTATATTAAATTAATGTTACCTTTCACCGCTGAGTGAAAATCAATTGTTTCTCATACTAAATGGAGTTTCTTCTTGTTATAGACCATTTATGGATTATTTGTCGAATATCTGATCTTACAGTAGGTTTGAAATGCAAATTAGCTTCTAAAAATACAAGCATTTCTCATTAATTCAACTGTAAAAAGAAATAATTAGAAAATGATCTATCCTAGATGTATCAAATGAGGTATCAATAGAAAGCGTAGTGAAAAGGCTTTCCAATGAGCGAAAAATATACAGGGTGTTCCATTTAAAAATTTCGAGATTTCTTCGATTTTGCGAAATTGTGAACACCCTGTATAAAGGAGAGCAGCTGCAGAATTTATTTCGCATAGTAACGACAGTCTATACTAGTAAAAAATATTCTACTGTGTTGGTTTCGAATTTTTGGTTTTTCCCTATGCAGAATAGCCTACTGAAATGTATCAATTTATCAAGTAAAATCATTGTTTACACAGAAACTATCAACTTTAGGCCTATACAACATTATATCGTTGTAACCAGCTTTCAAGCGCGGATCATTTTATCTATTAATATACAGGGTGTTCCATTTAAAAAAATGCAACTTTAGTTTGGCATTTCCATCTGGAACACCCTGTATAAAACAAAATATTTTTAAAACGTGCACTTGATGGTGCGGAAGAATATCCGATGCCTAAATTTTTGACAAACTTTCAAATAAGCGTGTAATCTTCCGTCCCCGCTTCGTTGCCGGACCCTGTATGTATATAAAAGCTTTATATAACCATTAAATTGAAATAGTTACGTCAAGTTTAATTTAATCTGATCATACTTGCAAACTAGTTCATTTTGCCATGTTTAAACAACTTTGAAATTTTAACATAAAACAAATACGTATAATAATCTCGTCACTATAACTTCGAGGTCCGCTAATGAATACGATCCACATTTTGCAGCGATAGAGAGAATATTCCTCAATGCGGTAGAATTTAACTCTACTAACGTTTAGTTCTAAACCCAATAAGATCTAATTCTACAGTTGAACTTGAACAGTAATAGCCTCTATTGGTTTTGCACAACATCGTGTATCTCTGTTCAGACGCTTTTGTCACATTTTAGCACGTCAATCAATAAAACCTGATACCAATACCAGAAAAAGCATATCGAATTAGAGACTGTCTAATATATATATTATTGTTATGTCAAAGTTTGGAACCACAAAAAGCAGAACATATTTCGCGAAACTTGTTAAAATTAGAAGTAGCACTATGTATGCTTGCTTATCTGTTTTACACAAAACTACAGATAAGTTTATCCTGTTTATATACAATAAATTATACTAAATAGATCAACCGTAGTAGTTAAATTTTATTCTAATATAATTCACCTCTAAAATCGATAACAACCTTGCACGAAAGTTACTCGTTGATGCTGTACGTTATACTTGCATTTAAATTAATAATTAAGAAGGGGGAGAGTGTACACATACTAATTGACTAGCATTTAAGTATATTTGAATTCATGTATTAATAAAACATTCCAAGTACTTAGTTCTCTATTTATAGAAAATAATATAAATATATTGGATGTAACTGTAAGGCTATATTACTTGTTAGAGTTTAATTTAATACAGTAACCTAACCGTTCACTGAAACTAATTTTTATTATAAGAGTATTTAAATAATAATTTTCTGCATTTTTTGAATTACTTCCTAACAAACCAATTTATTTTTGTATACTTTTTATTATAATGCAACCTTGGCCTAGTTTTGTAAAAAAAGTCCGCCTCAAAAAAAATTAAAATATTAAAATCAATAATAGCAAAGTACAATCCCCAGGAAACAGTAGTCATGATTGTAAGTATTTACTCTTTTGTTTGCAAGAGATAGTTATGCAACATAGATACTCTTGTCTGTATGCGACCGTGAAAAATTGGATTGCAAGCTTCAAAAGGGGAAATTTTCCATCAAAGATGAACACCGATCGGAAAGGCCGGTTTCTCTGTTCGTTCCCGAAAATGTTGATGCAGTTCATATCATAATTTTGTCAGACTGTCTACTTGGACTAAAACGAATATCTGAGGCACTGAACATTTTATGAACGCGTCCATCATATAGTTCACATCGATTTGGACATGAGAAACATTCCCGCTAAACGGATCCCCAAATGTCTGAATGTTGATCAGAAACCTGCAAGGCTGAAAGCATCACATTCGATCTATGCTCGGTGTGAAAATGATGCAGATATTGTTAATATTGATGAAACTTGGGTAGATTACTACGACCCAGAAATAAAGCAACAATCGATGGAATGGAGGCACTTTGGTTCTCCAAAGCAGTGTTCAAAAATCTGCTGGAAAAGTTCTTGCTTCAATTTTTTTTTTGGGATTGCCATGGAATAATCATGGTTAATTTTTTGGATAATTTTGGAAATTACTATTTCGACTATCAAGTCGTAAATTTTCTTCCAACGAAGAGATGATAGAAGCTGTGGAGGCCTGGTTTGCAGAGCAAGATAAAAATTTCTTTTCGGAAGGTCTAGACACGTTGCAGATTCGTTGTTGTAAATGTATCCAGTTAAGAGGAGAGTATGTTGAATATTAAAGTATTTTGACTTTCAAATTTTGTTTGCTTCTGTAGTAGGCTAAGAGTTTTTAATACCTCTACGTATGTAAGAACCCAGGCACATTACGCCCTCGCACTGATGTTCCAACTGCAGGTCGAGGAAGGCCAATTACCGTATACTTGGGTGGTATTGGTCCACTTTCAACGTTTAGGACTCTGTAACTTTCGATAGGAGAAAGATATTCATTTTCTTTTTGCAGTGCATCGTGTTCATCGCTTGCAGCGTGAATCATCAGTGGCCAAAGTCACCTTTGAAAACCAACGAAAGCTGTAACAACTAGGCGTAAAAGTTTGACTTACAACGACAAAAAATTCGGGCATTTTTAACAAGGATATTGTCAGGTGATTTGCAAAAAAAATAGGGACCAGTTCTTTTTCATATTCATAGTGTTGAGTTCCTTATAATATGTATAAAACATATACAGGCTAACAACTTGAACTACGAAAGCCTATTTATAGGAGAAGGTAGTGGGAGGTAAAATTAAATGTATCTATTTTAGTATTGTCAACTGTTTATATGACAGGAATGTCAGTGGTTATGTCAAATACTTTACCGAACCATAGTAGTTCAACTTGTTATCCTGCATGTCTTGATATTGGAAAATTTTACGTCACCTTTTTTATAGTATCTATAGAAGAGAAACAAATTTCAGAAATTGGCCAGTCACCCAGGGTGGCTAAAGTCACCCAGTTTACGGCACTAGCAAAAAAGCCACAATTCTCAACAGAGTAGGCCGTCTAACATTTGGAATTTGATCTGGCGGTTATTTTTATTTTTGACAGATAGAATGATATTTACGAATTGACAGAAATTTTTTTTTTGTTTTGTTTGACATTTGCAAAATGGGACAAAAATGGGAAATATTAAAAACTTAGTTCCAAAGTGGCGAGTCTTCAACCCAAACTGTAAGAAATTTGGAATAAATAATAAGCCTTCATCTCAGTTTGTGGATCAATTCGTGAAACAAATTCGTGAAACTGGATCGTTATTGGACAAAACAACCCGTTCACGTTCTCGTCGAGTGCGCTCAGCCGAAAACATAGCTGCTGTTGCCCAGAGTGTGCGTGAAAATCAATCAACATCAACCCGGCATCGTTCTCAGAAACTGAACATTTCTGACGCTTCTCTGGAGAAAATTTTGCATAAATACCTCGGTATTAAAGCTTACAAAGTTCGATTCGACCAAGACCTGAAGCATCAAAAGCATAAAAAGTACTTCATAAATGGATTCATCGGATGGCGTACTGTAAGGCCAGCTGTGGCAGTCATTTGAATAATGTTGTGTTTCTTCTTCTGATTCAAATTCCAAACGTTAGATGGCTTACCAGGAGATAGAATCATAATAAGAAAAATTTGACTCGACTTCCCATTGGTTCTTGTAATCATATGGTAAATTAGTTCCTTGTGCTGAAGTGGTAGCGTTGTAAGCATTTAGCAATCTACATTATCGACGTAACGTGGAGGCATGGAAAACGTCATAGTTGATACTTCACTTGTTTGTTTATCTTGCATGAGCACCCTTGGTTTGGCTTTTGTAGTAACTGTTCTATATCTGTATTTATCTTCTTTTCGTTTATTTTACGTAATATTTTCTTTATAGTATTGTAGTAGTAGTTTATAGTTTTGTTAGTACTATTAGCAATAATAATAGTACTAATAGGTAGTTCTAGTTTAGGTTAGGATTCCTTTTGTAAAAATTATTTTATTTCTCTATTTTTATTATTTTTATTGTATTGTAGTGGTAGTAGTAGTATTCTTTCCTTTTTATTGTTACCTACGTAGATAATTTATTATACTTAGTTGGAAATAAAAGTTTGAACATTTGAGGTTAGTTGCCGAATCTTAATTCCCCTGAGACTTTTAAGACAGTTGGTTGTTTTAGCTCAATCCAACAACGGGTAATAGTACAATAGACTAGCTTTTACCACCCAAACTCTTCGAGTTTGAACCCAGCACCCCACCGATCAGCATTTCTGCAGTGCTGCCATCATTCTTCTATTAACATAAAGAGTGAAGTTATTTTCTGAGATAAATTACCTACGATTATTAAAATAATCTCAATACTACATATATGTATATTATTAATATGATAGCTGATACATCAAACTCGTGGAGTTTGGACCGGGTGATCCGCTCAGTCTTCGAGTTTGGTCCGAACGCTTCGAGTTTGGAACAGCAGCCCACCGACCAGCATTTCTGCTAATCTAAACCTGCCCCCGCGTGTACGTAGGTACTTATCTTTCTAACCTATTGTAACAATCTTCAATATTAATACGAGGTGCGGCAATTAAATAACGAGACTGCGCTCCTCCTAGCCCGCGGTCGCATGGTGGGACGTTGTCAGTGGAATGTAGTCGATCTTGATCCTTCCCGAGCAAGCATACTTTGTTTCGTCGTTGTACCTGCTTTAATTTGCTTCTGAGACTTGGTTGTAGGGGACGCTGTTGTGTAGTCGTGCCGCGATCATGGTAAACATAAAAGTTGAGCAGCGCATTAACCTAAAATTCCTCGTGAAATTAAAGAAATCACACACGGAATGTTTTCAAATGTTAAAGGAGGTGTTTGGTGACAATGCTATGTCACATGCACGAGTGTTTGAGTGGCACAAACGGTTTTCTGAAGGTCGGGAAGAAGTTGAAGATGATGAACGTCCCGGACGATCTGTGACTGTCAGAAATTAAGGAAACGTCCAGAAAATCAGCGAAATTGTGCGGAAAGATCGACGTCTGAGTGTTCGGATGATTGGCGACATGTTAAACATTAACAAAGTGACAATGAGACAAATTTTGCATGATGAATTAAACATGAAGAAAGTTTGTGCAAAATTGGTTCCGAAAAACAATCGGAAGAACTTTTGCTCTGACATCATGGCACGACTCGCAGTCAATCCATGCACTGGAAGACCCCCTCATCGCCAAAAATAAAAAAAGCGCGAATGAGCAAATCCAAGCTGAAGGCAATGTTGATCGTGTTTTTCGATATCCAAGGTGTTCTGATGATTGAATGGGTTCCTGAGGGTCAAACCGTAAATCAGCAATACTATACAGAAGTCGTAATCAAGCTATGGGAACGTGTAAGGAAGAAAAGACCAGATGCATGGAAGAACGGCTCATGGATTCTTCACCAAGACAACGCGCCAGCCCACAACGCCCTGTCTGTGAAGCAGTTTTTAGTTGAAAAGTGCTAGAACATCCTCCGTATTCGCCTGATCTCGCTCCATGTGACTTTTATCTCTTCACAAAAGTGAAAAGTGTATTGAAAGGAACACAATTTGAGTCGGTGGAACACGTAAGTATAAACGGCACAGTTGTTGCGCAGTATCACAAAGAATGACCTACAACATTCCTTCGAACAATGCACGTATGCAACGGTGTATAGATAGGGAGGGGAGTATGTTGAAGGGGATAAAAGTGTATTGTAACTTTGTTTGCTATAAATCACATTTTTCACATTAGTCTCGTTATTTAATCGCCGCACCTCGTATATAAAGTAATCCGTTTGAATGTCCCGCCTCCTGTAGTTCGTAAAATGTGAACTAGAAGTAAGTAAACGAAAATGTAAGCTAGAATGTGTACTTGCAGTTCTACCAACTTCGCAATAATAATTTCACTGTTTTAACGACGAAGGTCTTCCATCTCATTGCTAGGGTTGGACGTTGGCCCTTAAACCCTTTTGTCATCCACTTAGTACGGGAGCATCTCCCATCCCCGATTTTAACAAATTATGCTGAAATGTCGTCAGTAGAGGCGTCATCAGTGAGAGTCAAAAAAAAAAAAAAAAAAAAAACTAAATTTGGGGCTAACAAGAGAGCCAGGAAGGCAAAACCGATCAGACAAAACAAAACAATCAGTGTAGAAATAAAACGAGTTTAATAATCTAAAGATAAAAACAAGCATGTAAATGGGACCTCACACAGAGAAGAAAAAATGCCAAGACAGCTGATTCACCCGAAATAGCCTGAAAAAGCAAATCGGGCTAAGCCTCGGTGGTGGTAGATATCCGGGGCACCCTCACCCGAAGGGGAGGCCTGTCGGGATCGAGGTGAGCCAATTCTCTAACCAGGGGGTTGTCGGATCGAGATACTCTTGTAAAGGTTTTCTCGGCCATTAGAGCAGCGTGTTGAAGAAGAGTTGGCATCTTTAAGTCCTGGTGGATTTGTACATTTCTGATATACCAAGGCGCGTCAATGATATATCTAAAGATCTTGTTTTGTAAGACATTGAATCGCTTACGATGAGTAATTGCAGCACTCGACCAAACTAAGGAGCCGTAAGTTAGAATTGGCCTCAAAAAAGTTGTGTAAACTAACAGTTTTGGCTTTTGCTGCACAGAAACTGAGATACAGCGAACCTCGCTACTATAAATTTAGCCACGGCATTTGCAAAATGGTGCTTTAGGGTAAGCCTGGAGTCCAGCGTCATACCAAGACATTTAACGGTGGAGCTCCATGGTAGGCGGACATCCTCGATAAAGATATTTTCTGGAGGGGCAGTTCTTTTCCTCGAGAATCGAATGGCTACGCATTTTTCATGGTTTATGGCTAATCGCCATTTCGTAGACCAGGAAAGAAGGTCGTCGATAGCACCCTGCAACCTAGTGCAGATCAGGGCATCCGATCTCGACGACGTGTAAATCGCCGTGTCGTCCGCGTATATGGCCAACTTGGTACCCGCCGCCTTTGGTATGTCAGACATAAAAACCAGGAACAACTCCGGGCCGAGAGGAGACCCCTGTGGGACCCCAACTAGGATGGGCCTGGACATTGACGGAGTATACCTAAACTTTATAGAATCTGTCAAATCACTTTATGTGTACTGTTTTGACGGGTTTTAGTTTATAAATGAGCGATATTCACATTCGTTTAAACCAGCTGTTCTGCGAATTACTGGTTTTTTTGTCGAAAAACGTTGAAATTTATTTTATTTATTTACTGTCACATTTGTTATGGCTTAAACAGACCTCTATCGGCTCCACACGGAATCTACCTTCAAGTATACATCAAGTAAACGTGTCCGAATTACTTTCAAATGCATGTACAAACTTGGTGGGGTAAGTTTACCTGACGTCACAAGTATACTTCGCATGCACACTAGGCAATTCGGGCACAGTCTAAGTTTCCAGTCCCTACTCGTTTTTTACCACCTACTCGTTTTTTACCAGTTACTCTTTTACACCACGGTGGAATTGAAATTCCCTATAAATGCCGATGATGACTAATTCAGAAATACAGCTCTTAAACAATCCGAGGAAAACCGCAGTCGAAAATTTAATAAGTCTAAAAAGTTTGTTAACGTGGCCGTAAGATCATTGATACTTTGAATAACAATAAAAAAAATTAAATTGTTATAGGGATGATTTCTTTCGCACAGCAATGTATATACCTATGCAACAAAAAGTGTATAGATACGAATTTAAATAAAATGTGTGACTACACCTATATGTTACGAAATTTTGCAGCAAGTTTATTAATAAATCATGTGATTAAAGAAGTATTTTACATATATAAAAAAATATTACTAATAATAACAAAATTAGAATCAAGTTAGCGTCACGCTATACAAAATCAATGCCCTCCCGCGATATTACAATCTTACATAACATTTTTGCACAAGTGATTAGTACAACAGTGTTACAACGTGAAACGCGACATAACCTTAACAAAGAGCCAATAAGATTCAGATCGGCAGTTGAAATTAGGCAATAATAGTCTTTATTGGTGTACAATAACATCGTGTATCTCCGGTACAAACGCTTTTGCTACATTTCAGCACGTCAATCAATAAAATCTCTTATCGAGGAGAGCGGAAAAATTATTCGACAGTAGCCAAAAAGACGCGTAATTCTTTCCCCTCAACGTCGACAATGCAGAAATGTATTTCATTTATTTATATACTTTCCTACCTATCCGCGTATAACGATATTATCTCTCCGAAGTTATTGGGAAACTGCAAATAAAGGCGAATCAGTGTACTAGATAACGTAACATACGAGAAAGCCCCTTATCCCGAATTTAAAACTACAAAACGTTAAAGCGTGCCAGTGCACTTGAATTTTATTTAATATATCTAACTTTGTAAGATCAATAACAACCTTGCATGAAGTCAAGTTGCGCGTTGATATATCAAAAGTTGCCCACGGACAAACAAACGGTATTTTACGCCGTGATTTTTCGTGAATTATAATCTAATTCGAATAAAAAATTAAACTGGGAAGTTTAACCAAAATAATCACAAAAACACAGTTGATAATTCCGTATAAACGCCGCAGCTATTTATAGAAAGAAACAAAGACGGATGAAATAAACTGGACATTCACTCAAAAGAAAAAAAAAAGAGAAACAACAAAAGTCACTAATTTTACTAAATGGAGTATACCATATAAAAAGAAGAAATATTAAAAACTTTACGCGATTCCAACTCATTTATTCATATCAAAAACGTTTTTTTTGTAAATTATTTTATCTTATCCTTTATCCAAGTTTTACGGAAATGATAAAATAAAAATCAAATTCTAACTCACCTGTTCCAAACCGACAATGACAATACTCTGTTGAGCTTCTTGAATATCCTTTTGGACGTCAGTATTCTGTAATAAAATTATTATTATAAGATACTCTGCGCATATTACAAACAAATTAGATAAACTTACATCTGGATCCTCCTTTAATTTTGCCACGAGTACCTGAAGATAAACACAATAGAATTACACAGTTCGATATAACATCATCAAATCTACCATCGCTCATATCCACTTAATTGAAGTTCTTTTGGAATTTTAAATTTACAATTTATATAATACATTTTTAGTATTACTTGCTAACTTTTAAATAGGATAATTCGCCCGTCTCTCTTTAGCTATATAGTAGGAGAGGGTGTAATTAGATCGGACAGAATTGACGTGCAGAAAAATAATTCGTAGATAGGAAACTTACCTGATGATTTCGAATGGCAGTTTTCAGTTGATTTTGATTAGCTTCGATTAAAGCCTTTAAATCCTTAGAGATCGCCATGTCTTCCATCTATAGATTTTGCGTTTCTTTCAACAATAAATTCGCTACACACTAAAAGGTGAGAAAAACTAACTTTCGTAATCTCCTCTTGCTACATGCAACCGATTAAGCAGACCGGGTACTTTGACGAACGAATGCGAACTGAAGGCGGCACATGCGACAAACAAAATTCTAACAACCACAAATTATTCTACAGTAAAATTTTAACCCTATTGTGCCATTAAATATTCATTACAAACGTTAGATAATACGTACAGATTTGTTTTACTAGGAAACTGACAACAAATAAACATAAAATGTTGAGATATAACTTATTGATATTAAACACGATCGTTTGTGTTCGGCTACATTCGGAAATACAATCTTACCATGCTACTGAATAGTTCTGGAGGAATGAGGGAATATATAATAATAAAGGATTATATTAAATAAATGATTTTTAATTACCTTGGATCATTATCCTTTATATACGCTAATTCTAATCTACGAAATTATATAACCATATAATTTAAACTGGGTTTTCTACATTACATAGATACGTAAATTCGACTTTAACATCAAAATTTGTTAATTACATTGCTATTTTAATGAATCATAAACAGATACATATTTGACCTATTGTAACGAATATGAATGCGCCTTCCTTTCGTGTTTACGAACAATTCAACTCTTAAATCCTCTCTGTTGTAATATTTTTAACCGTTCTAATCATAGACAATATACATTCAATTAACTTTAAAACATTTAGCGCTTAGATATAATTAATGTTAATTTTAAAAAGATACTTAACCTCAACAAATCATAAATATAAAAAATAGATATACCTGCAAATTTGATGAAAATTAAAAGTGACTTTACATTTACAACGAAATAAAATATCGACAAAAAGTTGCATACAGTTCTATAAGATGGCGCTGATAGACAATGCACAAGTTTTCAAATTTTATGGGCATTGACGACAAGTAGAACTTTCAAACTGGGATCGGAAAATTGTTCTTTAAATGATTTGTTTTTTTTCTAATTATTTTTATCCAAAATAATTTTATATTGTAAAATTATAAGGATTAAAGAACTATTATTTTTAATTTTTTTCATTAAATGAGTGTATAATGTGTAATAAGTATAATAGTATGAATTTTAAATATTTATGTAAAACAACTATTATTTAAAAAAAGCAGTTAATGGCTATTATTTAAAATTGTACAGTCATAATAATCAAGGAAAAATGCCAATAAATCCAAATACTGATCTGTGACCCACTTTCAGCTGCTGCATTGTAGGTTATCTGTTCAAGAAGCTTTATCATCTAACTTTCACTGCATTTCTAGAATTTTACCGTTACTATATTAGTTTCTGTTATTTATAGTAAAATATATTACAATTATCTTACATAATTTTGGAAGAAAAACAAGAATTGTATAGATAACCTACAATACACTAAAGCTAAATAGATTACAGAAGTATCCGGCTGTCATTAGCTAATATTTTATAATGGCAATTATTTTATTAATTATGAAATTAAAACGAAGTAAATGAATATATTCAAGAAATATGCTTGCACATTGCTACTCTTTTCCCTAACCATACCTACTCAAATCATGTTCAAATTACTTTCATGACAATAAATGCAATTTCTAAAGTGTCTAAGCTTTTTTGACAGATGATAGTAAATTAAATGATATCGAAGGCTTCCATTCAAGTCTCTGTTATGAGGGCTTCCGGGTTTTGACCGCGTCAAAACGCGGTCAAAACCCGGAAGCCCTCATAACATGATAGTAAATTATTATGATCATCAAGTTGTAATTCAAAATCACCTGCAACCAGAAATTGACTATCGAGACAAAGTGTGTAAAACAATCTATTTGAATATCTTTTCTTATTATTTCTTTCTACAATATGTTAAATAAACTTCATACGCCATTAAGGTTGCGTTTCCCGGGGCTGTACGGGGGCATACGTAGTATAAAGTCTAGTGGAGTGAACGCGTATATTATTTCAGCGAAATAGTCATTATTTTTAATAAAAATTATCATCAAACTTGATGCTTTTTTAGTGATTTAAAAAAATGCTAAAATTTAAAAGTGAATCTCTTAAATGAAATTTTACGACTATTTATTGGTAAAATAACTAGTTTTATTCATTATTTTTTACAATGAATTGCAAATTCACTTGTAAGTTGTCTGGAGCTTATATGCAACAGGAATCTGTAATTCAATAGACACAGTAAGTTTGGCGTTTATAATATAGATGGCGCGTAACGAGAATTATCAAAATTATTATTATCTATTTTGAACTTTATTTACTCTTCTAAACAAAGCAAAATAAAAATGCGATTGTGATGCAGTGCATGTGTTCTACATAACCATTTTTTGTTGCAAAAATTAATTGGAAGATAATAAACTGCGTTTTGATATCTATAATTTAACTATAAGATTGAATAAATAAAACACAAAAATCATTTGTTGTTACTATTTTTTAATAATCTGCTGCTAAACTAATCTTTTACTAATTATTTCATATAGTAGATGCTTATCATAAAAATGTACAATACAAATGTAACAATAATGTAGAAAAAATATTTACAAACACTACAAACTAATAATAAACACTCAAAAGATAACAAATACGTATTAAAATAATTATTTACACAAAAAAATGAAGATTAATATAATATATATTTGCTGTAAGTCGGAACGCGCACAACACAACGAACACTACAATACAAACAAATATAAATAAAATGCAAGAATCGCAAGAATTCGCTTCGAGAATTTATAAAATGCGGTGTTTGAGATTTTTAGGTTTACCGAATTTATCCAGATTTACCTCTTTCTCCTCCCCCTTCACTACCCCATCAACAATTTATACAAGACAACATAACAGGACTTATAAATTTCTCGTTAGAAGTAGTGTTTGAGTTCGTGTGAAAATAGGGGGATGGAAACGCAACCTTATTTGTGTGCAAAAACAATTTCTTCTATTTCGATTTTTAAATGTTCAAACCGGCGTCGACGCCACGTAAGAAAATTGGGAAATCAGTTTTTTTTTTGTTGACTGCAGCATTGCAATGAAGTTGAACGTTTATTTTGGTTGTTTCACACAAAAGACGGCGAAGGTCTTCCATCTCCTTTCTAGGGTTGAACTAGCCTTTAAACCCTCCTAGTCCTCCTAATAGTACGGGACCTCCCCCGTTGATTGTTACTAGTAATTATACATGTCATCAATAGAAAAAACAGAAATTTAGGACTAAAAAAGGAAAGGTAGGAAGGTAAAAGTAAACAAAAGAAATTAATAAATACGAGAGGTAGTTTTTATAGTCAACAGTGGGCGCTGTCGGAATATACGTCCATTTTAGGTCTAGAGAAACGCGGTAAATTTGAAGTTTTCGGTTTTATTTCTATGCTTCATTGGAGAAGGATGAAAACACGATATTTTCATTGTAATTTGCATGCGCAACGCAATGACCTTCACTAGCTACACTACATGGATACTACAAGCTGTACCTATAACCGTTATTTTGAGTCCAAAAGTACTTCTCTCTTTAACATAGGTACCTTTACAAACATTTGCGTACACCAAGTCATCACCATTAAAATAAAAAATGGCCATGTTTGAAGACAGAGTTTGTTGATATTACTTTATTAGATTTTGTAAGATTCTTTTAATTTACTTAGTTTCGTTGATTGTATTTATTTTAGTTTAAGCGTCAATACATTCAGCAAATATATTTATATATAAATATTTGTATTTACGTATGTATATAAATTTATGTAAATAAAATACATTTCATATAATAAACAACATCTTTTATTTATCAAACAAGCAAATAATACACTAAGGTCACATATTTTATAAAATGTATACACAAAAAATACGTCGGTATACACTATACATAGTTTATAGTAATTCTAGTGTAACACCTTATACAGCGTAGATAGTAAGGTTTGGCAACGCGTGGGAAAAATGTTTATTACCAGAGTTACCAAAATACTTTATCGAGGATCGTTTCTACATATCGGTAAACCTAAAAAATCGATTTTGACATATGTCACGCGATCGCTACTGACTGTGATTTTGAAAAATTTATTACGAATGGGCAAAAAGTGGGGAACAAAATTATTGGAAAAAAATTGTTTACAACTTAATTTTGACCTTATATATGCGATCTTTGAAATATATATCCAAAATAATCTTTTTCTAGATATTAAAGAGAAAAACGAATAACTTTTATTTTATTGACTAAATAAGTTTATAATGATTCTTAAAAGTTATTTATCGGAAGAAAACAGCTTTATTTAGTCAACAATAATACGTAATAGTTTTCAAAATTGCCGTTATAGTCACGTGACATGTGTCAAAATCGATCTTGAGGTTTTCCCATATGCAGAAACGATTCGAGTATTTTTTCTTGTAACTCTAATAATAAAGTTTTTGTTTTCATATGTTGCAAACTTTATCGCCCGCACTGTACCTGATTTTAGCTATATTACCGAAAATATTTGAAAGTTCGCGCTGTTATAAGTTATCATAAGTAGTTCTTACTCCACCCGTGTAGGTAACGCACAAATCTCTGTTCTAATGTATAACCTAGAGAGGGCGCTTCAAGTCAATTAGAATTATTCGTCTTCTGAAATAACTGTCATCGATGATATTTTGTCTTGCGTTATCTATTATAAGAGTATAGGACTATAAAAGCTCTATAATATAATTAATTAATCATTTATGAATAAATTAAATTAGATTATTCTATATTATCTTGTGCATTACAGTCATTTATTATTGCATTCATCACAGATTCCAGCCAGTTTTGTTTAGTTTTTGCTTCGTCTGTTTTCTTCAAATCCAACGTCAAACTTTTGATTGTTAGGTAAGCACGTGATCAATTAAGTGTTTCAAATAGTCGGCAAGTCGTTTTCTTTTAGTTATATCAGTTATCGGTTCGATTTTCCATATTTCATGAAGTGGCGTTTCGTCCTAAAAATATTCTATTCAGTTAGCTTCCCAAAACATCCTCATTTAAAATGTGATATTTTTGGTTGCATACCTCAAGCGCGTCCATATCTCCAACATCACCTTCATCCATTAAACACCATATAAGAGCTTCGTTACACATACCAAACGCAAACAATCCGAACATCTTGATTTCCGCTTTGAACATATCAAATGTAATATTTAATTTAGTACCTAAATCTTCTAAAATTTTGATAAAATTCTGATAATAATCTTGTAGTATTAAATCCCAATGCTTGGTTAGAACTGTTGAATCAACACAAGTGTTTAATAGGAATAATATGTCGGTTGTTAAGGATGCCACCCTTGAAAATGATTTTGATGAAAAGCGCTTCGATCGAAAGTATAATTGAAAAATTATACCTTGCTAATTGATAATCTATCACGGCTAATTCTTGAGTATCATTTTGCAATAAGAAATTTGGAGGCCAACAATCACCATGAGTAACTGCAGCGAATATCGTGCGTTGTTTTAGTAATTTACATATATTGCTATAAAACAAAATACTAAAGACAAATTTGGATGGAATTTGATTTCCTACAACTTACCCAAATAAATCTTCTGAAGTTATTTCTTCAATTTTTTTCAAGTAATTAGATGGAAGTTCCTTCTTAACTGCATCTTTCACCACATTATTAAATTTTTCCATTGTGCCACGGTACCATTTTCTGAATTTTTCGTCAAAATATGTTTCCTAAAATTAAATATATGTATGTATCTATACTGCATGACTGACCTATACTTAAACAAACCGATAAATCTTCATCTAATTTATGAAATTCATCCGGATATTGTTCTCTGTACGCTACTGAAATAGCATGGAATTTAGCAAAATTTCTTAATATGAATAACGTCGTATCAAGATCTAAACCCGTACCCCTATCTAGTCCTGTAAATCCCCGATGACTCAAATCTTCTAAAGCAATAAAATCATTTTCGCCATCAACGTAGCTTGCTAGACATAAGGGCACAGAATTATAAGGTTGTGATAGATCTTTAGATTTTTGAAAGGCATACAATTTCGGCCAGACCTAAGATTAAACATTGAATTATCAGAGGAAGGTTCTTTTGATAGCTAACCTTGTTATAGAAATAAATTTCAGTCTTGAAGAAGTCCATTAGACGGAATAATTTCACTCTGGCTTGAGATCGTGGAAAGCTTTTGACGATAACATGTACTTGAAAGTTGCTCTCAACGTTAGACCTAAAAAATTGTTTTGTATATGTTTCATATGTTATTTAATTATATTCAATCAAACTTATTTATTTCGTAGATTAATAAACGAATTATTTCTACAATCAAAATATTGAAAGATGAACGTTCTGGGTAAAGATAACAAACAACAGTCGTGGCCAGATAAATGTAATACACTCTTAAATTTCATATATAGGGTCGCTGATATATATGGAAACGGTCGATTATTGGGTAAAATATACGAGATACCGTAAAAAGTTAAATACAAAAGTTTTAGGGTTTTTAAATGCTTATTAGCTAATAGTAATTTTAAGTATACAGGGTCGGTGGTAAAGTCATGGCACGTCAAAGTTACATTTTTTTAAACGGAACCACCTGTATATTATTAGATAATTCAATTCTTTCTTCAATTGTAAGTAAAAATTGAAATACACATAATATACCTAAATCCAAACGTTTCCGAGTTATCGATCTTTGAAAATATTACTTAAATACAATCTAGGTACTTAAGTAGGCTAAGACGCACCTTAAAAATGTCATGTCTTATAAAATAGGACGTCATCTTTGCTCGTTTTCTTTAATTTTGTACTGTGCATTATCCGCGACTGTATTTCCCTTACTTTCTAGATGGATAGCACCTTTTTAGATGTTTCTAAATAGAACATTATTAAACAGACATCATAATTTAATTATTACTTTCATGTAAGCAAAAATAAACGAGGCGTTTGATCGTCGTGATTCTGACGTATAAAGGTCATAGCGGCACGTCAATTCTGAACGTTTCCTAGAAGTTATTTTGAAACGTTATGTACACGTTATTCTGTAACGTCTTGTAGACGTTATTCTGTTTATATCTTTGAAGCTTACAAATGACTTGTTTTAAGCATTTGCAGTATGATGCTTCTGTTTACTAAAAAAATAAGAAATTTTTAATTAAAGCAGCTTCAAAGAGAGAAACACAAAAAGAAAGTAACTTTCTATCAGTTGTTTTGAATTGAACGAGTAAATACAAGAAAATCAATCTAACGTCATTTTCTGGTGATTATTCGTTAAAGTATAAGCGTATCAGTGACATCCTTAATGCGACGCTTAACATAATTTTAATGACATATTTCCATATAAAAATGACGTACCTTTATTACCAATTTAAAAAAAAACGTCATATTGATAGGATAAAAATAGACAAGATACAATTAATTACTGTTTTATTTTTGTTTCATTTTACTTTTTCTGTACTTCACTTATTTATGTATTCAATCGTCAATTTTTGTTGGAATTATTATTTATAAATTCGTCATTTTGACGTTAGTATAACGATATCTTAATTCTAAATTCAAAATAAATTTTGTTTACCTGGATTTAATGGAGAAATGCCTTTATGCCGGCTAAATTTCTATATCTCCTATACTATATTGATTGAACATACCGTCAAAAGAACACCGAAAACACTTCACAAGATAAAAATTTGTAGTTGGTTATAATAAAATAAATATTTACCAACACATCTCATAACTTTATCTTTCATACGTTTTCGGCAGCCTAAAAAGACAGTTAGTTCTCTTAATGGTTAGCAAATACTCCTAGCCATAATTATGATTAATTTATGACATCAGATATCATTATTGGCTAGATGTTTACTGTTGTTATTTCATAATAAAATAAATATTCTTTTGCACAAACGCTCGCAGTGCCGTTTCTTTGTTTATATTGCATTTTGAATTTGGCAATAAGCTGTATACAGTTTTTGACTTATTCGTATCCCCGTCAAATGTCACATGTTCATCTTCTACATATCTTATTGTAAATAGTGGTACTTACCCATTATTACCTGTTCCTTCAATTGTTAATCTGGTACTGTTACTCAAGTAAGAATCACCCTTTTTCGAAGCAGAACTCGATTTTATGTCCTTAATTACAATATTACTCAACCCGGATTCTTTCTTCAGTATATTATATAAAACGTCTTCGGTGAATGCCGAAGAAATTTGTTTACTTAAATCATCTATCGATATCATCGTTTAACAATCCTCAGTCAACTACTGCGTCAATTATTTTTGACGACTATTAAATAATCTGATGCTAGTAAAGTATTTTACTGTTTCGTTTCAAGTACTATAAGTACCTATATGCGTATACTTTACATTTTTTCAGAAGAATTGCAACTTACATCGCTTGTCGACCTTGATCGATAGGAGAAGAATGCATATAAAATAGATGGTGTGTATATTATGAATATTTATAATATATAGCTTATTCAACTTTGACTTTATGATTTTTTTAATCCAAAAATATACATAGATACACCAAACTGCCAAAATTCTAAACAAAATTGATTGAAATAAATTTCAGTTATTTAAATTGAAATTTATACGAGAGAAGAAACAATTCATATTGATACCAGTAGTTCCCAATTGCTACAATAAGTACACGCTGCGCTGTAGAGTCTATTACAGCAGGATAAAATTACTTGTAAAACAGAGCATTTTTAAATTGCAAATAATAATTAATATATACTACATAAAAACATACATTGTATTTGTATAACAAACAAATCTCATAGTCATGGCACTAACTGAATACTGACTACACCACTGGATTCTTGTGTGAGCTAAAGTAGAAGGCATAGAGTTGACCATAAAACAGAGTATGTATTGAGTTCGCAATTGAAATAAAGTTAAATGAGCCTAACATCCTAAGAATACCATGTGGACATGTGAATCGTTTTCTTGATATATTTGTACAGATAATGGAATCTGTATGCGTCTGCAAATCTATGGTAAATGCGATTGTTGACTTCAATATCAATTTTATAACAAACAACAACAAATATATGTTTGAACACACTGCGTTTATTAAATTTAGGACCAATCATACAAACTGAAGCTTGGTGCTCTTCTGGGGAGCCCCTACGTTTTTCTGTGAAACCCCTCAGAATTAGGAGAACCTCGACGCCATTGTCCAAACCGTATTTTTTGAGAATAGGAAACCAAAATCGAAGTGTATTGCATTAGAAAGAAATGCCATATTGAGAGACAGTTCTACGTGGATTTGTCTAATAACAACAACTCTCAGTATATTACGATTTGTAACAATGAATCGAAAGTAACCTGGTAATTAGTAAAAAAAATAACTGGAGTAAAAGTTAAAAAAGTTTCTATAAATAATATTAAACTCATTATCACTACATTTACAGGATCTACTACACAAACTGAGAAACTCAATTACATAAAGAATTATTTAATAAACATATGTAAAGACATTTAAATCAAACAACAACTAAGTACTACAACAAACTCTATATATAAATAGCAAATCAATTGGTATAAATATGTATATCAACTAGGATCTCCTTCCAGACTTTCCAAGATATATAAGAAAGTCATTTATACAAGAATTTATGCTTGTATATCCGTAACAAGATGATGTAATTTCTTAAGATGTAGTGATACTGACGTAAAAATGACGAGATTAATCCTATGATATCATTTCAAAGACGGCGACAAACAAAAACAAATTTAGACAACTACATTTTAATCAAAATTTGGGACAACGAACAGAGCCATCTTTGCTAACATTTCTAGACTATTACCATTAAAAAAGGAATCTACTATAGATACAGATGCGCGGCAAATTCAAATATTTCAACATTCATCTAAATTACGCTTTGTTTATAACATGTGCGGCCATTAATGACATAACTTAAATAAAATCCAGAGTAATATGTACCATTGAGAACACAAATCGATCTGTTTTATGGCTTGAGAAATAACAAATATATTTCATACTTAATATAAGTAAACGCTGTATAAATACAAATAAATGAAACAGAATAATCAAATAATATAGGATAATCAGAGAAAAACCAATTGCGGATACTTTGATTTGCTTCTTCCCACCAAATCCAATGCCATCTGATATTTTACATGAAAATTAATTTATCGGTTGTACAGAAATGTTGGGACAGATGGTGCTGCATATCAGTTCAAAATAGTTCAAAATAAAGAGATTTACAAAGTACAGCAATAAGTAAAGAAATTATGTTAGTACATTTTGGACCGAAAATGGCGATTATAGCTAGTTATTAGTATGCGCGTAATGTTGTGCAGAGACAGTAGAAGATTGAAGTAAATGATGAGATGAAACGCACTGGCAGTGAGTGCAACCTGGAGTCCCACTAGGATCTGCATCGAAATCAATGTTACTTTTAGTTTATATCAACACTTTACCACAGATATTCGGAGGGACGCTTGCGCAATGTGAGTCATGGAAACGAAGCTTCTTAGACTACAAGTCACAAGTACTTTTCAGTGCCAAAATAAGTGATTGGTTCAACTGTTCAATGTCTAGCAAAGATGTTTGCGGACTATTTTTAGCAGACCAAAAAGAGAGAGGTTTTGGAGGTTTGGAGTCCAAACAACAGTCAACATGGATGTGAGCCCCGTCGAATAAATACTGAATGCCACCTCAAACAAAAAAGAACTCTAATAAAGAAAAGAGTAGTGACACAAATTATAAATATTAAAGAAATTCTGGTATGAAACCATTGATGATTATATAAACCAGAAGTAACTGAAATGTTAAGCATTGAAAGAAGAGAAATGAGACTAAAACGCTTCACAATAAAGTGGTCAAAACATAATTATAAATGATTTATAGAAAAACCAAAACAATCAAGTAAAACAAGACAACAAGATATAATGTTTGCGTCAGGATTTGAAGGTTTGGAGGCTAACAATAATAAATTTAACATTAGGGATTTGATACAGTTTAATTTCATTGCACGTGTGTATGTATGTACATGTAAAAAAGTATTTCAGCTTTAATTAGAAAATACAAAAAAATGTAATCCATATAAAGGCAAGAAATTATTTCGAGATATGTACCTATTTAATACTGCATAGATATGTATATGTGTAAGACTATTCGATATAAAAATCAAAATTTTTCTAATTAAATTCAATTATACTCAAATAAGATTATGATCAATAATATGTGTTAAATAATCAGCAATACGTTTCCTCTTTTCCAAATCTTTTATCGGTTCTAATTTCCATATTTGATGGAGTGGTATTGGATCTTCACCCTAAAAATATTATACATCAAATCAATTAACCTACAACTATAAAAATGTTTTGAGTTGGAGACATACCTCGAGCGAGTCAAGGTCTGTTACATCTTCATCGTCCATCAGAGACATAACGAGAGCCTCATTGCACATGACAAATCCAAATATTCCATACATTTGTATTTCTTCTTTAAACATATCCCAAGTAATATCCAATTTGGAGCCTAAATCTTTAAGAGCCTTTACAAAGTGCTCATGATAATCTTTCAGTATACAGTCCCAATCTTTTTTCAGGACTGTAGTATCCACACAGGTGTACAATAAAAAGATAATGTCTGTTGTTAAAGATGCCACTCTTGTTAATTGGAAATCTATCAGAGCTAAATTTTTGGCTCCATTCTTCTGTTGCACAAGGAAATTTGGAGGCCAACAATCACCATGAGTGACTGCACTTAATGGAGTTCGTTTTTTAAGTAGTTTACAAATTATTCTGTGAAAAAAATAAAATAAACGCTATTATAGTAAAATATACTAAATCCTGTGAAATGTACCCAAACGCATCTTGGGAAATAATTTCTTCCAATTTTTGGAGATAATTTGGCGGTAAATCCTTTTGTGCGACATCCTTTACAATGTTGCAACATTTTTCAAATGTACCGGAATACCAATTTCTAAATTTTTCAGCGAAGTAACTTTCCTGAAAACGGAATCATAATAGAAAACAATGCAAAATTTACATTTAATGTAATACACAAACCTGCAAAGTTTCATCCAATTTCTGAAACTCATTGGGATATTCCTCCCTGTATGCTACAGAAAGAGCATGGAATCGTGCAAAATTCCTCAATATAAACAACGTGGTATTGAGATCTAAACCAGAGGAACTTCTGTCTAAAGCTTTAAATTCTCGATAGCTTAGATCTTCGAGAGCTATAAAATCTCGTTTACCATCTGAATATGTTGCTAAGCAACGAGGTATTGAATCGTAAATGTTCGGTACTTGTTTCGATTTTTGAAAGGCATCTAATTTAGGCCATGCCTGAAATTAAGTTTCTTTCGTATACATATTCTGCGTGAAAATTTAAAGGCTACTTAACCTGGTTGTAAAAATCAATTTCATTTTTGAAGAAGTTGTCAGATCGGAATGATTTTGCTCTGACTTGGGATTCGGGAATACTTTTGACAATTATATGTGCTTGGAAGTCAACATTCTTTTCGCTTCTAAAAAGTATTATTATAAATAATACAACAAAGATAAGTAGATAAATTCTTATTACTTATTTTTAAAATACAAAACTAAAAGAAGTACAATTCTATAAATGTTTTATTTGCTTCGAGCTATAATAATGTCAACGTGTTCTTTTTAAATTATTATTTCAACATATTACATCATTTAATAAAAACATGTTGGAATCACAGTATTGTCTGTAGATTTAATCTTGATCAGCTATACGATGTACATTTTTACATTCTCATCATGACATGAAATATCAAAAGCATAAGGTATCTACTTCGAGAGTATTTTTTTAAAAGTTATACAATACGCTTTTTTATGTAAAATGTAAGATGTTTAATGCAAGTTTTTTTATAACGTTTAATAATAAGCCGAATATTATCTAGAAACTATATGATTCTAGTTTACGTAAAAGGTCTCGTTCAAATATAAATGGAGGTCAAGAATAACTGTCACTCAAGTTTGACAAATTTCTTTTTGTTACAATTTGGCGCCTTCAACTGCCAGGTAACCCAGTACAAAACGGACTAAAACAATAAAAGTGTCCTTGTGAAAGTAACATTCTAAATATAATTTATAAACTTATCAATTAATATTTTGACAGATACCTTTATGTAAAGGTTGTTTTACACAGGGTACTATACCCTTATTTCAAAAAGAGAGAGACAAGATTCTGAACAGACCCTCAGCGCAAATTACAATACATAATTTGCAAAATAAATTTTATGTAACATTCTCTGATTAGTAAGGTAAATGAGAACCCATCTACCCCGAAAAATAAACTAATGTAATAATTATATATACTTATATAAAACTATAAATACGCCTGTGTGGTAAAAACAATTTCAGAATGTTTGACAATGAACAGAAATAACAGAACGTTGCATAATGTGATTTTGCCCTACTTTCAGCCAATAAGAAACAAGTGTTATTTGGGTCTGTTCAGAATTTGTCTCTCTCCTTTTGAAATAAGGTATAGAATAATATATTTTGTGTATATAGGTCGATTTTAACCATGACATTTTCAAATTCTAATTTAAACGTAAAACAACTAATACATAAATTTTGCTACAATTTGTAAAATGAATCTTTAGACGCAGGTCATCAATTTTTATCCGTTCGAATGAAATCTGTACTCCGAGTTCAAATTAAACACCATATAGATAGTGCATTAACATATTAACAACGATTAACGTAATCTATACGCCTTTTTGACAGTTCACGATACATAAAATAGGTTAGGATTTTACCAGTTGAACGTGAATAACCTAAAATCTGTATTATATTCGATTATAGAAACTTTTGTACAACATCTATATTGGAAATATATAGGTGTACGAAAAAATACGTACTTTACATACGATTTCTTCGTCAGACATATGTACTTATGTTCCACGCTTATATATTCGACGCCGTCATCAAACAATGATGTGCGTGTAAAAATCCATTTTTTGAACTGCATGTGTGCATATTTCTAATATAGTAACCAATTGACTCTATAAGTTCAACATGATAATTGTGCTCGCCCGCATGTTCTATATTTTTAAAATAGTATCAAAAATAGAGGACAGGATCTATTGGATGAGAAATTTCAAACGAAGGAGGAACAAAATTTCAGTTTATAACACTGAGTAGTCGGCAGTAAATAGTTAAACAAACTTTAATTCTAACTTAAACTTAACCTAATGGACATTGTAAAAAACATCGATGTTTTTATCGATGTAATATATCGCATGTAAGAATGATATATCGAAAAATTATACATCGATATTTGATAAATCGATTGTTTTTAGAGTTTAGTATAATTCTATGGTTAAATCTCTAAATAACTATTATAACATGCTTAGAATAAAAAAAAAACATATACGTAAGTACAACTTTTATTATTAACTAAAGAAATCTTTTTTTGAGCGGACCACTCCAGTGCAGAGTGAAGGCACAGAACTAGTATACCGTATACAGACAACTGTATGTGTAAAAAAAAAAATTTTAAATACACAAACAAGAAAAACAAAATTAAAATCACCCGTTCGATATATCGAGTAAAAAACATCGATAATCATCGAATATATCAAAGCATTAAAAATACATCGTTTAAAATCGATGTATCGACACTATACATCGAGTGCTTTTAATACATCGATGTATATCGTCCATTGAGTAATTGGGAGCAATGATGGCGCGAACTAACTTGCACATAAATTGTTTTGACAGATTTCATATAAAGGTTATACTCAACCTTCAGTCATGTACAAATATGACGGAAACGCGATGAAAATCATAGGGAAGTAGCAATATCTAGACGGTAATAAATACAATAAAGAAATGACAACAAAATGACAGCAAACGAAAATAACCAAATGACAGAAAGCACGTATTTGTTCAATGTAGCTAACTGTAAAATGTAAAAATCAAGCGAACCTGGAATTTTTATGCTAGTACTACACTTCACTTGAGAATGCTCGCATTGTACTTCATTCCTGTTCACACAAAAATCCAAAGACCAATGGATTAAATGATTGTGAATGACAAAGCGATAGTAAACGATTTTTGATTAGAGAACATAATAGTAACACCAAAATCAAGTACACCGAAACCTCGTTTATATCCGCGCTCACTTATATCCGCTCCCGTTTATATCCTCATGATAGTGCTCATTTATATCCGCTCGGCATCCACCACCTGATAGAGCACATATTCACATGAGCCAATCAGCGCGTAGCACGGCCTTTCTTCTCCGCTAACGGGATATACACGAGGATATAAACGAGGTTCCAGTGTAAATCTAAATTGCTATAGCAGCGCAATCGAACAGTTGTGTGGTAGTACTAAAGGATCACGGAAAGAACCAGCAACTAATCATTCATGCATTCAAACCATTTAATTTAAATCTTGCCAGATAAGAATTTACCTGTCCATTTTCATCGATTCGTTGCAACAAAGAAAGCTGGTAAATATGTATTTTTAGTAGGTAGTTTAGCAGTCGAGAGAAGAAATGTAATTGTGGCAACTGTTAAATATGCACACCAAAATGACAGCCCCATGATAAATTGGTCGTTTTGATCAAATTAGGTACGGTTAAAACTGAGTGTGGCAAAAAAAGTTCGGAATTCAGTATCTCAATTGATTTCTCAATTAAATCGTTTAAAATTGATAATTTTGTTACTCTATTTTCATTTTATTACTTTAAATGTCATTATATTATTTTATGGGAATAATACTAATCAAAACGATTGTTTTAAAAAACAATCTCTTTAAAGTTCGATTGAACATATTTAAAATTAGATTGCTACATAATAAGTATTCTTGAAAACTATTGCACAATATTCTCCGAATTTTAGTTAGAAACGCAATTTTAAATCTGTACTCCGTATACATATAAATATTTTCCTCATTTAAAACTTTGTAAATGGATAGAATTGAATAACATTAACCATTGTTGCTGTAATCTTTAATAATTTATATGTAGTCGTATATATTATGTATATTATAGATAAAATAGATAAAAGTATTATAGTTTGTATACATTTATTGTCACGTTTACTGGTATTGCTACTGTAGGAATATTGATTGACTCACCCATTATTACCGGTTCCCTCAATGGTAAATCTTGTAACATTACTTAAATACGAGTCTCCTTTTTTCGAGCCAAAACCGAATTTTATTTCTTTTACTGCTATATCAGTAAATCCAGATTGTTTTCGTAGAATATCATGGAAAACATTTTCCGTAAATCCTGGAGATATCCTATCTGTTAAATCGCGTATACTAGCCATTTGTTTAGATATCGATAACTAAATGTAAATACAATATGTTGCCTCTGCAAGCAGTCCGCAAGTTGTAGCTATGATGAATAACCGTGCTGGTAATCTTTATACAACGAAGTGAATAAACTCGCAAAAGTGTGGGTATAATAAGATACACCATATACCTAACTGAAGGACACGCGGTTATTATTTGCTAGTATGTACTTCCACCGACTGTTCTAAGGCATTCTTTAGTATAGCTATGCTTTAACGCTATGCTATCGAATGTAGTCGTATCAAATTGGCTCGTTCCTGTTTTATATACGTATTTGAGTCTATAGAAATTGAAAGGAATTCGTGGCTTAATTTAGTATATGTATATACAACATATCATTGTCTTTGTCTGCCACCTACTGTATTCAAGGCATTAGAGTTATTGATTTATATCACCTTTATTAAAATTAGGATATACGGACGACTACAAAAATGGTAGATAGCCTTAATATTCATACGTTAAAGTTATTGTCATATGTACAGTGTGTTCCATATTACTAGGTACAGACAGGTGTACCTAAGTTTTGAGTCACCCTGTGCACGATACACAAATTTCTATAAAAGACTGTGTATAACTTCACTTGACTTTGTTCAGTCTGTACGTATCTTAAATAATTTATCTTCTATAACAAATATCGGATTTCCGTTAATCATTGTACTTGTTACAATTTTTTTTTGTTTGTTATTTGCAACTCTGAAAATTAAATTGTGAAATCATTTGCATTTATCTCGTCTATTTTCAATTTGTATATTCTTGTATTAATTTATCATTGTATTCACAATCATTTGCAAACATTTTCCAGAAAACGAATAGTTATTGTGTTTTTACATCGCAATTATTGCGACTGAATTCAGCTGTACTGGTACAAACGTCAAAATTTGACACCTTGTGTCAGTTTCAATCATTAACGGACACCTTTATATTATTGCTTTATAGAATATTCCGTACATTTGTGTGTATTCAAATCGGTTTGAAATATGTACAGTCGCTTGCAATAAATCTGCGTACAAGTCTAATGCCAATTTCCATGTTTTTAAGATGTATTGAAATGTACTTTTTAAAATGAGGATAAAATGTCAACTTGACAGTTATAATACATGTTGTATAAAGCGAGCCACAATATTGAATGACTGAGGTATAATACAAGTCACATCGGAATTTAAAGAATTGACATTAATTTCCGAACTAACATTCATAAATAATTATATATCAAATTGACAAGGTGAAAGTATTAGGTTTTTGAAGTTAGTTTTCAAATTCTATTTTTCGGTATCTTTTTCATTTTAAAACAGAAAATGCTCCAAAGAAACGGTATTTTACAAAAAATCATTGTTATTTACAAATTTCAAAAACCAAACTTTCAACAACCTTTTCCGCAGCGAAATTCAATTTTCCATAGACTTGAGTGTTAGGTTAGCTTGATAAATGTCAGTTGATCCCACTTTTAAAGTTAAATCGTTGAATCAATCTAAGACATAACTGAATTAATTCGCGGCATACTCTGAAAATTTATTTAGTGACTAGTATATTATGTATGTATATGTAGTTATATAATATCTTCTACTCTAACAGATTGATCTAGTTTTTTTAACACCCTGTATACAAAATTTTATTCAACACCCCTCAATGACGGTTTAATCTGTAGATATTTTTGAATGCAGTTATTTGACATTTGAAAGTGACAAAAAGGTATTTTTCCTTTTCAGAGCATTGCGATGTTGAAAGATTGACATTTACGTCAAAATCGCGTGCTCAAGGATCGACACAACCTCAAGCACTATAAATATGACCCTAGTGTCGAAATGTTTTTATATCGTACATAAATATTTAGACCAGTAAAAAAAAGAAGAGTGGTAAGTCTATTGTACGTTTTATATTCTTGTTTATAATAAAATTAATAAACTACTCACACTAGTGTATTACATTGTGTTCAACTGAAAGTGCTAATTTAACACCATACGTGAAATTGTTTTTTACTTATACTGTATTATATTTGTAATGTTTGAATCTGATGTACATATGTATATTAGCTCTTGAATAAAGGGTTGTTGTTATTATTATTGCTTTATTTTTTAATTTCACATTTGAAAATGACAAAACATTTGACATCGTATTCGTTTGCTTCAAACATTTTATAGTCACTCGGTATATACGTCATTGCACGAATTTTATTATTTCTCTAATAGATTGTATTCATATAAGTGTAAGTAAAATTTACATTATCATTTCAGATATTATTACTGCATAATTAATTTTTGTTATAATAATAATATAGTGGAAAGCACAAACTTAAGGTTGGCCGGGTTGGCTATTTTGCATACGTCAAAGTCACAACTGTCACAACACAACTCACACATAACCTCAAATTAGTTTAAGGATAGGTCAGACATAAATACAATAGCATAAATATAGTTACGTTGCAATGTAAAGCAAAAAAACACAAAAAAATGAATAGAGTTTTAACAAATCTTTTATTTTTATATGTACTTATACAAGGTACACAAACTTTAAGAACTTATACCAAAGAAGATATGATTACATTTAGGTAAATATTGACAAAATTAGCTAACATAAGGCTTGATATATGTTTTCACAGAGAGGAAGTAAAAGAAATGTTTTATCATGCTTATAATAGTTATTTAAAATATGCTTATCCTTACGATGAATTAAGGCCACTTAGTTGCGATGGAGTAGATACCTACGGAAGGTATTAAAATATATTTGTCTTAATCTACTCTCTATTAAATTCATAAAATTTCCTATTTTAGTTATTCATTAACATTAATCGATGCTTTAGATACTTTAGCTATCATGGGTAATTATACAGAATTTCAAAGAGTAACTGATATATTAACGGCAAAAGACAATTTCGATTCGAATATAAACGTGTCAGTATTTGAAACAAATATTAGGATAATCGGAGGCCTCCTAAGTGCTCATCTATTATCACACAGGTCAGAACATTTTTTAGCAATTTGCGTATATGTAATTGCTTTTACCTCATTTATAGAGCAGGTGTTAAATTAGAACCAGGTTGGCCTTGTAATGGACCTTTATTACGATTAGCGGAAGATGTGGCTAATCGACTTATTATTGCATTTAATACTCCAACTGGTATGCCGTACGGTACGATAAATTTGAGGCACGGTATACCTCCAGGAGAGACAACAGTAACATGTACTGCGGAATCGGTACTTTTATTTTAGAATTTGGTACATTGAGTCGGTTAACTGGTGATCCTTTATATGAGGAAGTAAGGAAATGAATTTTTGGGATATCAATATTTATTTATTAAATGTATCGGTTTTCAGGTTGCAATGAATGCTTTATATGCGTTATATCATCATCAATCTCAAATAGGTTTATTCGGTAACCACATAGATGTTGCTACGGGTCGTTGGACAGCGCAAGATGCCGGTATTGGCTCTGGTGTCGATTCATATTTTGAATATTTAGTGAAAGGTTCGATTCTCTTCCAAAAACCTGAGCTTTTGGAGATGTTCCACGAAGCCAGGAAAGGTATCGATAAATACTTGAAAAGGGATGATTGGTATTTATGGGTATCTATGACGAAAGGGCAAGTTACAATCCCCGTGTTTCAGTCGTTGGAAGCGTATTGGCCAGGTGTTTTAAGTTTGATTGGTAAATTATATATTTTATTTAATTGTATTCTATTATATGACTTTTTAAGTTGATTATTAGGTGAAACATCGTCGGCTATGAAAACTCTTCATAATTACCATCAGGTTTGGCAACAGTACGGATTTACACCGGAATTTTATAATATACTGCAAACTGAAGCCGGCACTAATCGGGAAAATTATCCTTTGAGACCAGAATTGATCGAATCTGTTATGTATTTATATCGGGCTACTGGAGATCCGTACCTTATCGAGGTAGGGGTTGATATATTAAAGAGTATTCAACATAGTGCGAGAACACCTTGTGGATATGCAACGGTAAGTTCTTTTTTTACTATCAGCTAAAGCAATAATTGTTCAGTACAGTTGCGTAAATATGTTGTTTTTTTAAAATTTGTATAAAGTACAAGTTTATGTTTGTGATTATTCAAATATTTCTAAATCTAATTAGATTTTTGAGAACAATGACTATCCTATATGGAGCCTCTAGATAGATTATAAAATAATGGTTTTGGATTGTTTACATTGAATTTGTAATTTTTATTATTTATTTATAATTAAAGTCTTTATAATATAATAGTTATCAAAAGGTAAATATAAAGGATTCTTAATAGGAGTTTAAAAGCTATTTTTATAAGCCAAACACAAACATTATCTTTCTATATATAATGTGTGAATATATAAAATAAACTACCAAAAAGGGATTACTTTGTAGTATACCAAATTACTTGTGTTGCTATGTAATCAAAGCTTAGCTCTAGATCTTGACAAATAAGGTAATGACTATTTTAACATCGAAGGATTTTTTGGTATGTATCAACAACATCAATATTTTAATTGAGAAATCTTAATTAAAATAATTCTCTTTTCACCTCTGTTTTCGCAAAAGGGACATCTCAATTCAATGGTATTATTTGAAAACATACCAAAATGGACATTCGACCATCATTGTATTTTCGCTTTCTTTGCTATCCTTTCCCCCTTTGATCTCTGTTATTTGCTTTCTTTTTCTTTGCAATAGATTCATCTAGAGCAGGGATTCCCAAACTATTTTGGGCAAAAGACCTCTTTTCCAAAATGAACTGATACCTCAGACCGCCATCTCTGTCTGTAATCTCTTGAAATAAATTAGGTAGTAGATGAGTGTATTATCATTCAAGCTCCAACGAATTTCAAAACGCAAATGAACTTTCAACATAAGTGTAAGCTTGTTATACAGGGTGGTCCATTTAAAGTGTAACACTGTAATATCTTCGAAACCATTAGTGTTATGAAAAAAAGTGTCTACATTATCGATATTTAACTACTTGTCCAAGTGTGCCTTTTGTTCTATCACATCCTGGAAGTTGTTGCATAAGATGTAGAGCATTTGTATGTTTCCGATGTTCTCTTTTTTTTCTCCCTTATGATCCTATGATATCTCACATTAAGAACTTTTCATGTGGCAACTACGTTTGTGTAGTCTTAAAAACAAAACAAAGCACTATAACAAAGACATTGTAGTACATTACAGCAAATTCTTTGGCTTGTTGCCATTAGATGGCGACACATAGTATTAGAGTAAAACAAGTGGAATCCCAATATGTATCTATTTTAATGCATGTATAACGTTTACAGATAAAAGACGTCAGAGATCATCGTAAAGAAGACCGTATGGAATCCTTCTTCTTGGCAGAGACAACGAAATACCTGTATTTATTATTCGACACGGATAACTTCATTCATAATCAAGGGGAGCATGGTACAATCATAGACACACCTAACGGGGAATGCGTAATTGAAGCTGGTGGATACGTTTTTAATACGGAAGCCCATCCAATAGATCCAAGCGCTTTGTATTGTTGTCACGAAGTACCGCATCAAAGATTATTCGATTTTGATCAATTAAAAAATAACAAGAAGAAATTACGAGGACAACCGATTCGAGTTACAGAGGAAAGGGATGAAGAATTAGACGAGGAAAATAATGAAGAAGTACCCGATTTCATGGAAGAGAAAAATATTGAAATGGACGTTGAAACAGTAACGGACTCGACGGAGAATTACAAGGTTGACGATAATGAAAAACTGTTTTCTAAAACAGATGACGTAGACAAAGAAAACGTTGATGCAGACACTACCGAAGCTAATATTACTGGAAAGGAAAAATCTTCAGATGATAACACTAAATTTATACGCATGATAAAGAATATAATACCTCCGACACCGCGGCAAAAGTTTGACCCACAGAAGATGCTAGAGCGATTTAGATATGAAAATAAATACCCGGTTAATTCTTCGTGGGCTACCAATTATGAATTGCTTAGTTGTAAAGCTCAACCATTTTTACAGAAAATGTCATTGTATGGGGAATTTTTTAATAAATAAATTATATTAATATTATAGAAGCATTTTTCTTTCTTTATAATAATAAAACCGCTAAACTTTTTTGATAGTTTGACTTTTCACTTGAGTTGAAAACGACCACTTCCAATAAAATTTATTTATTTCTACAACCAAAATTATCAAAATTAATTTTATTTGACTAATTTATTTCAGCCAATTATGCACATATAAAAAAAGTACAGAAAATTATACAAGGTGTCTGTAAAAGGTCTTTACACACGCTTACCACATATTTCTTAGACCAAAATAAGCTGTTTTAAGAAATTACTGACTGGATTACCTTATGCTTTTTTTCGAACGCACGAGCATAAGTCCTTCTTTTCAGTTTTTCTCGAAAACGAATAAAAATAGGAAAATTTTACAAGAGACATAATTTGATTGTTTTTGAATACTCTATCGAATAAAATTTATTTCGTGTCGCTACTACAGACAGCAAAAAAATTATGATAATTTTCATAATGGCCATGTTTCATTAACGGTATTAATATTTTCGTGAAATTTTCTCAAAACATTTGTCCAATAATATTAACTGACTAAGCCAAATCATATTAAAATCCCATAAGCCGTTTTGAATTTATAATAATAAAACGATTTCAAAATTTTAACTTCAAGGCCGCATAGCGCCCAAACTAAGCGACTTTGGGCTAAGATAAGTTTACTTAAATTGGCTTATTTTAGTCTAAGAAATATGTGGTAGGCGTGTGTAAAGATTTTTTACAGACACCTTCATTTGGAAACCGACCAAAACAAAAAAAAAACTCCCCGAATGAAGGCTTTTGAGTGTAACTTATCAACCATACAATAAGTTTAATGATATAATATAGGAAGTGGATGATGGTCACTGGATCACTTACAAATAGATACCCAGCTCAATGTAAAAATACGTATCATCTAGTACAGTACAAGGATAGAATCATTTAGAGGGAGGTAGAGTATGTAACCAGCTATGCAATAGTGTTTGGTTTGTTATCTAGTTTACAGACGTATTACTGTTGTTATCCTGTATGTACACTCGACACGACTTAGTCTTCGAACGATTTTACTTATCGACAGCGACAGTCTTTGCCAGTCCATCCCCTCCACATTTAACGTGACCGTTTCTTCGATAAGAGCGTATTTTGTAATGTAACATTACGATTATCGAAGAACCGATCACGTTAAATGTGGAGGGGGTGGACTGACAAAGACAGTACACTGTCGCTTAATAAAATCGTTCTAAGACGAAGTGGTGTCGAGTGTACGTGAATTTTGCTAAGAAAATGTTGAGGTTGGATAAAATAATGTTTGAATTTATAAAAATAAACACATGCACAAATTAAAAATGTTGATTTAAAAACGTTGATTTCATTATAGAGGTGTGTTCTTTATTTTTTGATAAGGATCTCGAAGACTACAAAATAAATATAGTTTCGATCAAATAGGGAAAGAAGTAACTTTTTATGAATTTCACTTGACAGAAATACGTCAACAGCGTGACAGTTGCTTCTGCAATTTCTTTCGACCAATTATTTTTTAGTATTTAAAGAAAACTTACTTCATTATAATATCAAACAATTTTACTACATCGGCCATGCAATTTTTAGTATAAATACGACTTATGGACTGTTTAGCTAGTTAGATAGGTGGTTATAGTATAGGTTCCCAAATCGCCACGGTCACCGAGGCGATTAGAGCTGCCTATCCATCGTTTAAACCATCTTCAAATGATTTCTCAAACTAATTATGCCATATCCAAAATCAAGATGACTGCCTGGAACGGTTATGGAATCCGTGATGGGAAACAAAAACTCCACCAACTCATTTTACCTGATCTGGCCGCAGCCGTTATGTTCCAGAATAAGGGTTTTTGCCCTGCATTTATTTTTCTATCTATGCCCGTTTTGCCCGGGTCTGTGGCTCGGGTGACGGCGCCCAACTCCTCTGTGGAGATGTTCCGGTCATCGTCGCTGGTGCCCCGAATGCAAGAAATCCGTCGTGGCGATGCATGACGACAAAAGCTATTTGCAGGAAATTTTTTATTTCTTCTGCATCTCTCAACATGCATTATCCGAGCATGCCCGCGTATTTTGGGCCCGGCGAGATGTCCGATGCGCTAGACGTCTCCCTTCTAAGAGGTGTTATCTTTGTGTGGGGCTGTCTTCTCTGGCCATGGTTCGAACTTTGTGTTTTCCATGGTGTGTGATGGCCCGATCGAGTTGTGTTTATCGCGGCCTTCCAAACTTAAGTAATTTATAACATCGAGACATTTGGACCCAATTCACTCGACTTGATAATCCCACTCTGGTTTGGTTTACTGTTTTTCATTCATTTGATGTCCCATTTACATTTTTCTTCGTCTTATTTTACCATTTTATCTTTACATTATTATTATTAAACATGTTTTATTTATACACACCGCATGTTTCATTTTATTTACCGTTTGCTCTTTCCTGAGATCCCTTCTTTTGTCCCAAATTTATTCACTTTTTCTCTAATGATAATAAAAATGATGATAATAAAAATAGTAAAAGTCAACGGAGGATGGTTCCGTACTATTAAGAGGACAAAAGGGTTAAAGGGCTTTGTCTAACCCTAGAAAAGAGAATGTACGACCATAGTATTTAGATAGGCAATACATAATACTCTGTTGTTATTTGTGTTCCTTAACCTAGGTAACTTCACTCGCCTCGTGTGCGACTCATTACCTCGCAAAATATTCCAAATGTTATTGTTATTGTGTATTGTTATTGCAAAAAGAACTATGCCAATCATTAAATTTGGTAACTGATCAGAACTATGGATTAAATTCTTTAACCTTAACTCGATCATTGAATGGTGTGTTAGAATTCTGATAACTAGGTAGAATGCAAGTTGTTATGACTAAAATAACTGCATCAATCATTGTCTTTGGTAGCTGGTCCCAGCTGAGAAAAGACACAAAAGCAATCTTTGAATGAAAATCGTATTTTTTGGATGATATTATGTATGTACAATTACTTCGGCCTGAAAATAAAAATATATTTTTGAGGTGTTTTTTTTTAAGTTTTTTTAGTTCAAATTGCTGATCCAGTCGTGCTATATCAAGTCTAAAGGCGCCTATACATGTTGGTCGAGCGTTGCTGAGCGTTGGCCAACGCCAACGTGTAGATAGCCTATTTGCCTTGCCTTGTCATCGCTCGGTGTCGCTCGCCTAGTTGGCCGAATGAAGCCAAGCGCCAACATGTGTAGAGCTCATTTGTCGTCACTTGTCTTTGCTCGCCGTCGCTCGTGATCACTTGCCTCACTTCTGACCGGTGTCGGTTTTTATGCACAAATCAAAGGCACTCGTCTGCGCTCGGCCAATAGCGTCCACACGTTTGTCTGCCCGCCATTACACGGTTGACAAAATTGCTGTCAGATGTGTATAATTTCATAATGTCGCTCACAACAAATGAAGATATTTTTAATTTTTTGGAGTAGGTATTCTGCTACTTCAATGTCGACGTCCATAGTCTCTCAGTGCACAATGAACACTGACAGTCGCTAACGTGTGGACAACTCTACCAACACTCGTTTACATTGGCCGCTCGCATTAGCGTTCGACGAACTTGTCGAACGTGTGGACATTCGCACTTGCCGTGTACCTATTTGCCGGCGCTCACGTTGGCCTACGCTCGGCCAACATGTATAGGAGACTTAAGGTTGTAAATAGTTACAGAGCTCTTTTAGAGAGACTAAAGATTAAAAAAAAATAGTAAAAACCGCCTGGCTAAGAAGTCCAAAAGGAGTAAAGCAAAATAAATTTTACAGGCACGTCTGTGTTGTTTGTATAAGTAGCTTTAATGGTTTTACTATTTCAATGTTAACATCACAGTTCGCAGCACAAAGTAAGACTACTGCCCCTTGTTAGCTATACATCAACCAGATTCCCATGGCAGTTGCGCTTAAGTCAGTCATCTATATGTGCAGAACGCGTTATCACTGCCACGGCATTCTGGTCGACCTATATATAAAGCTATTGATAAAGGTTCGATGTCATCTGCAGATTTCTCAGATACAATTTATGGAAAAAAGACAAAACGATATAGAACCCTGTTTTTGTTTGTTGACAAGATATGATGAGTTGTAATGTACGATTAGTACGCGTTATGCACAATAGAGGTGCAGGTTAAGATTTGAAAACGATAACAAACTTTCTTTCATATGCTTTTATATAAAAAAATAGGATTTAAATTTAATTTAGAGAAGCACTTTTATAATAAATCTTGTAATTTATTTATACGAAATAAAATTATTAGCTATAAAAGTTGTAAGGTGTAGATCGTTACAAATTATTGTACTCTTTTATGTGATGTTAATAAAGTACGGAAAGATAAGTCCTACTTACATTACAATTTCACTCGGCTGCGATGTCGGTATTAAGTTTTGACATATTTTGAATTGACAAGAGGTGTCAAATTGAATTGTCAAACTATGTCCTGAACAAAATGTTACCATCCAAATTCCAGTGAATGTGAGTTTACGACATTCCGTAAGCTGTTCTAGAAAAAAAGCATATTTCTCTATTTCAGAAATATGCGTGAATCAAAAATATGTCAAAGGATTTGGACACTACAGCGTCTGAGGAACTAGCACTTTCTTCAAGAGGATATCGATTGTACAAAAAACTAGGCGAAGGATCGTATGCGAAAGTATACCTGACGGATTACAAGAATCCCAAAGATGGGAAGACGGCACAGTTGGCTTGTAAAATCATAGACGTCTCTAAGGCGCCGAAGGACTTCGTAAAGAAGTTTCTGCCGAGAGAATTGGACATATTAATCAAATTAAATCATCCGCACATCATCCACATCCAAAATATTTTTCAGAGACGAAATAAGTATTTTATTTTCATGAGGTTCGCTGAGAATGGTGATCTTTTGGAGTTTATTTTGAAAAAAGGCGCGGTATCTGAGGCACAAGCTAGGGTATGGTTTAGGCAAGTAGTTCTAGCCGTACAATATTTGCATGAAATGGACATAGCTCATCGAGATTTGAAATGTGAAAACGCTTTAATAACAGCCAATTATAATATTAAATTGGCGGATTTCGGTTTTGCCAGGTATGTCGTTGATTCGCACGGTAAAAAGGTTACTAGTGACACCTATTGCGGCTCATTATCTTATGCAGCACCTGAAATTCTTCGTGGTATACCATATCATCCAAAAATTGCTGATATGTGGTCCGTTGGTGTTATCTTGTATATTATGCTTAATAAAGCCATGCCCTTTGATGATGGAAACATTAAAAGATTGTATGAACAACAAACTAATAAAAGGTGGAGATTTCGAGCAAAGGTCATAGATTTACTGAGCGAACAAGTGAAGAAATTAACCACGCACCTCTTAGAACCAGATATTAATAAGCGATGGAAAGTCGAACAAGTTCTAAATTCGGATTGGATAGCAATGGACGCTAGATTATTGGAACTGACGCCTCCAGAACAGTATGCGTTACAGTGTGCTCAGGAAGAGAGAAAGAAGAATCAAGGCGGCATTAAAACTGCCAGCCAATTGCCGAAGAATAAGAAGAAACTGGACTCGATCGAAGATATTAATATTGTGGAGGATGAGAAGAGTAAGGAGAAACGTAGTTCTTTCGGTCTCATGGCTGAAAAACAAATAGTGAAGGATGATTGAGAATTTTCCTTTCGATTTGGGTGTTCCATTGTTAATTTGGATGATGTAAGATTAAATGCAAATATTCTCTCATATATAGTATACGTGTCTTCCGTATTATATACTCACAAGCCATTCATAAGTATAATAAATATTGTGATAAAGCAGATTCAATAAATTTTTTGTTAATTTTCGCAATTAATGTAATGTATTAATGTAGAATTTGGACTTATTATAATGAAATAATTATAAATGCGTTAGAATGAGTTGATTATGGATAGCTATTAAGAATATAGAAAAGATATGTCATTTTATTTTCATATTACAACGCAAGCAAATGATTCATTATGAAGTTAATCAAAATCGGCGTCAATATGAAGAAAATTTGGCAAATTTCTCTTGAAGAAATGGTAGCAGTAACCTTGAGGTATGTGAAGTTTACTATCTGTAAGATTACTATAAAACCTCTAAATTATGAAACCAATATCATAATAACACGCAATGTTTAAATTATACAAAAAATTACCTACCCTATAAAAGTTGCATTTAGAGGCTACAATCTCAGTGTATCAAAAAGAGGCAGAGTTGTGAGAAATGATAGTACGAAACAAACTTGCAACTTATGGTGCAAATCCAACAGATTCCTTATGATGGCAAATGAATAGGTATGGAAGTCTTTTTCATCAATTTCATTTTTCTTACTTAAATATGATTTACCTGTTTTTCCTCTTTTGTAAGTATTCAAAATTCTCTAACAAAAAAATAATAAGCTTGCGTTCAAGATTTTGGTTTTTTAACTCAGTCGTTGCAATTGTCTGTTGTTTTATGGCAGATGCATAATCTTTTTGGTCAAGTGATTCAATTACTATGACTTAAAGAGACTTTATGTATATTTTAGTTTTGCTTAAAAATAGACATCATGGAAGTTTTTTGATTTTTCTTTTTATTATTTTATTGATATGTAGGGGAAGGTGGGGCAAAGTGCAATAGCTAACAAGAAAATGTTGATAACACTTTAGAGGAAAATGATAAGCTGTGGATAAGTACATTGTTGGAAGCTGCAATTACTAGTGGTTCTTCTATATTTTTTTCAGAATTTTTATTCAATTTTAACTTATTGATATACAGGGTGATTGGTGAGAATGGCCTATTAAAAGTATTATACAAACGGATCGGAATTCTAAAACAAAATTTTGCATTTGGATATGGTTGAATATGAACTATCACGTGAAAATATTTTCGAATAAATATCACTTTCGGTTAACCGGAAGTGGGCATCACCTTCGATTTTTTAAATAGCATGCTATAAAATAAATTACAAATTCAGCTTCTATGATAAATTTTACACATATTTTATATATCATACCCTATACCTAAATACCATTTCTTCTGAGTTATTCGCAATTAAAGAAGAAAAGTGACAGATACCGATCTTACTTTATCGTGATATTACTTCACGTAAGAGTAAATGAGGTGAATGAAATTTTGCATACGTACAGCTGATATTATGTAGTTATACAGCATTTGAAGTTTTTTTCTGCAACATTATACGGGGTGTTTAAAAACTTAGTTGCTTATAAATAAGTTCAATCCGCAAAAAGTAGATTTTCTTAAATAGAAAAGTATATATTTTATTAGATATTATGATTCTACAAAATATTCTCTTTGAATCCGTATCAGGTGTTCCTATACCTAAAATGTAAGGTTAATAAGTTATAATGATTTAATTAACCTCCATACCTAAAATGCTCAAATATGTCAATTTACAGAAGCAAGTGTGCTTAGCTCATTTGTTTTACATACTTACTTGCCACTTATTTTGACGTCTGTCATTTTAGTTAGTTTTTCTCGCGTACACTGTGAGAAATAGATCTGTACTAGTACAATAATTAGGGTAAACAATGCGAGTATTTACTTTCCAACAACAAAAAATTATTTTATTTGTTACAAAACATCTTAGTACAAAACATCTTAGTAGTTTTTTACAATTTTTATTTTATCTCTGTCATAACATTGTTTTCGTTTCTGTGCAATACATTTTTCTCAGTATATTATGTGTTAGAATGGATTAGCATTGAGAATAGACCAAATCAGGTAATCATGAATTTATTTATTATGCAAATTGAATGTAATCAAATAGTGAAATAAAGGTATCAAACGTTTAGTGAAAGATACTGTCATTTACAAGCAATGATCAGCAAAAATTTCTAAGAATTTTTAAGATATAAAAAGTTTTAGCGACCGATATGTTCGTAGAACAATGGTGAAAGAACAATACCTGTTAAGTAATAATAACAGTTATAATTATTTAAGAAGGCAGATATTTAAAAAACAGTGGAAGTAGTATGTCCAAAAGAAAATATTTTGTTGAACGTTTTTTTACTCAATGAAATATTAGTTGATTGAAGAGTCTTTTGTGTATCTAAAATAAACGTAAAATCCAAAGTGTAAAGTAAAACCCAACGTGTAACAATATCAGCAAAAAATTTAGATTATCTAAGAATTCTCCTAGATACTCCCAACAATTGGTATTTGAATAATCAACATAAAGTAAATCTACATCAAAGGTTTAAATAATTAGTAATAACAAATTAGGTAAAATTAAAATAATGAAAAAGATAATAAAAAGGTATAAAAGATACCTACAGTAGAAAAATTATAAGAACAACAATAATAATAACATAAATAAATAAGTTATCTAAATGGTTCGACATGGCAACTGTTTCTATTGAGGCATTCTATATTCGAAGACGTATTCCTATAATTCTTGCTAATCATCTGGTGTTATTTGCCTAAAGGATCCCTTATTCCTATAATTCAATGGGAAGAATTGGTAAGAAGCTAAGCACTAGCTAGGTATGAAGGTTAATTAAATCGTTATAACTTATTAACCTTACATTTTAGGTATAGGAACACCTAATACGGATTCAAAGAGAATATTTTGTAGAATCATAATATCTTATAAAATATATACCTTTCCATTTAAGAAAATCTACTTTTTGCGGATTGAACTTATTTATAAGCAACTAAGTTTTTAAACACCCTGTATAATGTTACAGAAAAAAAACTTCAAATGCTGTATAACTACATAATATGAGCTATGCGTATGCAAAATTTCATTCGCCTCATTTACTCCTACGTGAAGTAATATCACTATAAAGTAGGATCGGTATCTGTCACTTTTTTTCTTTAATTGCAAATAACTCAGAAGGAATGGTATTTAGGTATAGGGTATGATACATGAAATATGTGTAAAATTTATCATAGAAGCTGAATTTGTAATTTATTTTATAGCATGCTATTTAAAAAATCGAAGTTGATGCCCACTTCCGGTTAACCGGAAGTGATATTTATTCAAAAATATTTTCACATGATAGTTCATATTCAACCATATCGAACTGCAAAATTTTGTTTTAAAATTCCGATCCGTTTGTATAATACTTTTAATAGGCCATTCTCACCAATCACCCTGTATAATATATTTTTTTAAAAATTGTTCATTATTTCACTTTGCCCCTTAGTGCGGGGTAAAGTGAAAACTGCGATGGGGTAAAGTAAAATATCAAATGTCTTTTATCAAAGTTTTATTTAGAAGACATTAATAAAAATTAATATATGTATTTTTTGACCTTTATGTACTTATCTTTTAATTCCTGATTTATTTCCACTTAGAGGTCAATAAAACAATAAATAATTAAATGCCAATTTATTCCATTGGAATAAATAAATAAAACAATAAATAATTAAATACCAATTTATTCCATTGGAATAAATTGGTATTTAATTATTTATTGTTTTATTGACCTCTAAGTGGAAATAAATCAGGAATTAAAAGATTAATAAAAATATGAAATGAAATGAACCCAAGTTATTTTTCAGTGGAAACTAAATATTTTGCTTTATAAAAAAGGTAACGAATTTTAGATACAGTCGAATTTTTGGATCTTGTCCGTTACGTCAAGACCATAGATGAAATATAATATAGATGCGTCAGATGACGTATGTCAATCATAACCATGTTTTGCGCCATCTACTGAGTACGTTCGCATTATTATGCGAAAGCGCGACGCTTAAATATACCAAAGCGTACGATGCATTTTATTTCAATTTATATTTAATGAATTAATACAAAATATAAATAACAAATATGTATATATGTTATATTGTATTTTTATGAATAAAGTAAATTACAAAAGGATAACATATTTGATAGAAATAAAAGGGCCGATTTCGTAATAAAACCTAATGCCGTATTATTATTTAAAGTCACTATTAAATACAAATTGACTTTCATAAAAAAATAGTGTTATGCGATCATTAATTGATATATTCCGAAAGTCCTTTTTGATGTACCGTTAAACTACCATACTCATTACTTAACCGAGAATAAACCGAATGAAGGACATTATTATGAAATCGGACCGTAAGTACATAAGAATTCTGTATACAATAGAATTTTTCTATAGAATAGAAAAAAGAAACAAAAACTTAAGTTAATGATGAGTAATTATATTATTTATAAGCCATTTAGCCCCCTGCTGCAATTTGCTTATAATATGAATAAAAGTCGGAGTTGATGCTTTTACTGCTGTGGCCGGTTTAAATAAAGAGAAATACGAAAATTTTATGGTCTGTATTTCAGATCCGGTTCCATAAGAAGATTTTCATGGCTATAGGTAGAGACCATACATTTTCACTACATATATTGTTATGTTATAATTTAGCAACTTCTCAGCTGGAACTTCTTCAAAAATTCTCCGAAAAATGATTGTAAGTGAAACCTTTTTCATTAGTATGAAGCAATATCGTAGATGTCTACCAAAATAGGACGCCCATAGAAATAATATAAAAAATATTCAAATCATACTAAAACGACATAATATTAATAACTCAATTCAAAACTACCTTAGTCCACTGATAAAAATAGGTGAAAAGCGCACGATCGCTGAAATGTTAAAATTTTTGCCGCAACAACAAAACGCATAATGAGAATTAGGCCGAAAGCTTACTTGGAATATTTAAAACTGAATATGCAGTAGACAACAATCTATTATTAGACCCAAATTGATCATTAGTAAAATGATTTCTACAAACTCGTCGATTTTAATATACATTTTCTGGTGGCAAATTACGAATTTCATCATTACAGTACTTGATCCATTTTTTAAACATATCCATATTTTTCGCTGGATTAGGAAAACAGTGTCTGCTACCATATTTTACTGCAAAACCATTTTTATAACGCAGCGTGGACCTTCCATATTAGTTAATTATTAAATTATGATAATGTGCTAGAACACTAAAATAATTAACATGCAACTAAATACAAAATGAAACAATAAAACCAAAGTAATTAAATATTGTGTTTAAAGAAAGAAAATAACTCGAAATAATCAATAATATTGAACACAACGCTTAACGCAATTATACATTGACAATAATTTGACAAATGTCAATTAAATCAAAATTACAGCTTTATTGCATTGCAGCGCCTCTCATGGGGACGTTCGCATTAAAAATATTGGTAGTAGCCATGGTAATCTAGTGAAACCGGCCTGGTCAAGACTAATGTCAGTATATGAATCGACTCATATATCATGTTGACATTACTCTTACGTTAAATGTTGGTGTTTAATTACGCTGTCAATGACGTAACGGACAAGTTCCAAAAATTTGACTGTATGTAGTTAATAAATAAAATTTTAATTTTCCATGCCTCACAATCGACACGTTTTTCAGAATTCCTTTAATTTACGATTTAAAGACAATGCTTTTATCTTCATTTTCGGACAAGACAAAAGTATCTCGATATTCTCGATACTGTCGTAAAAAGTTGGCATCATATGAAACTTGCGCTTCATGTGAGTGAACATTAATTTTACCATTTATCATCCATTAAATTTATCAAAAGAATGTCCTCAATTTTGGGTTCATCATGTGATAAAGTGAACGTCTGTACTGTAATCCGTATCTGACCCAGAATCAGTTTCAACAAAATTTAAATCATCGTCGGATTCATCTTGACAAAATTCATTGTCAGAAATGTCTGTATCAGATGAAGTTTCTTCTTGATTTTTACTCTTTTTTTTCTAACTCTCCATGAAAGTTAGGACCTTTGTCACTCTTTACGTTTTTGCTCTTGATGGATAATTTTTTCATTACACTTTGCTTCTTTCACCTCTTGCATGTATGGTTCTTTCTTGGTTGGTTTACAGTTCACTTCTTTGGAATAATTTTTGGCAATGGCAATATTTCCGCAGGACTTACTACTTGGCATTGTGTCGAAGCTTGATAATTCGAATCGTTGGTTCTGTTAAGAGACCACAATGAACATCCTGGTAAGCTATCATTTGGATTTATTGATTCTTCATCACTCGTTTCTTTTTTAAACAACCTTTCATTTTTTTCTTGTTCGAGAGAGGATATTTGAATTTGATTCTGCTGAGGATCTTCTTTCTGTAAGCTCTGATGGAGCAAAAAGATCATCTGAAAACTTTTGAGGATTAAACGGCCAAATTCCCGTGCTGGCAAAACCATTTTCTACACTAGAGAGAGTAGCTGCCCTCGTATAAGCTTTAGTGAAAATACGTCCGACATCGTGAAGCTCGATAATTTTATTTGGTTTATTTCTTTGATAAACTTTCAGTTCAGTTCAGAGAGAACAAGATGTCACTTCATGAAACCAAGTAACCAGTCCTTCCCTGCCAACCGTTTTTCCTTGTTCAAATTGATTTTAATGTTATTTCGCTCTGCATATTGATATACCAGACTCCGGAGTTCGTAAGTTGAAAGACCAAAAAATCTTTTTTCCGTTTCTAGCAAGTAAGTCGTCAATTGGTTTCCCATTTCTTCATTAAAAGTAGTTTTGAAACGACGCAATGTTTTTTTGCAGCTTCAGTTGTTTCTTTATTTGATTTCACCCGTCGATGTAGCGTAGCAAGAGGGACATTGTACTGCTTAGAAGCAGCATTCTGAGAAAGATTTCCTGTTCTGACAGACAAAATTGCTGCCTTCATGACTTCCTCAGTGCAAGAGTGCATACTACTTTTTCTTTTACAGTTCCTCATCTGTAAATAACAACATCAAGGGATGCCCCACCACATCGAGTTTTGGGGAAAATGTTGAACCAGTTAGGGCTTGTATTCTTATCGAACTATCGACTATCGAATGACAGTTAGAATGATAGCTGATGAGTAGTCAATCCCCAAAACAATCGTCCACGAGATTCTGACAGAAAAACTTGAAATGAAAAAATTGTGCGCAAAAATCGTTCCGAAGCTCTTGACTCCAGAACAGTAAGCAAAGAGGGTTGCTTGCTGTGAGGATTGGTTGGAAGCAGAGGAAAGGGGGAACTTTTGCGACTTCTTCCTGTTCCTATAATGCAAAATGGTGCTTCGGGGGCGGCACTTGGGGGAAGCCAATTAGGCAGCAACGACACGGCAACTGGAGTGGAAACGGCGTTGGCAGAAGTGCATCTTGTCTCAGGGGGAGTTGTTTAAATTAATATAGCAAATGTGTTAAGTTTGCTATTTGCAATGTTTGAAATTGCAATAATTTATTTGGCACTACAAGCAAGTGTGTTGAATGATGTGGAAGGTGTTAAAACAGTGAAATCGATACCACAGTTGTTTTGTTTATTACTGAATACGTTTTCAAAAAAATTGAAAATAGCATTATCGACGAAAAACTAATTCATGACATGGATCTTCTATAGTGAGCCTCAGAAGCTAACGAAGAAATTGAACATCAATCGTTTAAAGCACGGTATGGATGGGTATGGGTATGACATTTCATGAAGATACATAAGTAGTACAGTATCATGAAAGATAGTAAAATTTATTTAGTCGTTTTACGTACCCTGAACATCTGAGGTTAGTAAGCGATAATGTTATAAATGATATCAAACCATATTATACGGAATGCCCCACGTTGAGCTTCCGCCAAGAATGTCTCAAGCATCGTTTGTACAACAAAGCGGTCATTTTGAGCGTCTAAATTTTTGTTAAAAAGTTGACAGCTGCAGTGTTCTCAAGAAGTAATTTTTTCTAGTAAATGCAAAGTACTAAAGAAGTCTAATTCCATTCACATGAATATAAAGAAATAATAAAGTGATTTATTCGTATAGTTACACTCTTAAATCGATATACAGGACGTTCAAAATTTAGGTCATAATTTTTGTCATTTTTTCCAAATCGAAACCCCTATATTTCGTCATTTGAATTCTACGTTAAATTTGAAGGAATTACATGGAATTTACAGAGTAAAGTGATAAGAAAAGATTAGGTTAAGATTTAAGCAATCTTCCTTGTTGAAACTAGAACGCGATATAATTATAATTTAATTATTATTGTAGATGGCTTGGGACCATATATCTGTTACTGCTTAGGAAATACATATATACAAAAATTAAAAATTTTGGAGGGGGCTGTACCCCAAAATTCTTATACCAATCTGTAAAATTTCATCGAAATCGGAATTTAACATTTACTGGCGTTCCATTGTGAATACTACTCACCTGCAATACTAATCTTGGTTTATGTTTTGCTTTCCTAAATATATCTTTGAATTTCATTGAACGTATGTCTATACAAGTATGCGTATTTATAACTTCTCATGTAAATAAAACGAATGAGTCAGATATTTTATAAAACAGTACAGCAGCTAAATGCATGCACATTTAAATGTTATGTGTTCCCTTCCAGATATTAACTTTTTTTGTTCGCTTTCGATATTCGATGTAAGTCTTACAATAAAACAATAAAATGCAAATACTAATTTATTTATATGTATATTCTTATCCTTAGCATATTCGATAAAAACGTTGGTACATCTCCTTGTTTGATCACAAAACAGAAAATAAAACCACAACAAAATACATTAAGCATAATATTTTTAACAATAGATATATATATTATATATATATGTAGTAATAATTTGTATATGATAATCGGTATATTATATATATAAATATGATTATGGATAATCAATATGTTTTCCTTGTGCAATATTTTACGATAACAAGGGGTTTGACACTCTTCCAGTCAATAAAATGGTACGGTTTCCTTCCTCCTCGAAGATCAACATGATCAAGAACGGATGGTCAGCGTTGAACTCACGGTACTGAATTCGTTGATTTTGCGGCCCACTCTTTGAGAAAACGAAACCTGCAATAAAAAAATCATACTATGTAAACTGTATATGACATAATTTTCATTTTAAAAATATATAATTTATTGTCTGTTTTTGTTACATTGCTTAATTTCTCCGAAAATTAATATATAAATATTTTGTCAGATGTTTAACATTTTTCAAAACGGGGACCATAAATTTGACTCGACCATGGTATAATTTGTTTATTTGGTTTTCTTTTGTTGCACACTGAAACTTTCAAAAATGTTTATTTTCTCGAACGCCTTTATCTACAAAGAAACAATAACACCCGTGTTTTAAGGGGCGATTTGTATGTTTTCAACAGCAGATCATTTGCATTTTCTCACATAAACAACATCATAACGTACAAGTGAGTTTTCAGGTTAAGAGATATGTATGAGATATGGTAAATATCAATATCTACTGTAAAGTGATTGGAAAAATATTTTGTTAAATTAAAATACACACATGCATGAATGAATGCCAGAGACGATATTGGCGAAGATTTCATATTTATATCACGTGTAGCGTGAATAATTTTAATGGTATTTGGCCTTCTTAAATGCGAAGCAAATATCTTCATACATAGATGATTTGTAGTTGCAAGTTCAGTGATGTGATGACATATGGGACATTTGTATCTCTAAAATGTTTCACAGGTGAAGATGAAATATGTAAAACATCATTAGTTATTTATGTTATGAGTACCTATAAAAAATATGATTGATTATTTTGTGGCTCGTAAAAATTGTCGCAATATTGATACATGTTGTTTTATTTTGAACGTTTTTGAAACTAATTTATGGAATAATAACTTGGTGATTATATTGGGACTAATAGCTTGTTACTTACTACTTAGTATAACTTTAAACCTGGATATAATTACGAGATTGCTCGACTAAAGATTGACGACGAAAGTATAAAATCGGCAGAGCTGACCTTCCTTTAACTGCTGTTAACCCGGAAAACATTGCTGCAGTGAAGAAGATGGTGAAGAGGATAACCGCATTACCTATGCAATAATAGAGTCCAATCTGAGGATTGGATCATCGCAAGTGAGATCAATATTACACGAGCATTTACATTTGAAAAAGATTGTAACTCGGTTTGCACCCCATCATCTGCCAGATTTATAAAAAGCAGAACGTGTTATAATTTGCCAACAAACTTTAGATATATGTTAAGTGTTGGAGGCCATCAAATTATTTTTAAAATTGTAACTGGCGATGAAACGTACACTCGGTACGACTTAGTCTTCGAACGATTTTAATAAGGTAACTCACTAAAATCGTAAGAAGACTAAGTCGTACCGACTGTACATACCATTTTTTGATGTTCCCATTCGCCAAGAAAGCCGAATCTGGATGCATGAAGATGAGGAAACCTATAAGGTGGTGAAAAAACAACGAGCAATGAAAAAATTTAATTTAAAAGTACGGGGTTGGTGGCCCCAATTAAATTAGAAGATCAGAAGAAGGTTGCCATTAAGTGGTATGTTGAAAATTGTTTGTCTACTGTGGTCAGTAAAGTGCCCAGCAGGGCAAGGACAACTGTTCAGTATTTAACGGAAAACAAAATTAAAATTATAATTATATTATATATACATCCTTCTTACTCACAGGATTTGGCGATGTGTGACTTCTGACTATTTTTTGAGCTCAAAAAACATTTAAGAGGGAAAAGGTTCCAGTCAGAAGAAGAGATTGATATCGCCGTTAAGTGTTTTTTTGATAGTATCCCTAAACACAGCTGGTTGAACGCTTTTAAACTATGAAAGGAGAGAATGATTAAGTGCATTATTGTAAATGGGAATTATTTCGAACATATTTAAAATAAATATTCCAAAAACTTGTATCAATCTTTCTATTTTCAATAATTGTAGCTTGTCCCTCGTATTGGTAGAACTAATGCTCTATTTTGCTTCTATTTTTTATTATTATTATTTATTTGATTAACCGCACACAGTAACATTGGGAGTGGGATGCCGCACGGTTCCATACTTGGGCCACTTCTATTTTCTATATACAATAACGTCTCTGTTAATTTGTTTAAAAAAATGCTTTCTTCACTTTTAGTACGTACTCCTGTTACTATATCCTTTGACGATAAACCGATGTAATGACAGGAGCACAAGCTGTACCGCTAGCAACCGGACATTATTAAAGTTGGTGATGGTACACAACTGTTTAAAATTAGAGACAACTAGATGTATTATGTATTATGTAGTTGATCGGTTGCATTACTTCTTATTGTTTGTTAATTCAGTACTGCTGCAAATTTATTGAATGAGTTCCACTCCTTGAAAGAGCAGGCATGAAATATACCTGGTGACCAAATTACTAGACATAGGCCAATGAAAATCCTTTTTAATAAGACCAAATTTGCTAAATTTCGTTCCCGGGAAGCAGAATAATTTAAATTTATAAAAGAAATTTTTACCATCCACACGTTTCTGAAGATATCTTCGGATTGGTAAAAGATAGCGATACCCGGTTTTCGCTGATTTGTTAATAATTTTGCCTACTTTTTTAAATTTATTGTCATTTCCATTTAATATTCTCGAGAAAAAACGAAATTCCCGAAAAAATGTAAACAGCGCTCTCTAGCATGCACGCCACTTATTAGGTTGGTTCCAATTTATGAGCATTAGATTGGAGGAGTAATGCTGTTTTCAACGAGACTAAGTTTGCAAAATTCGGTTGAACAGAACCGAAGTTATAAGCGTTCCTTCAATACAAAGTTTGCCCTCCTTCTCTCCCCTTATGTGACAAAATACAAAAAAGTTGTCTGATGTAAAATATGCCAAATTTTCAGCAAATTCCGATTTTCATATTTATGATAGACCTTAAGTTTGTAAGTAAATTTTGCGTAAAATAAGATTTATCATCATCTTACACTTTTCTAAATAATTTCCAGATGGCTAGAGTTACTTTAGTCAGTAATATTTTTCTTTCAAAGCTGTACTGTAAACCATTCCTGAGATATGGCCGAGCGACATTCTTAGTTGGCCACCCGGTACATTGCATATTATAATTGAAACCCGCCCTTTTGTCTTATGTTTATTTTGTTTCTAATACTACAGGCGAAAGCAAAAAAACAGTTTTCTGTTATAGAGTTTCTCTAAATGATTTTGTGTAAATGGGGCTTCGACGTTACCTGTCAATATTTTGTGATCTGTCAAAGTTTTAAATAAATACGGTTTTAATTACAAAACATTGTTTATATTTCTTAATGATGCTTTTGAATTAGTAGCCTACAGTTAGCTTATATTAAGCAAACAGACGACTTCTTTTATAATTTGAGGTTTAAAAAGCAGGATATTTTGGGTCTGCTTTCTTTTGCTTGCGACTGTACAATTTTATTGTTGTGTCTGTTTTAGTAATGTGGGGGCTCCTTAAATAAGGGATATTAACCATCAAGAATTTTTCGATAGAGTTAAGTTTTACATAGTTTTAAAAAAGTTGTGCTTGAAATATTCCGGATTATCGAATAAATTTATAAATATAATAGAAAATACCAGCTGAAACCAGAATAATCCTATTTTTTTAATGTATATATAAATATAGGATCATTTTATAATATCATATCCAAACCATTTTCTTTCATTTTAATGAAAACTATAATTTATATGTACCTACACAACACGTGGTCCTGTGTTGTCACGAAAGAGTTTTCATTTGCTCGAAAAATAGACGTACTAGAGACGGCGTAATTGACACGATACAAGCTATTATTAACTGATAACTAGCGCTCGCCTCTTTCGCAAACGACAGTCCATTTAGATGTTTTCAGTCGATTTCAAAAGAAATGTCAAATCCATACATACATCACGTAAAATTGGCATCGCATCGAAATTCGGCGTGAATTGGCATTTCAACTAGCAAATAAGTAAGTTTACGTTTCGACTAAAGTGTTTCACTTTTTGTAAGGTGTATTGGTCAATTTATCGTTTTACAAACTGTCGTTTATAACAATATTATTGGAATGATTCAAGTGTATAGATATATAGCTTGTTTTCTCTTTTCGTTTTAGGCCAAGATATTCGAGCTATTACACCAATAATAATTTATTTTTCAATATGGCCTCTTGCTTTTGAATACAAATATTACATCATTTTAATAACATCTCTAAACCATTCAAAAAAAAATTTTTTGGTTTGTCTGTAAAATTCCTTTAAAAAAATCGCTATAAGTTCATCATCATCCATAAATTTTATTCCACTTAAGCGCTCTACCGACAAAACGATCAGTTGTACAATCCGCTGTATACAGGATAGTTGGTTGTTCATTGTCCAACCTATATCAGCTTTATTATCGAAAATACAAAAAAATGTTAGAGGTAAATGTTTTTTATCTCGAAATGGTCTATCATACTGCATCATTTTAGTAATCTTTCATAGCTTACTAATTTGAGCAGCGATAATCAACTTTAACTTTTTAATGGAACACCCTGTATATTTTCTGTAAAAATGAATGCTGTTCCTGAAGATTTTGAGGAGTATCATAAACTTGGCTTTTCAAAAAACCCCATACAAAAAAATCAAGAATTGATAAATCAGGCGATCTGGCAGGTCAAAAAATTGCCGATCCCGTTTTAACCAAATTCATTTGCTATTGCAGCTCCATTATGAGGTGGGACACCGTCATGTTGGAACCACAAATTTTGTCTTATAGCCAATTGAAATTCATTTTGTAAAAATAATAAATATCGGTTCTGAGTCAAAGTTCCATCGTAAAAATATGGCCTCAAAATTTCATTGTCTACTATCCCTACCCACACATTAATTGAAAAACGCACTTGCGCACGAGCTTCAACAATTACGCGAGGGTTTACATCGTCTCAGTAATGCGTATTCTTTTTATTCAAAATACTATTTCTGTGGAAATTAAATACACCTGTCCAAATGATGTTTTTAAATAATGTCTTCCTACAATCACGAGCCATTCACAAAATATTATTCTATGGTTGGGATCATTAGCATATAATGTTTGGACTAAACGTAATTTAAAAGGCTTTAGTTTGTGCAATTTTAAAATATTCATAATTTCGTGTGTTGACATATTCAAATCAAACTTCATTATTGAAATAGTGGTTGTTTCCTCGTCACTTTTGAATATTATTTATACGCCTTGAAAAGGTGCCAGTTAACGGCAGAGAATTTTCTTAATTTTGAAAAGTATTTACGTGAGGTTGTCTTCTGTCAGGATATAAATTTTGATATGAGATAGCAGCCTGACGTTTATTGTTGTTTTATCTGTGAAAACAGCACAGCATATCAACTTTTTCACTGTTTGTGAAGCTTATGTTCATTTTTCTTATACAAGACACTAACGTTTTCTTAGTTAAATAAGAACTGCAATACCTTTATCACTATAAAACACTTCTAATTGATTTATGTCAAATATTTACAGGTATAAACAATAGAATATCACAGTCAACTACTATAATTTAATTTTTCCCATTATTAGGCATAATTTAAAGGCAGTCCCCTTCCCCTTTTTTTAGAATCATAATATGATAGACCATTTGGAGATAAAAACATTTTCCTCTAACATTTTTTTGTATTTTTGATAAAGCTGATATAGGCTGGACAATGAAAAACCAACTATCCTGTATTCAACCATGTTCTACGCTTTAAAGTGGCCTACAAATGAAACGATCGGCTGTATAGTCTGTTGTACAATTGTAATTGGTTCGACGGTCTACGTGAGGAGGAGAAATAGCGATTGACTTGTCTTACGACTTTATTTTCAACTTGTAGTACGATAAGTAGTACAACCGATCGTTTCGTCTGTAGGCGCCTTTAGTCTTCTTTTGAGATTAGGAAACAAAAAATAATCACACGGAGCGAAATATAGGCTATAAAATGAATGATCTATTGGTGTGAAGCCACATTCGACAAAGGTAGTTTTTTCAAGTCTTGATTTGTGAACTGGTCCATTATCGTTAAACAACACAGCACCTTGCATCAGTTTTTCGCACATTTTCGCTGTAATAGAATATCTTAGTTTATGTATTAATCTTGGGTAATACTCCCTTAGTACGTAGTACCTTTACGTAGATAATCAATCATTAGTATTCCTTGACAATCCCAAAAAATCGTTGCTGTTATTTTCCTGCAGAAGGGGTGGCTTCAAACTTCTTGGGATTCCAAGATATTCATGTAGAGTTCTGAAAACCGTGCTTTCTGAAACTCCTAATGAAGCTACTAATTGTTGCTTCTTTAATCGTGCATCCTTCAGTATCAAACACTTGAGAGGTTGTCACGTTAATAGGTTGACTGAAATAATTTTGATCATTTGTAAATAGTTGATTTTTAAGGACAATCATCGCCAAACATCATCGCGTTTTGTCAAGAACTTTATATGTATCTGCTCGATATTCAAGTTTGTTCATTTTTACGTGACAACACAAACTGACAGATATTAAAACTAACAGTGCTGCAATTGTTTTGTAAATTGTTAAAGTTGTTATCAAGGCATGTATGATAATAAAACAAAACAATTATTTTAAAATCTAATTAAATTTACCTACTTGTAAAGTTATTTCAATAGACTATTAGAAAACTCATTGTGTTCATTTTGCAATTATCTACGAGACCTATGTGGATGTTTCATGTGGAGTAATGAAATACGATCTTGACAGTACGAGGTTCAGTTTGTGATTCGGAGAGTTTGGAAGTTTTGATAGAAGGTATTTCAGGAATCCAGCGAAATTGATGCCGGGAAAAAAGTAGAATATCACAAATTTAAAGATAGCCCAATTTTTTTTTAGTGCTTTCAGTTACCTAATTAACTACCATATGCTTTATTTAAATATATATAAAATCCAAACTCTATATCTGTTTAACGTGGGATATTTATTTATAAAATGCTAGTTGTCTCATAAAATCAAATTTATTTTATTCTACAGATATTTAAATGACGTCAAGGAAATTGAAATTTCAATCTAGTCCACGATCAAAGTAGATGTTACGGTATTCTTTCGCTATGCTGATAGGTATCATAATTTATAAAATTTGAATGATTAAATGGCAGCGACTGAGGCAGATTAGGTATTTGCAAGCGTTTAAATTAATGCTGCAAAATAAATATGACCACCTGGCTGCCAGTGGAAATGTGAAAAATAGTAACATTCTCAAATTGAGTACCCAATTAAATGATATTACTTTATATTGGTCAAGTATTAAGAATATGTTTAATGTAGGTGCGTGTTAGTTAGAATGAAGGATGCAATATTTTCAGGAAAAAGATAAACATTTACCTCAAAAATGTGACACAAGATCAAAAACAAATACATGAGTATTTCGTGGGTGAGTAAATAAGCATTACGTGCCAGAAACCCGAGAAAAAAAGCGTTGAAATTAAGCAACGCAGAGACATTAAGGCAAATATGTAAGTTTTCCAAGTCCGAAAAAGTTTATTCGTTTGTTTATCTTTGGAAGATATTTTTGCAAATGTAAAATATTTCGAAATTCCTTTAGTACTATAGCCCATTCGTTTTCTTTTGCATTCAGGAACTGCTAAATATAGTTCCCCTTGGCGTACACAATTTTTTTTACACTTCTCAAATAAACAAATGCATAAATTTGGTTGGTTATTTTAGGTAGATACAGGTTTTTGATTTCTTGAGATTCTTTTATATTTACGTAAATTGCAAACCGGTAGTTCAAACATGTTATAAATGGAAAGATCATGAGGTATTTCTATAGAAGCTTATATAAATAACAGATGTAGACATAACTGAACACGTTTGCAAAATTTGAGTGATGACATCATCATTCTAATCTTGAACGTTGAAAATGAATGATTAAGAATCATTGATTGATTGTAATTATAGTCTCTAAGAGTATATAATTTGACGGCTATCGCGGATGTTAATAACCCTTAGATTAGATTAGACGTGGTTTGTATAGACAATACTGTCTCTCCTTAATCTTTTAGTCCCCAGTCCAGATTTCTGATTGAAATCTAGGATTTTCTTGGGGGCTACAAATCTAATGCCAGCCGGATCTACGCGAGCCTGTTCGAGGTGGTGGAGCTTTTGCCTTGCAGTTGCACATAATGTGTTCCACTGTCTCACTACGTTCCGAACAGAATTTATTACAGTCCACCTTGCCTAGCATCTTCTTCAGGCGATAGTGTAGTTTAGTAATGAGTAAAGCCATCACGGTGCTGACGTATCTTCTGTTAAACTCCAGACCAGTAGAGTTTTCGCCTTCTTGACTGAAAAATAAACTGTTTTGATTGTCTTAGTTTTGGAGTGTTGATCCAATGTGAGAATGCCGTGCTTTCTTTGAAAGGCCACCGGCAGTTTTGTTGCTCTCAAACCCCCAGTGACCTGGTATCCACATCAGTGTAATTGTGTTTCTTTGGGCCAGAGAATTGAGAGTGAGCAAACCCTAATACTCCCAAATGTTGAAATAGTGAAACTGGTCTGCTTTTACATTTTAACAGCACTGTCAGAAATGTTTTGATAACATAATTGTCAAAGTCGAGAAAGTAATTTTTTTACAAATTAACAGTTTAGTGTTGTTCGAAACGTATTATGTAGTTTTATTACTTAATTAGGGAAATAGATCGTGCGATATGACTATAGGATTGGCTTATATGTATTTGCGTTTTAATACTACCAACCTATAGAACTTAAAAATAAATCCTGTCGAAACGCAAAAGTGTGTTTCAACAGGTTTTGTACCAAGGCAAATTAGAAGAAGAGAAAGTGAAAAAGTTAACGGTCTTTTGAAAAGTGGTTTATAGTTATTATGGCTATGTAATAGCAAGGTCCAGATTTGTGCTCACAATACGCTTAAGCTTGCTCAAGTAATTTTCAAGAGGAAAACTGGAAAAATTATCGAGGACACGCCAAACAGTCAGGAAATCTTATTTAGATGACACAAATAATGCAGGTTATAAAGTAAAAAAAAAACTATTTTCATATAAGTTTGGAGAATGTTTTTAAAAAGTTTTTAAATAAAGTGGGAGTGAGATCAGAGCCAAAATGCTCTAAATGTTTAATGGATACAAAAATGGAAATTGCACAAAACAATAAGAGAAAATATTCGTATAATGCTATGTAGATGGTAATTCTTAGCAATATACAGGCCCTGAATAGAGTAGAAAGGTGCAAATTGCTTTGTACCTTGCAAGCTCTTCGATTTCCGATTAAATTGAACTGGTATTTCACTAGTAAACTGCTCAATTAAGTAGTATATGCGCAGCACGAAGCCTAATACTCAAAGTAACTCCAATCCACGAATTCAAAAGCTTCCTAACGATAACTAAATAGACATTGTGCATCTAATCAATCGGAAATTTACTTACCATCCCTATATTTACTTAAAGAGGTGAAATTTTGTCTAATAAATGTTGATCTTCATCCAATTTATTTCTAAAACTTGCGCCAGTTCATTTAGGTGCCCAAATGGATTTGTAAATGAGCCTTTTGTTATAGTAATAATTTCATAAAATAAATATTTTATTTAGTTTGCGCAAAAGTCGTTGAAAATATGTTCTCTACAGATGCTTATTCAAGCCGTTAAAAAACTCGTTATAGAAGACCAAAATACGACGTGAATAACACTAGCTCATTTCGGCTCTGTTTCCTGGGATAAAACAACATATGTAGCAAAAATTTCAATTCACCGAAATATGAATCTGGATCTTCTATAGTCACGTGGTAGAGAGGCTTTCGTTTTAATGGTTGTTGCTTTGATATCTCATTTGAAAATACCAATAGCATAGGAAAAGAAGAATGAAAGGAAGATAGTCCGCCAAAATCAGCATTATAAACATTTATTAGTACCTACTAAGGTGGCGAATGCTAAGTAGTTTTGTCTAGAGTACTTGAAATTGCAACACTTTTAAGGATGTGCAGTCACAATTTCATTTTACAAGAAAATAAATAATATTTTCGATTTCTTAAATGTCAGAAATTTTCTTAAGAACATACTTCTTCTTTACAAGATCTAAAGACAAAAAGAAGACAGTTTAATACATTCTGTACTTTTAACATTTCTAAACCAGTGATTGTAATAGGTAATAATGTCATGCTTCCCATATATATATACTTATGTATAACAAACCGTATTATTTTTGGGATTACTTGTCCTAATATTTTAGATCACATTGTAATTAACTTGTTTAAAGGAAAATACTATTTCTTTTAATACGTTTAAGTGATCATGACAGAATAAAGAGCAGGCTGACTGATTGAACAGATTGCCAATGAAAACCGGGTCATATTATTATAATAACAGATGGACATAGATTCTTTTATACTACTATACCTATCTAAATATATCTAACCGGAAATTACGTAACTTACGTTAAACTAAAATAAACTACTCGTATTACTTTAGGCTGCCGAAATATTTAATACCTTAACACAAATTCACCGAATCTAAATTACATAATCCAGAACGTATTCCTATTAATATTTACAAAATAATTCAAACTGTATTTATTATTAGAGGACGCACTTTGAGTTTAGTACCGGCGCTATGTTGAATCATATACTTTGCTTGACAAAATGTGACTAATAAGAAGTATTTCCTCTACGATTCTAAAACGCCGCCATTACTCCGATGACGATTTGCTTGCCAAAAAAATAACTGCCGACAGACAAATGGGAAACAGAAAGATGAGATGTGAACAATGAGTTTGGGTGTTGGTCGTCATCTATTCATACATTTTTTTTTTCACCGACACATGGCAACCATTCAACTATTACGATATCTCAGATTACCGTAAACAAATGGGAGGCAGGTAGACATTGTCATTTTCACTTTTGTCTACTACCATATGTTTATAATTAGCTCTTCAAGCTGATGTGTGAAGTTGTGCGTTTATTTTCGCTCGTTTGCCGGATTAAAATATAGTTTTTTTTTTAAAATGCCAAATCGTAAATCTTTTCGTATGAAATATATGTAGTTTATATTTGCTATGAGGTTTGGTGTGGTTGTAAAATCTCAAGATGGAAAAGTCTAATTAATGTTTTTTCAGTTAATAAAAAATATTTGATATTACTGATATTCTATTTTCAGTTGTTTTCCAAATTATATGCGTATTAAAAATCATAGGTACTGATATTTGCCAGGTAAATAAGGGCCAAGGCTGCCAAATTTTGGCTACGTAAATGTTAAAATATAAAATCCCATTGTCTATTTTTGAAAGCTTCGAAGCTGAAAATATCTTTTGATTTTATTTTTGGTTCTTTTTGCTTTTTGGGGGATTTTAAAAGTAAATATTTCCCACTTAATTCTGTTTTTAAAATTAAAAATACTTCTTTGTTATTTATATACTTTGATATCATATTTTTGCGATGCGCATACTTAACCGTGCTTTCTAAGCAGTTAATCATTTCCGTGTAATTTGCACGATCATATTCGTGTATTGCTCGGTACTGATGTGGTAATCGTTTGATATATTACAGTCTTTAATTCCCGTAAATTGACCTATTAATTAGATTATTAACAGCATCATTTGCAAAAATTACTGGTGCACATAACACGACATATTAATATATTAATATTAATCTTCTCGTGATTTATATTTGTATATTCATACTCTTGTGACATATGTAACATTTAATGTTGCGTTAGATTATTCGATTTAGTAAAATCGTATTCATTATTTAGTGAACGAAATTTTCTTTGATTAAGGTGGTCTTTAAAAATAAAGTTGTTGAACTTTTTTTATTTTGTTATATCTTTATTGAGATGGCCAACTATTGAAGTACAAAGACTACCACTGACATCACGGAGTACCATTGAATATTTTTTTATGTTGGATTGGTTGAAATTTCGCTGTATATTTCTTTTGCAGTTATTGGCTACCATGAAAATATATGTAACGTGACAATCTACGATGATAATCAAGACATCATTTATCTAATTTTCGACCAGTTCTGAACATAGATTAGAGAGTTTATTTAGATGGAAATCTAATATACCTATCCACAACAGCGCCAGTGGAGGTGTAGTATGTAAACAACATTTCAGGCGGCAATTTTTTAATGAATTTAGGTGACATCCTGTACATCATATTACACAGATTGATGTACAGGACGTACAGCTTTATTATATCATCGTGTCAGGTGTCATTATTGCGTTCATATCTGATGTTTGACTAAAAATATCATCTTAAATGCATTTTAAAATTTCCGCCTGAAATGTTGTTTACATAATAAGTGGTGCTGTTATGGATAGGTATGTAGTACAGGGTGAACAAAGTCAAGTGAAGGGTGAATTATCTAAAATTTTAAGTTGGGAACACTGAGTAATTGGCAGTAATCATAGAGCGAATTGACTTGTATATAAATTGTTTTGACAGATTCTATAAAGGTTATGTATACTACGTCAGTACTCTACAAATATGCCGGAAATCCGATGAAAACCGCAGGTAAATAGCAATATATAGAGGTAATAAATGCAATAGAGAACTAACAACAAAATGACAGCAAACGAAAACAACCAAATGACAGAAAGCACATACACTGCGATCATTTTGAAGTGTCCTGAGTTGGCAACAAAAAAGTACCTGTATTCATAAAAATTGGGAAATATTTACTTTCGTGAATTGTCCATACTGGATTTATATGTGAAATGTCAAAACGATAGTGTCAACACTTATCTATTAGCTGTCAGTTGCGTGTATTGTCTTGTTGTAATGTCCTTATTTTCATATTTTCTTCGTGTTTTATTACCGTTTCTCTACAGGTTCGCCAATTACACAGTGTTACCATATTAAAATCGGTATGACCAACTCAGGACAGTTCAAAATGATCGCAGTGTATTTGTTCAGTGTAGATAACTGTAGAATGTAAAAATCAAGTAAACCAGGGATTTTTATGCTGCCACTACACTTTACTTGACAATGCTCGCATTGTATAATTTAAAACTATCGCAGTGTTGTCAGACTTGCTAAAGAAAATACTTTAAAATTTTATGTCGACATGCCGGATTTTTTAATTCAAATGTGTCAAATTTTTAACAGGGTAAAAGTCATCGCTTAAGTAATTCTAACCTACAAATTTTTCAGGGTTGCTAAACTAAATATTTGCTTCAAATATTTATATTGCCATGATTTCAGACTAGTGACGTAAAATGGCGCGTTTATTTCTCCGTTTGAAATTGTGAAAAATTTTAGTCGAACAGTTTCGTGAAACGACATAACGTAGAAATAACATTTACGGATTCATAGATGAGCTACTGTTTATAATTCACGATGGTATTATCACATTTTGATTGTGCAACATATGTCCTGCTTCCTATTATGTCAGAGTGCTTACCAATCTATCGGTAATTGTGTGCTTCTGTTGATTGCGTCCAATACCAAAATTCTGTCTTGTCAAATTGATACCAAAACACACTCGAAATTTAAATGCAACAAAAATAGTCGACTATTAAATTAAAGTTATTAAAGTTTCATTATATTATCCTTGATAGAAAGCTATAGAACTATAGCCATCAAAGTGACAAAAATGTCAATTTTCTGTCATAAACTTTCTTAAAATAATTTTTTGTACTCGCCTATCAAAACCTGTCATTTCACGATTCGATTTGCGTGCGTAAAAAGTCACTTTAAGCACGAGTGCGTAAAAGTAAAGTTGGTACTTACTGGAACTTGATTAATTCAGTGACATTTTAAACTCATAAATCCCTAACTTGAATAATATACGGTCATAAACGATAACGTATTTAACAATATGTATTATTATTATAGTTCTCGTACAAAAAATATTGTACAAACTTCGTGCGTGAAACATTTCGCGAATTCGTGTCCATAAAGCGCTCGCCTTACGGCTCGGGCTTTAAACTGGTCACTCATTCGTGAAATATGATTTCACGCACTTGGTTCGTAAATAACTATTATATACATACATAACTGTGGCGTCAAAATATTTAGAAAGCACGGATTTTTTTGTCAATTTTTTTTTGATATAGATAATAATCGGGAACACTCAACACGACAACGTCTAATTAATCAATTCGGAATACGTGTTTCGAAGGGTCATGGGTCTTCATTATCAACAGGATACCGAATGCTATAATGACCTACTGTTTTGTGTTTAGAGATAAAGAGTAGATTAAATGAGTTACCTTGCGGTCTGCATTTTATGCTATAAAATAAAAAATAAAAGAGCATTCGGTTGCTAAGGTACAATTGTACAATGATTTCTTTGTAAAATCACGACTACAAGAGTTATTAAGAAATTTAGGTTCGCTTCATTCGAGGTGTTCACACAGCATGATACAGTGGCAACTTTTTTTGTTTTAAAATATAGATAGACGGTAAAAATAGAGGAAGTTCGTATACTTTAACTGTTTACGAAGGTGATGACGAAAATCTTTGTTCTCCGAACACAATTTTTAGATTAAGGAATGAAAAGAAGTTGCTTGGAGCTAGATCTGGTGAGTAAGGAGGGTGGTTAAGCAGTTCAAACCATAATTCGTGGTTTTTGGCCATGGCAACCATTGGGGTCTGAGACGACCCATTGTTTTGATGAAACAATTTTTTTTCTGCAAATGTTGCCATTTTTCAGCAATTTCAGCTGTTAGCTTGTCAAGTAATGATGCGTAACATGCTCCTGTAATGTTTTTTCCTGTTTGAATATAATCAACTAAGGTAACTCCACGACCAACCCAAAAAAAAACGCCATCACATTTTCAGCAGCTTTCTTCGGCTTATTCGCTTTCTTTTTTGGAGCTGATTCCCCCTTCTTAGTTTCACTGTTTCAACTGTATTTTTGTTTTGAGTGTATAGATAATGACGCATCCAAGTTTTATCTGCAGCACTTAATCGACGCCTAAAATTGCACCAATAGAGAGTTGGAATTGTTTATTCGAACCAGTTTTTGGCCAACGTAAGCAAGCGCGACATTCAACGCCCGGACAGCTTTCTCATGCCTAAATCTCGATTCAATATGTGACAAACACGTTCTTTGGACATGTTCATAACCTCTGCTATCTCTCTCATTTTAATTTGGTGGTCGTTTGGCACTATTTGGTGAACTTCAGCAATGTTATCGTCAGTGGTTACAGTTTTTGAGCGTCCCGAACGCTCATCGTCTCCCAAGCTTGTACGGCCACGCTTAAATTCTGTTACCCAAAATGTCACCGTGGTAAATGATGGTGCAGAGCCCCGGTATACAGCCTTTCAAAAACAAATATTTAATGACGGCTCGATACTCGACGAACTACGTGTCCAAAAATGGCTGAAGTTTTGGTGAGTACCTGTCAATAGATGCGCAACCACATTACTCAATTTTTATTGACGAGTACTGCCATCTTCACGTTGTGGTCAGAAATATTTTAGACCACCCTCTCATGTTCAATGGATTTTGAAGAAATTACCTGAAATTGCACTGTAGAGTCATGATTATATTTTTTTAAATTTTGCAAAAAGAGTCGGAGCTTAGCGACGTGGCGCTCTTTTGTTTGTTTTTATGTGCTACAGCACAGCTACAGTCATACAGTCTCACTAGATTACAAGAAATTTTAAATACGGTTTATATACCTATAGATGCTGCATATAATAATGACATTGGCACTAATGACATTTCTTAAGAAAGCACAAAATTTGCTTTCATCAAAAACTATTCCCTGATAATGTTGAGGATAGTTTTCATACGAATAATACTAAATGGGATGCATTTTACAAGCGGTTAATCTAATCACACCTATTTTGACATTAAAGAAAAATGAAACATTAGATGTACAGGTAGAATTATTACACGTGTCTAAAACAAAGATAGAAATTATGGAAAATAATCTGTACTTTCTTTTTTATATTCTTAATCATATAAAATAAAAGGATTTAAAGCATTTTAAAAGTGACTGTGAGTGAACATACAATTTCGTTTTAATTGAACTTAAATTTTAAATTTGAAATTATTGTCTTACGTGTAATCGCCGATACGAACTGACATAGATGTAAATAAATCCGCTCGATTCTCTAGTAAATATTTATTCTCCGACCAGAAATAGTCAGTCGAAAAACGAAATCGCTACCTAACCATATTTCCAATAAAATCGTGACGCCGTTGCTGCCAACGTTTCTCAAGTGGGACATGAATGCTTTTTGCCAATTTTATATTTGAATGACTTAATTTTGCTGTTGAAGAGAGGAAAAAAATGATCTATTTAAGTGAGTCTCTAGCAAGATTAAGGATTATCTTGTAGGTGTATGTATGTAAATTGTAAACTGTATTGTGTTCGATGTCTTCGTAACAAGACGTATAATTTTTTTAAACTTATATTTCATGAATTTATCATCACGGCATCTGGTGTTGAAATAACGGAAAACGTCTGTTACATCGAAATATTTGGAGCAGTGTATGCTTCTCGAAACAAATACTTTTATTTTGTGTTCTCTTACTGAATTTATCGTACGATTGGGGTCAAAATTATTATAACTTGCAGTTGCTGGCAAACATGATTTCCTATTTGCAGTTACTGCTTAATCTTAAAAAGTCAGTTAATGAGGTAATATAATTTATTAAGCCTATTTCTTAACTTATACATAGTTAATTTTATATAACATACCTAAGATAAATAAGAATTATAAAGTTCATAAAATAGTTAAAAAATCACACAAGTTTGACCGAAAAAAAAATATAGAGAATACTACTACATCAACTCGAAATTAGTCTGGGAGTGCTTTGGCAGACTAAACAACCTAGGCAAAGAAAACTGAACTGGCTACCAGAACACATTGGAATCAGCGGCAACGAAGAAGTGGTGGCCACAACTTCGTTTGACGGACCGGAGTCGTTTTGCGCTGTAAGAATGAGCATACCTATACAAAAAAGAACTCAAAGATGGAGATCGGAGGCTCAGAGCATTTCTCTGGGAGAATCTCCCCGGTTTGAAACATTCAAAGATATTCCTTGAAAACTACAATAAGCTTAGAGAAGAAACAGGTTTTCTTACGGAGTATTGTCACCTCGGCAACACATGACAAGACTAGGTTTGAAACAGAATAGAGACTGCAGGTTTTGCGGAGCAGACGAAGAAGAAATACCTTCTCTGAAACCATCACAGCTATTGCAGTTTATTAAAGCTCTTAAACTGGATGAGGAGCTTTTGAGAGTGGGTAAACCCCAACAAAAGTGCTTCTAGTACTGGATAAGCGTGCCAACCACAGATCCTTGTGTGTTTTTCTGCATACTCTAAACGAGATGCAATTGTTGAATATCAGTTTTATCGGCCCCCTCAAAGAGAATTTGTGAAAACTGTCAAATCAGAACTTGTTTTAATGCCATCAGTGGTTTGGAGAAAAATATTTCAAACTTTTGGAAAACATGCATTCCTTTAAGTGGAATAAGTCAGCAATCATGGATATCTTATCCGAATTGAGTAGGATGGGTCAAATTCATGCCATGGAAAGTGGAAGCAAATCTGCAATGTTGCCACAGATATTCCACATGAATTGAATAGTTTATAGAAAGAAGACCACTAAAATTTTGTTGGATAAGCTAAATAGTGCAACACCAGACACATTCACATCCGATACTACAAAAGGGCAAGAGTAGGGGGTTTGGAAACAACTACAAACTACAACAGTACTTGGGATTGACAAGCAGTTTTATAAAGAACTCTGAACATTTTGTGGAGATTCTGCATGAACATGAAGTAACCAGTGAAGACATACTAGTGAGTTTCGACGTGGAATCGCTCTTTACCAACGTGCCAGTAGAAGAAACTCTAGAACTCATCAGACAACGGTTTATACCACAAGGACTACAAGATGATATAATTGACCTCGCAAGACTATGTTTAAACACCACCTATTTTCTATGGAATGGAGATTTCTACGAGCAGAAAGACGGCGCAGCCATGGGATCACCACTCTCACCAGTCATCGCTAATATTTGTATGGAAACCTTTGAAGAACAAGCCATCAGCTCTAGTGACAAGAAACCGAAATGCTGGTACCGCTACGTGGACGACACATTCGTGATATGGCCTCACGGTATGAACAATCTACACGCATTCAAGGAACACATCAACAGACAACATGCCAAGATCAACATTACGATGGAGTTAGAGGAGAATGGCTGCTTACCTTTTCTGGATGTATTGGTAAAACGCAACGACAGTGGAAAATTGGGACATGGAGTATACCGCAAGAAGACGCATACGGCCCGATACCTACACGCAACCTCACATCATCATCCACAACAGAAAAGATCCCTGGTCACTACACTACTACATAGAGCGGAAATGATTAGTGACGCTACCAACAAAACCGAGGAAATTCAACATGTCAAAGATGCACTCCACAAGAACGGCTACAAACCACAGGAGATTCGGAGATTAGCCGGAGCCAAAAAGAATCAGAAGGATGACTCAGAACTAAAGCCAGCAGGATACGCACACCTGCCATATATTGCTGGAGTCACGGACAGGCTGACGAAAACCTTGGAGAAGAAGAACGTCAACGTCAGGTTCAGCACAGTCAAGAAAATAAAAGAACTGCTTCCATCCAGCAAAGACTCCATACCGAGACTACAAGCTAAAGGCATCTACGAACTTCAATGCCAAGGCGGGAAATCGTATATTGGACAAACCGGGCGCAATATACAGTGCAGAGTGAAAGAGCATCGCAGAGATGTCGAACAGGGAAATACTGGAAAATCTGCAGTAGCTGAACACTACCACACCGGAAGCAGTCACGTAATCGACTACACTGAAAGCAATCACTACTACCCACGGATAGTGAGAGAATCCCTGGAAATAATGAAGAATCCGAACAACTTCAACCGAGAAGACGGATACAGATTGAGTAAAGTATGGAAGTTAGCGCTGGGGAGCCCGAAGCAGCAAGGACCAACGAGGACGCATCCGAAATAATCTAACACGAATCGAGGAGAAGTATCGGACACAGATCAGAGAACGATAACGGATACGGTTCAGCGGACTGGAACGGATACGCATCACTGGAGCGGAACAGGGACTGGGTATATAACGAGGAGCAGAAGACATCAACATCAGTCTTTAGAGAACTTCTGAAGAAGCTGAAAGTATGATCAGCGAAACGTCAAGTTTGTTACAACAACCACGGCAATACCAAAAAGATACATCTTTATGGAACAGTGGCCGTGAAAGCCTACATTCGATTATTCGATAAAAAGTATCCATTAATTGACGAAGATGATAAGGTAAGATCCTGAGTGATTACTTCAATAATTGACCATCTGCAGATGTTAAAGGACTAAAGTTATTGAAGTGTAGAAGATGTTTTCGTTTGTCTAATTTTTTGGGAGATACTGACGTACAAGTGTTTTTGCATTCTGGAGGATTTTAAGCCACCACCTAGTTACTTGAATTGCAGAAGCAAACTGTACTGATTGATGATTATTTTGTATTTTAGAAGTTTCTCTATTTGTTCCGTATGAGGAAGCCAATCATTAAAAGCAGTCTTGTATTTCAATCTAGGATTACCTTTCGAGTAATGAGTATGTGTGTGGGTGTCCCTGAATCAGTTGTAAAACTTTAATAAGCAACTCCTTATTAAAGCAACCAGTTTTGCAGTCAAATTAATAAAACTTTCGAAATAACATTTTATCAAGCCTCCTCTTATATCAAGCCATTGTTTTTCACCTAATCGTCACACATCGTCTGGATCTGTCTGCCGTAAAATTGCAAATTACATGAAATAATCATGTTTTCTTAGATCACATACTTACATTTATCTAAATATTTTGAAAATCCTGCATTTTATAAGTGAAATTGGAGTAAAGCTCAAATGTTCTTGTAACTATTACATCTATTCCGATATAAATTTACTGTCAGAATTCACATTACGATTTTACTGCCTTGAAGGCGGTAATAAAGTATATTTAGTTTAAGTACACTTATAGATAGAACTGCGATAATTTTTTTTATGTGAATAGCATGCTTTGTGAATATCTAATCAGCGCAAAATATCAATTCTTCATACACCTTAATTTTTTTTAAATATTATTCACGAGCATGTTCAAGGAAAACGCCAACTTATAAAAGAATGTTTCGTTACACCATACGTAAGTACATACATATGTAGTGTGAAAACGAATTGACAGCCTGATAAATGTTAAACTCTATCTGTTATTTCCTCTCTTAAATAATAAAAATGCCTAGGCATTTCGCCAGAAATCGCTAATTTTATTATGTTTAAGTGTCTATTCCAAATAATTTTGTTCTTCTGTTTTCTTGTTTTTAACAATTTACTATTTACTTCAAGTTTTGTGCGCTACCTCCTTTCCAAAATTATCTTACAGTAGATGGTAGATTCCAAAAACAAATTTATTATTTATTATAATTACAGTGTTATTAGTTTAAGACCGAAAGAAATTATGTTAATCTATGTCTTCATTCAAAATAAAAGCCTTGTATGTGATACCAATCCAACGATTTACTTTAGATAAGAGCCGTATATGGAATGGCCACTAAACTGCTAGCAGACTGAGGCATCTAGCGGGACTGACAATCTAGGAATTGTCCAAGCTAGAACGGTATCTGCTATACCGACGTGTGTTGTTTCACACTTCCGACGTTGCCGACTATTTGAAATAAGGTTAGAATTAGTCCATTGTCTGAGGTTGTTATACAATATACAGATTGGGCCATGATGCATTCAAATTACGGCCAAACCTATGGGCCAAACTAAATAAGAAATGTATAATTTTTAGAAAACATCTTTATTTTAGATTAGATGTAATGGTTGTGCTAATGAAATAATACAACTTGAAACACGTAACTTAAATACGTACGCCAGGTACTCATTCTAAATATTGATCTACATTTTAAAAAATTGTTAAATATCTCAGAAAATGCTGAACCTAGGTATAGAAAATAGAACTTGCCTTCATTTAGTCTGCGTCATCGAAATATGCAATAATATACATGGTGTTCCATTGAAATTTTGATAACTTTGATATGTAACTTTCTTTTTGGACACCCTGTATATTTCAAAATAATTTTAGAGCGTGCTCCTAATGGACCTACACATGCTGCAGCAAAAAGATTTTAAATATGTGTTACCGTTTTTTGTATATCAACTGAGGCGAATGTGGTGCTCCACCCTATACATATATAATGCATACGAGACTGGGCTGTGCACTGTTACTGATGCGCCAAAAGTAATTGCAAAGCGTGGTGCAAATCAAGTAGCTCAAGTCTCATCAGCAGAACGCGGTCAGTTGATAACTATGTTAACATTTATTTCAGCTAGTGGCAATACCGTTCCAAGGAGTAGGTGCTCTCTTAGGTTCTATTGCCTTATGCCATAAGAGTGGGTGGATGACCTCCGAACATTTTTCACTAGCCTTCGCACATTTTCTTCGTTATATACAGCCTAATAAAGAAAAACCAATACTACTCCTTATTAATAATCACGAGAGCCACATTAATGTTGCCGTAATTAAGAGCGCAAAAGAAAATGGAGTAGTAAGTATGACTTTTCCCCCTCACTGTAGCCATAAACTGCAACCATTAGATGTTGCAGTTTATGGCCCATTCAAAACATTCTTCAGGGTAGTCCAAAATAATTGGCTTGTATCGAATCCTGGAGAAACGATTTCTCTTTATCATTTGCCTAAATTTGCAAAAATTGCGTTTGTAGAAGCATTAACTTTAAAAAACATCACTAAGACATTTGAGAAAACAAGAATTTACCCTTTTAACGCGAGGAACTTTGACGAGTCTTACCTCCTACGTGAGCGATCGACCGCTCTTCGAAAGTAATCAACAATCAGTTTCAAACTCCGCTGTACATAGTACAACTGCTACTATCAATCAGCACAATAGTCCTTCCACTTCTTTCGATACACATACGTTATCAGTTGTGAGTCCAGAAAGTGTTAGGCCCTTTCCCAAAGCGGAACCAAGAAAGTTATCAGGAATAGAAAGGAAGATAGGTTCTTCAAGGATCCTAACGGATACTCCAGAAAAAGAAAGCATAGATTTTCTGGAAAAAAAAAATAGCAAACAGAAAGTGCAGAAGTAGCAAAGAAAAGAAAACAAATAAAAAGGCGAATATGCAATGAATCCAGCGATAGTGATATTTCAGCGACAGATACTGAAAATCTTAAGTTGCCTGACCAAAACGAGCCTCTTGTAAAACGAGATTTGCTGTAGGAAATATTTTAACTATTTATTCCCAGACTGAGTTCACTGTAAAACTTTTGAAGAAAAAGCTGAACAACTACTTTTTTTATCCTAGTGACGAAGACGTTGCTGATGTTGATGTGAATGATATTGAAATGAAATTGCAACAGCCTTATATTCGCCAAGGCACCGATAGATTAAAGACATTATATTCATTTGATAATGAATTTACTGGAATGGCATTTTGCTAATGACGAAATTAAATATCATTACATCGTGTGTCCTTTCATACCGAACCAAGTGATGAAAGAGACAACTGTCAATCTTTACTTTAAGTTAATAATGGAGTTTCTTTGAAGTTCTTTTTTGTTCTACAGCTTATGTTCTTTGCAATGCTACCTTATATATACTTTCAAAAAAATGTTATTTTTAATACTGCAAAGCAGTTATAAAGTAAAAATGTCTCTTTCATCCCCACTCTCCTGTACAATTTAGATAACAAAACTCTAAGGTTGTTAACTTTGGATATAGTGTGAAATAGAACACCACAACTAGTCACGTGACTTTGAGTGATATAGGTTAATAGGAAAATGGAAAAAACAGAATAAAGCTTTGATGAAGTCTGTGCCAAAGCGCAAAGAAGGTTTTTTGAAAATGTTGGTGTAGAAGTAAAATTGTGCTGTCATTAGAAAGTTACTATTGACACAGATAGTAATAAATTGTTATGTCAGAAAGCAATTGATTTATATATTTCTCACCGTAAAATCTGGCAAATCATCTCTTCCATTAGAGTTATAATGAGCGGAGGTGGGGAAGAATCCAGCAGTAATCTAAATATGAAGGTGGTCATGTGATGATATGGAGTCACAGTCCAAAGGAATTTCGATGGGATTCTGCGTCAGTCAGTTGTCTAGATTCGCCATCCGTGAAGACAATTTTGGATGTTTCGGAAATGGCGTACCTATTCAATTGTTAAACAGAAAAGTAGCGTTATTTCCAAAAAAATTTTGGACATTGTAATTGAACTCATGCCATTCAGATACTACGTTGCTTTAGCTGCAAAATTTCGGAATAAATAAAATTTAATACTAGGATAAAGAGATTAGATTTCTGTTCATGGTCTGAATCCCAATCTCACAAGAGTCTTACGGTCATCCTCAATTATCTTTCAGGTGGAAAAGCAATAGGCTGGTTAATATTTCAACATCTAATAACATCAGAGCAGATCAAGTTCATAATTTGAGCTCCTAGTGAGGAGATGTCCGTCGAACCATCTTGAAACTGATCCAAACCGGTTAAAAAAAAACATATTTGAACTGCATTGCCTCATCAGGATGAGTTTTCTACGCATCGACAGTGGCGAATTACGTGACATAATTTATACTGATCTATTGCTCACGGAATTCTGTTATTAAAGCATAATGCAGTTGGAATATGTCCAAATTTTCTTGAAGTAGTATTGTTTCGTTTTTTTTTTAAATAAATTTTGTTTTTTTTATAAATGATCTTCTGGATTAAGTTGAATGTTACAACATAATCTATAGTTTTGCGAAATAATTTCAGGAATGTTAAACTCACGCACTTACTTGTCAACAGCCTATAGCGAATCGTGAATTCAGAACTGTTTAGCTAAATATATGCCTTCAAGAAATTAGAACGACTTTCTGCTAGCAAAATGTCTCTATTCATCAGTCACATCACAATTTTAGAAAGCGCTTGTAACAGCCCAATTAGTGTTTTACTAAACCATTTAAAAATAGAAGTAGGTACTATATTTCTGAAAACCTAATTATCCCGGTTTTTTCCATCATTCTCATAACGTATTATAACGAAATCTAATCTATATATATTATGATTTATAATATGTGCTTTCGTTTCTCTGTGATATTTTCGAACGGTCATTCATCTCGCATTCACTAGAGAATTTGATCTTAGATAAGAGAGCCTGCAAGTGTGAGCGAATTAATCAGGTTTATTTGAAGATATTTTACATGCGATTACAGCGGATAAATTTAACTAGATTTCAGCGAAATATGTAAACAATTTCCGAACAAAATACTATGATGTTTGGAGTTCTGCCACGAAACATAATATAAACAGTGCGTTTGGAGAAAGTTATAAATAAAACGACAAAGTTAACGTAATATCGTGTAGAGTTAAAAGATGAAATTTCAGTAGCAAGAATAGGTTCTAATATTTATGTGTAACATGTGTTTCATTTGAATAACAGTGTAGAACATGCTCTTAATAATTTAAAGCCGCTGTTTGTAGGTATTTCAAGAGCAAACCTTATCTTACAAGTGTAAATACTTTATTTTTACTGGCCATACGGTTTTTCTTTGTAGATATCTTTTTAGTTGGTAATCAAATAAAAATGACGATTTATTTATAAATACCACATCCATTGGTGGTTTGTTATGCACAGAACAAACGTCGAAGCATTAAAATATAAATAATTTTCAAAGCATTTTCTTGGCATACTTCTTAATTTTGCAGAGCTCTACTTAACCGGAGGTTCACGGCTCAATTTTATAAGTATGAAGAAATAAGTACTTAATGTTCTTGCTAGTGGGTTGTAGTTTTTGCTGCTATAAAAGAACTAAAACAGGCAAAAACTATCAAGTGATTCTATGAAGGCATTTGAGTTAAACATATTTTGAAATAAGACACTCAAAGTTTCACCAGAGGGACACTTATTTGTGTAGGAAGAAGACATGAAGAAACAATTTTATTGTCATATCCAACTATGTAGTTATCTTGGTCAACAATACTTTTCATCACAGCTCCAAGTAAAAAATAAATCGAGATATAATAAAATTGTCGAGGACTGTACAACCATATTTGAAAAACACTAAAGCTAAACTTCCATTTTATAGAATGAATAAACGATCATTTATGTCTTTAATGAATTTTGTATGCTGGCCCTGGATGGTGATTTTGATGTGTTCTTGGTTATGGAGGCTTGGCTTTCTATAGTGGCAGCGTTGTATGTAAAAATCCAGCATAATTGTAGAAAAGGACAGCTTCTAGTTCTTTCACAATAAATGGGTTCTTTTTGTCTGTCTGCCTTATTAACTGTGCCCAGTCATGAAACAAAACTTGGATCATTTTCACTTGGATAAGCCTGTGCTTGCATGCCTTGAGTCGTATGAGTTTTGGCTTAGGTTATAAACGAACCCATTAGATTCTTCACTCCTTTTCCAGTACATTGCTTGACCCCCTTTTTATTTCTAACCCTGAATTAGTGACTTTATCTCCAGATGTTATATCTCATCACAGCTTAAGCTAGGAGGTAATTAAAATCATCAAGCCTCCACCTAAATTAATTCAGAATAGAAACTTTACTAAAACTTTACTACAGCTGCTAATAGCGAAGTTAAAGTATTTTGGCTTTACTTCCGATTCGCTTGGTCTCTGGTAGAGAATTTCATATAATGGTGCAGTTTCAGAAGAATTGCATATTTTTTCAGGCGTGTCTCAAGGGTCCATTCTTGGACCATTACGTTTCATTATTTATACTACTGATATTTACAGGCATATGCTGATGACACTCAATTAATTTATTATTTCCCACCTACCGACTAAACGAGCAATGGAGGCTATTGACAGTGATCTTGATCAGATTGAGAAAATTTCTTCTAAACATAACCTTACTCTTAACTCACAAGAAAATGAAGGTTTTACTCTATGGCTGGAAAAAGCGTGCAACTTTGTCATTTTTTTACGGTATCGAGAATTATTGGTTTAGTTGTCGACACTAATTTACGTTTTAAGGATCATGTATCTCATGTATTGCTGCCAAAATGCTTATGGAACTTTAAAAGTATTATACACTAACAGACATAGTTTGGATCGAGCATTAAGGATGTGAATTTGTGAAATTCTTATTTTTCCTGTATTCGATTATTGCAATTTTGTCTACGATCCTTACTCAATTTGAATTGATAAATATAGGGTTCAGATGCTTCAGAACTCTGTCTGTAGCCAACAGTAAACGTGTTTACAACGTTCGGGACGTCCAGCTGAAGTGACTTTCCTCAAAATGATTAATAAAACCCACAATACGCATTTAGTGATTGCTGACCCAAAGTGCGCAAAATAATTGAGGTCACAGACATATCATAAAGTATAATGTTTTCAATTTTGCACAAAAAATTGGGTTTGAAAAAGTCTCGGCAAGATGGGTGTCGCGTTTGCTTTTGGTGGACGATAAACGCAATCGTGTGATCGAATCGGAGGTTGGTTTGGCACTTTTCCATCGCAATCCTACAGAGTTTCTACGTCCCTATATAACTGTAAACGACCAGAAACAAAGCAACAATCGAAACGATGGACTTTTAAAAGCGATCTGATTCCGAAGAAGGCAACGACTGCGAAATCAACCAACAAGAAGATGGTCAATGTATTTTAGGATGTAAGCGTAATCGTCTTCATTTATTGATTGGGAAATGTAGAAACGATACACGGATAGCATTATGCCACGTTATTGTATTGGTTGAGTGAAGGAATCAAAGAGAAACGTACCCATTTAGCAAAGAAAAAATTCTCTTGTACCAAGATAATGGACGTGTGCACACCTGCGCAGTTTCAGTAAGGAAATTCATAAAATTTAAGTTCCAATTATTACATCATCCATTGTAGAAGGAGGTCATCGCCCAAACAGATACCTATTTTGAGGATCTTCAGAAATCATACTTTTTGAATGAAAAAATGGGTTGGGTATCAAATCCCACTTGATTTCCAAATTTTTCATAATTAAAAAAACAAAGTAGGACTATATGTATTTTAAATGATAAAGTTTGAGTCCACATATTATTAAAATTGACGAACAGATGTAGTCAGTTAATCAGAATCGAATAATTAACACGACCAAATGCAAACATTGTATAAAACACTTAAAAAAACAGTAAATTCAAAAATATATAAATCTGAATCTAAATGAAACAAGTGACAATTGCACTGACAGCAGAAACACGTTGTAATTCAATGAAAAAAAAAAAAAAAAAACATTATTTTTCTTGCGAGTACAATAAACGCTGAATATGATGTAATGAATCTATTCTAATTATAACATTTGGACGATAGTGTGTAGAGAAATAATATATTTATAACGAAGAAAACACACAGCCATTGCACAAGATTTATATTTATAACTGAGAACGGAACATTTCACAGCGTCTAAACCATAATTCAATCGCTGATGATGACGTCTCATTTAAAATCGAAAAACCGAAAAACAACCGAGCGAAAACACGGTAACAATGAATGAATTTGTGGACGAGGTGAACGTCTGAAAACTTTGTTTGCGTAAATGTTGCCAAATTAAATCTCAATTTGCCGCAATAAATAACAGTTAGTGTTGCCAGCGCATTGTAATAAAGATATAATCGATTTCATAGCGCGTATAATTGTTGTACACGCGCACATACACATATGCCTAAATACATGCGCAAATTTAAAATACAATTTAATGAAACGTCCAATGGAATACGTTCACACTTCGACTTAGTGCACACATTTCAAATGCTTTCTGTTTGAAGGTATGCGTAAATATTTCTAAAAGCAACGTTAATGTTAAATGCTATAGAATTGAGTTCTAAATATTTATTACACGAGTCTGTAATGAAGTTCTGCTTCTTTATTGTCTAACATGTTTTCTGTTTTATTTTTAAAAATATTTTTCGCAAGTAGTTCTTTTGGTGTATTTTTCTTTATAAACTTGAAAGATATACTATCGATTAAAATAGACTGTGGTTACATAAAGTGCGTCGTATTAAATTAATCAAAGTGCGTAATTAAATTAATCAAAGGATGTTAATTACAGTTTATAAAACCAGACACAATTAAAAGTAAAGATATTCAAAAATAATTAGATAGGCAGTAAGGTATTTAGCAAAAAACATGTGCAGATGGATATAGCGTCTCTCTCTAACTGGTGAAATTTTGCTAATCTTCTAGCATGTTGAAGAGTGAACAAACGGTTCTCGAGAAAATAGCGATGAAATTTTAGCCCTATAAGGCGTTAATGTGCCCTGCTGGGAGTTTGGCCTCTCGTTTAGATTAACAAGCTAAACCTACTTGCCGAGGGGGAAGCAGATTCATCAAACGGTTATCGAGGTATTAGGTAATGTATATGATGAAAAAATTGTCCAGAAAATTTATCAATTTGGAGCGGTCACAGCGCTCAAACGCGTTAATGTGCCTTCCTGGTAGTTTGTCCTCTCGTATAGATTAACAAGATGAACCAACTTGCCCAGAGCGAAGCAGATTTATCAAACGGTTCTCGAGAAAATTTATCTCTATAACGCGTTAATGTGCCTTGTTGGGAGTTTGGCCTCTCGTTTAGATTAACAAGGTGAACCTACTTGCCGAGAAGGAAGCAGGTCCATCAAACGGTTATCGAGCTAGATAATATTTATATGATGAAGTTGAAAAGTGAAGTGACAAATTAAAAAGTGTAACAAGTACAGCTTTATTGCACAATTTTCAGATCCAGCGTAATTATGAAAACACTGAATTATTGAAATCGAATGGAATTTTGAGTGATGGCGAAATTGCTTGGTCTGTCAATCACCAGGAAAACCAGGAGGACGAAGGGACAAGAAGATGGTTGAGGTAAAATAGGACAGGCTGATGGAAAAAAGGCACTGTAACTGGATATTTTATTTTTGTAATGTGCCTTTATTAGATTACTCTAGTATTGTTAACATATTTAAGAACTCAAAGTTATCATTCATGAAATTCATGGAATTTAGAACTGAGCCAACGAATTCGAGCGCAAATAAATGTAAAGAGATATTTCATAAAGCGAACAAGTCTATTCGTCAAACGGTGTTGCTGATTTTATAGACCGTATAAATGTCATAACAAAAGCTCTTTTAATTCTGCAGTAACAGTAATTTCATTGTTTTGCATCAATTGACGAAACGCAATGCATTCAGTTGTATGATTTATGTTGATTGCCTGTCTTGTAGGTATTACATAAGATTCAGTATTAATAATATTACCAAAACTAAGAAATCGCTCTACTTTTTTATTGAGTATTTGCCAGAATATTATTTACAAGGTTAAACAATCGTAAAATTATTTTGAAGCGTCAGAAACCCTCTAATTTATAGCGAGTTATTAATTATTTTAAATTAATATTTGGCACAGACGTTCGAGGAAACGCAAAGCTTTCGAATGAATCTAAATGTGTTATTTGCAGGTATTTAGTTGCGCGATAAAGATTAAGTATTACACCAACATTTTTTCAAATTCTGTAGGTCATACTTGTCAGCCCCGATAATGAGTTACAAATTGTTACGATAGAACATTTTGAGCTAAAAATTTTAGACTATTTTTACAAGCATACAGAATCATTAATCGATCACTGTAAAAATTCCTATAGCAAAAAGCATATTCTTGTTGTAGTAACCCACGTTATATTTTAGCTTAAAATGCATTTTAGACGTCATTAGTAATGATTCTAAAATGGGAAATAAAAAAGACGGAAATCTGTTGAGAAAGCGGTTCGTTTTGAAAAAATTAAAGAGCATGAAGACGAAAATAAAAGGTCAGATGATAAAGCAGATATTATTGTGACATCAATTGATGGTTTGGATGTTCTTCAGCTGGTCTTTGAAGTTTTTGTAAGCACGCGTTTTTACCCAAACACTGGACTGATGACTCCTTGAGCCTTTCTATATTTTCCGAGCGGTTTCTCTCTGGCCACAGGATTCACAGTCAGTAGTGTATTGCTGTATCGTGTTTTCGGATACCGATCAAATGTCCGAGGTCTCTCTGTAATTGGATGTTGGTTACAAACTGGACTATAGTGCGTAGCATCCTGTTTTATAGAATATTGAGCATCTTTACTTGCAACTTGGTGGCGTTGGATCAGGTAAGGACGTTGTATGTTAATATCGCTCGGAGAAATATGGTGTAGGTGACGATTTTAAGTTTCAGGCTTAGAGAGCTTTTCGAACAAATAAGGGAAGCGAGAGCCCATCGCGTCCTCAAAAATCTCGACATTTTATTATGAAGAAGTGCTGACAGAACGTCAGTTTCGCGTCGAGTACTGCACCTTGGGAGTCCAGGGCAGTCCCTCTCCCTCTACGCTGATCTGCAGGGGTAGCGAATTACGTTTTCATGAAAACCGAACCACAACAGACTTTTCGGCGTTTATTGGGAGTCGTCACTTACGGGCCCAATCACCAAAGTTGGTTGATAGACCTTTGCAGACTCCTGTAAACCAGTGCGTTATTTCCTGACGTCGTGTACACGACGATGTCAGGGATATCGCTCGTATAAAATATAAAAAACTCTTGGGCAAGAAGTGAGCCCTGAGAGATTAGTGAGATGGGTATTGATGATGTTATTTGACGAGCCATCTATTCACAAATGGTCGATCAATTGAAGTCTACCTGAATATTTTTCGATATTTTTATTCGGGATAACATTTTGAGTACAACTGCAGCAAAAGATATTTTTTGATATAACATTTTTTTTTCAATTTTTTTTTTCACGAAAAATACTTAAACGTTCGTTCGGCATATTGGTATGAATGAAGGTACTTCAATGCTCTTTCGTGATGATTTAGTGAGCCACCCTGTTACCAATTGGAAAAATTACTGTACTCAAAATGTTATCCCGAATCAAAATATTGAAAAATACTTATGTAGTGCCATTTAAAAATTGAAAATCAAAGTCATTTCCGGTAAAAGCGGAAGTGATAGAAATGTATCGACTATGTCAAGAAATGTAAATTAAACCCCCGTACATAATTCCCAAATTTCGTTTCTCTATCTCAAATATTTTAGAAATTATAGGGACGAGCCACCTCCCAGAAACACCCGGTATATTAATTCGTTCATGATCGATAAACACAATGAGGTTGTTTAAAATCTTGAATATACCAACAAATCTTTTACAAAAAGATCCTACAAGAAAAGCAACGATTATCAATTAAAAGTGGTGAATGATGTAGCAGAATGTAAAGTGAAGAACAAAAAAATTCTTTTGTTTCTAGTAAAATAGTTACTCTGACAGTCAGGCAGCATTTAAAGCGATCAGTTCCGCAAGTGCCGACTCAAAGCTGGTTTAGGATTGCGTAAGAGCCCTAAATGAGGTGGGCACCCAAAGAAAATTAACTTTGGCCTGCGCCCCCAGCCACACGGGCGTGAAACGAAACGTGGCAGCAGATGAGCTGGCCAGACGAGGTCCGTCAAGGCCTTTCATAGAAGTTGGCCCTTCCTTCGGCATCAGCAAATCGCAAATTAAAAAGTCCATCTACGAATTGACATATAACAGGTTCAAGGAATGGCTGAAAAGATCACCAGGCCAAAGACAGGCAAAGGAGTTCCTAGGGGAACAGAGGCCTGAGTTTACTGAAGACCTACTGAGTAAAGACAGGAAGACTGTCAAAGTGATAGTAGGTCTGTTGACCGGTTGTATTGCAGACTGAATAGGCATATGTTTAACATCAGCCTGGCAGATGATGCTCTCTGCAGATTCTGTCAAGAGGAAGAGGAAACCCCAGTTCATGTTTTGTGGCACTGCGATGGCCTAGCGAGGACAAGGCTCTCAAAAATGATAGCCCTAATCTAATCTAATTTAGTAAAGTAGTTTAGACGTAAATATCCTGGTTCTAAATCAAAAGTCTTGTAAATTTTAAAGAATGGTTTAATAAATGAAGTTAGTTTCAATGAAAAGAAATCAATTTTAGTTTTTTTTCCTGAAATTCATTGTAATAACTCATAAAACTTGATTTAAAAATCTGAAAAAATCCTCGTTTTTGTAAATGCAAGTCAAAATGGCAGTGCTCAATTAAAATACACACACATTTTAATGGAACCTACCGTACAGCGTTCATACTTTAAACTATGTGAACATTACTAGCTGCTGAAACTTGCTAATAGTAGAACACATTAATCTGTTGCTAGATAATAAATTTGAATTGAAAAATGTCACGTGAATTACAATAGACGGTGCCAATTATTTCGAAACAAAACTATCGTAGTATATACCCAGATATCTGAAAACCGAAATTAACTTTAACGAGGTTGTAAAGGCGTAAAATAAATACACAATTATTTTGATTAGTCTAGTGAGTGTGGTAAACTTAATCATTATTGAAGACGTAAAACATATCAATAACATAAATTACTTGAATCTGGAGCTATCGCTATTTATACGAAATACTATACACTTTATAGCAGGCGTGCATTTTTTCTGGTAAATTTCTTTAGGATTATTTATTATTATTTTCTAGTTCGGCGACTAAAATGCAATATGCGGCAACTTTAGTGAAACGTACATTTTTGTCCAGATTTTTGTCCAGAAAAGTCAAAGAAAGGTGTAAAACCTGGAAGAAACAACGGAAGTTGTTTATTATTAGCATTAGAGGATATGGATCAATTATCTTTTAACTACACCTCGTATGAAAATTTAAGATTCCTTTTAAAAGCCCAAAAAAGCTCGTAAAGTATCATTCGTGTATTTGATGTTTCGAGATTTGGAAGTCGTAAAAGTATTTATAGAAGGCGCAACTACATAAACTTTATCTTCCATAGCTTTCGTTGTAAAATGTATTTATGTGTTATTGCATATTTAAGACATTTTAACAGTAAAAGTGCAAATGTAAAGGGCTACGAATCTAATCAGATTAATTTAGTTATTAAACGCAATATACATAGTTGCGTCCCTCGGCAACTGTAGACTTTTAAAGTTAAGTCTCGAATTTCAAGAAAAAATAATCTCCTAAATTTGATTGCCAAATAATTCACAATCAACACAAAATCCAACACACGATCCATGAATAATTCATGGATTGTCAATCCTGCTAGATGTCTCGATCTACTAAACAGTCTAATGGTGATTCCATATATGGCTTACATTATTTATGGTATACATTTCTTAATTATTATTTATTAGATAACTGAGGAGAATATGGTAGAATTTCAGGAATGACTCTACTATCAAAACCAATAAAAGAGGCCGATTGTTAGAAACAAACTATAGTTTCTGCATACCAGGCGTCATCAGCGTTCCTCCGAATACTAGACCCTACCTTCATCGCTTTAGCCGCACTGACTGTATATTGCTTTTGCTAGTAGGGTGATTCCTGCAATTATGAGCACCTAACACAGGCAGTTTTTGGTTTACTCTGTTTTAGCAATGCTCGACAATTTCTAACGAGACCAACAATTTTAAATTAAAAGGTGTCTAAGTTTTGTTATTTAATTATTTCTTTTGGGCATGCAGTAATGCGATATCTAATGATTACGTCCTCCGTTCAGTCATTAGGCCACGTTTTAATCTGAGTTATAATTGCCACCATTAACTTGAGGAAGGATTCCATTTGTTTCAAACGCAGAATCCCCATGGAATCATATTCCACCAACTATCCAACGAGCAAAGAAAAATAATTGTCTTAAAGAACTTAGATAGTTAACCTCTGAAAAAAGGAAATTCAGACGAAAATAGCACCAGATCAGTTCCAGTAGACACTGTTAGATTTAATAATATTAGTCAGCAGTGAAAAACATAAATATAAAGAATTAAAAACGAATCTATTCGTGATTAGCATAGTGAGCTACCAAATGGCAAAACGACTGACTGTGTAGTACCCTTTAATCAGAAATACAGATGGCAGCTAGGTAAGACTAACAAAAGTTAACAGGTTTATTGATAACCTTGAAATGACCTTCTAACCAGACCAGACGAAGAAATTACGGAGCTAGAACTATACTGACAGAGATAAGACAATCATTAGGTCAAATAGAGCTTAAGAAAGCTCAGCTTTGGAGAAGATTTTAAACAATTTCCAAAGAAAGTAATAATGTGCAGTGGAGGAGGGAGGGGAGGGGGTGAAATCAAGAGATCTAGTAGCCCATTCCATAAAATCACATCTTCCTATCCAACTATCATATCATATAATCATCAAAATTCTGTTAATCAAAAAATCAATTCTGTTGATATCTAACATTAAAATTAGGTATATCTGAATTCTAGTTATTCGAATATAATATCGCTACAGTAGTTAGGAATTGAAATCTAAGGAAATCCAAATACAAAGATGATCAAAGATAAAACCTTGTTGCGTTATCGTTCAGTTTTTATGGATTCTGAGCATGGCTGTCTGGCATCCAGATCTGCAAGGATGTCGAGATGTTCATTCAGTAGAAATCCGTCCAGTGATACGAATGATGGGCCCAGCTGAATACCATGATATAGCTGCCCAAATCATAACTAAGCTTCCTCTATGCTTCAGTGTAGGAAGCACACTCTTCCAATTATCAAGTGTTCAGGTTTTATGATCATGTCATCACTTTTTTCGCCGTACTGGTTTTGTTAAAACAGTATTACTCAAGCGAGTGTTGAGTTCTGCTGTCACTTTTGCCGCAGTAGTTTTATGTTGTCTGGCCACAATCCTTTTTAATGTTCGTCGGTATCTACCAGTTAACTATGGGTTTCGCCCACTATTCTTCTTGCCCGGATGATGTTTTACCATATTTTTTGGAATGCTGTCATTACCGTGGATACTGTTGCTCATGAAACGTTAAACAGTTCAACTCTTTTTGTTACTGATGAACCCGCTAAACGAGCACTAAAAATTTGCCGTCTTTCGAAGTCTGAGACGTCACACGTGTTTCACCGATTACTTGTTTTGATCGTTTCAGAACACAATGTATAATATACTGAACTACAAACTACAAGTCCTAGCATGTTAACTGCGTGATACATCTGCATCACATTATTTACACGGAAGCAGTGTTGCCAAGATGCAATAAGATGCACTACATTGGAAGATATATTATTTTGTATTTTTTGCTTCGATTTTTGTTGAGTCTTATGTAAATTTAGACTATTTTTTAAATCTCTTTGAAGTACACCATTCTTCAGCAATTCAAGATGAAAGAAAGAAAGGCCAGTGGCATTTTCTATGTTTGTACCACATTATAAACTTATTTTTTGTCAGGTAAGTTATGATTCTCAATATTAAATTATACGTTATCAATTTTTTTTTAAATGAAGTTTTTCATTGAATCTCCTGATGTATAAATTAAACACAAAAACCATTATTTTACCCACGAACCACTCAATATAAAACTAGTATGCTTCTATACTAAAAACTGTCATTACTAAGGCGATCATTACACATCATTACAGCAACAGCTTTGCTTGTTGGTGGTATTTGGTGTTTTATGGGCGAATTAGTATTTTTGATGTTATATAAAGGGTTTTCCAATAAGAATGATATGATTTTGTAATGATGTAGTAACCATGGTAATAAAGTTATACCTGTCACTAGGTGTCACTTATGTCCACTAAACTCTAACAATTTATTATGGTTAAATACTCGCTCCACAAACGTTCGGTTATTGTCCAAAAATTTTACGAAAATCGTCGTTCTTATGTGAACACTTTTCGTGCACTTTGCGAAAACTTTGGTCGAAATAATCGCCCTTTTGTGCTTGTCATTCATCGTATCGTTAAGAAATTTGGAAGTAATTTTACTCTTCACGATGTAAAACCACCAGTAAGACGCCGAAATGCCAGAACTGTTGAGATTATTGCTGCTGTAAGACTTAGTGTTGCAGGAGATCTAAATTTATCAATTCCTCGTCGTGCTCAAGAGTTAGGACTTAAAAAAACAACAACTTTGCAAAACAACAATTTTCTGCGAATAATTGCCGTTTTTTGGTGTGAAAACAATCAACAACAGATTCACGAGAAGCCCCTGAAGGTAACTGTATGGTGTGGTTTATGGTATGGTGGTATAGTTGAACCATTTTTTTTTTCCAAAATGAGGTTGGAGATTCAGTTACAGTGAATGGTGAACGATACCGACAATTTTTTATGGCCAAATTTGGATGCGCTTGATTTAGAAGATATGTGGTTCCAGCAAGACGGTGCTGCATGTCACACTCGTCATGAAACTATCGTCATACTGCAAGAAAAGTTTGGAGAAAGGATAATTTCAAGGAATTCAACTGTTCCCTGGCCTCCAAGAAGCAGTGATTGGTCTCCCACAAACACTTGCCGAGGTGGACATTTAAACGAATAATATAAAAAGTGTGGTTATATCTGAAATCATTTCTGTTTTATTTCATTTTAAAATCATATCGTTCTTATATTGGAAAATCCTGTATTATGTAGAGGTTGGTTTCAATAGCAATACCGAGAAGAGTAAAACTATTCTTCTATCTACATTAACTGAAATGCAACTAGATTTTTTTCGTTGAACTGAAGTATCTGTGATATCCTAAATCAAAAAATAGAAGACACACATTTACCGGACATTTAATAATATATTTCATGTAGACATTTTTTCTTATTAATTATTAAAGCAAATACTTTTGGATTGCAAAACTACCAAAGCTGTTATAATGCAGTTCAGCGATATATTTAAGTTAGCTCTTGAGAGTGTTGGATTATCAAAGATGTTTGGAATGCGCTCCGGTCGTAGTAAATACATTTTAAGAACACATGCATGCATGCATGCTTCGTTTACTACTAATTCCCTATAATAATCCATCGTTGGCTGGTGATATTACGGCATTACTTAAAAAATTTAATAGCGCTACTATTTATGTGTTTTGACGCATTCGATTTATATTTGGGAATATACCTATGTTTTTCTATTGAGAAATATTAAAATATTTGTTAGAACGTGCGTTTTACAACGTAATATTTTTAGCACTGCTATGCCTGTAATTTTATTTCAAGCAAATAACGTGAGGCTACTACTAATCTCCGGAGGTTGCATTTTTTTTTCTCTCCTCTAACTTTATTAGGTAGAGGTTAGATCTGCGTAAATCCATGAAGTCACCCGCAATTACTCATTCTTCATTTATATTTGAAAATCGTAAGATATTAAATACTATCTTACCTGACGCTTGCCAACGTTATGGCACATATTTTTCTAACACAGGCTTATTTTTATTTCATCTTTTTATCATAAGTTCTTTCGAGAAAATATCTTTTACGCGGTTATTTTAGTGTAGTGTTACATAAATGTCAAAGAAGTCGAAACAAATTAAGAAGATATAAGTCGTCTGCGGATTATTTACGAATAATTTCAATATAAATATCTTCCTATTTTCGTAAATTTTGGCTTAATTTAACACAGGGACTATTATATTTATTTCCGTTGCCTCATCTCTTCACTATAGATAAATATACAAAATTAGACTGTTTATCAACTTAATCAACATACTTTATCTAATTAAATGTACCTTATGATATATTTATTGCCAGTCTAATTGTGACAAGAACATGATTTTAACCAATTCTGAATGTTGGAAGCTATAATAGACTAATAAATCTTCAAAACAGCTGACAGTATGAAAATATGTATACATTGTTTGGAATGAATAACTTTCATTCATGAATGCTTAACAGGAATTTTTTTGCCAATGAAATTATCTGTACTAGCTTGTGATCTACTAAAGAAATTGTTAACAATGACATCTTACAAATTATTTTGTGAGACATAAACAATCTTTATGACAAAAAGAATATAAAAAAACTCGTACTCGTTAAACAGGGTTCTTTAATTGAATGATACGTAACACAAATAAAAGAAAACAGAGGCAACGTTAAAAGAATAAAATATTTTCGTGTGTAGCAAAAATCATTGACTGTGACTAAAATTATCAATAGATGGCTAAACTTTGCGAACCGTCACGATTTATCAGCAAGGAGCTCCTAACCAGCAAATATCCAGAATTTTTGAGCTGCGAATTTTTTTTTTTTAGTTGGACAGCGACCAGAAATTTTCTAATGTAGGCAACTGTATATATTAGTCGTAAAAGAATTTATAATTAATATCGGCTTATTCCGCACATAACATCATCATACCGACATTTTTCTAACATTAATGAAAATGCTCTTTTTGTGTTTCATTTAGGAAGTTATTAAAACATCTTTTCACAGAAATGGCCTACCACGTCCCATTTTCGAGTACCTGTTGGTCCCTTATATCATGGGATCATTGAAATATTTGGTACCAGACTTTAGACAATGTTGGAAGGATTATCACGAGAGGTAGCGGGGGTGTTTCCAACGTATTCTACGAGCATTTAAGCGCACTTTTATGTTTCTCTACAGTTTAGTTTGATTCTGTCTCGGCTTGATCTTGTCTCGGCTAGGTTGTTTGCTGGGAGGGTTCCAATATTACAGGTTCCCTCTTGTTCAAGAACTTTCCTTCAAGTTCCTGACAGAACTCCTTCCTTAAGCTGCAGTTATATCTTGTCAGAGACGCTCCCTATTCATTTTATGAGCCAGAATTTTGGCGTTAGTTCTAAAATTTTCTGGAGGTTGCTCTCAGCCATTTTTATAAACAACTATACATACCTGATCCATGATTGATTGGCTGTTTTGAGGTTAAGGAGCAGCTTGTTTCATTAGCAGATTCTATTTCGGTTAGGAACTCAATATCTGCGGCAGTTTTGATTGTTCTAGACTAAAATTGTAGTTCTCCAACTAGCAATCTGGAGGAGATCTTCTGAAAGTGTTGAAACCACCAGTTCGATGTCTAATTGAATGTTGGGATAGAGGAGGGCAACATTATTACAATTTTGAAAGGAAGAATTGTTCTTGAACACCAGTTTTTCAGTTCAGTTCATCGTTTATGAAAATATTGTCGGTAGAGAGGAAGAGGCATTAGTACTGTCTCTGTTCTGAAGGAAGTGTAGATTGTAGTATTAACGCCACACTAGTAATGCTGGTGCTTAGTGCTTTGGGGATGTTTGTGAGAACCCGCTGCTGTGTCCAAAGAGGGATCTCTCTCTGAAAATGAAGCTCCTAATATACTACTCACTCCTAAGCACGATCATCACTTACGGCTCACTCTCGTAGTCCAGCATGGCAAAAACGAACTTTAAGAGACTGGAGACACTGGAGAATTGGATCCTCCGTCTGATGACAGGTGCACCGTGGTTCGTCAGGAATCTACAATTTCGAGAGGACCTTGGCGTGCCGTCTTTAAAACAGCACATACTCCACTTAGCAAATAGGACTATAGAGGGCATTGAAAGATTCGAGAATCCTCTCATCAGCTTGCCGACCTTGACCAAGAATCCTAGTCAGAAGGGCCCTCGTCATCGAAGATGCCTTTCCTTAAGAACAGTCATAAATCCACCAAACCCATAGTCAAAACAGACTGGAGAAGATCTGCGCAGTACACACGTCCTGGCTAGATGGGCCAAAAAATTCTGAGGAATAAGGGGCCTAATAACAATAGTTCGGTCTCAGAAGAGCAAGAATGACCATTGATGACTGTCCTCCACATTCTCGATATCTTGATGGGTCCTACTGATATATCCACATCTCCTCACTTGTTATAATTTGCAAGAAAATACTTTAAACGATAGAAAAAACTTTCAAGCTTGCCATACAATTTGTATTAAGAATTCAATTTAAGAACTCTTCCTTGATTGGTTACTGCATTCTTCTAATGGACTTTCTGTGGATTCAATCATCTACAATGATTATCTGCTCCACTGAAATTGTTTAGACTTTGTTAAATCTGTCGTTCTGTTCAACGTTTAATTTTGGCATTTTCAACTGTATTTTATTTAAGGTTGTAAGTATTAAAATTATTCTACTTCTCATAAGATTCTAATTTTATAGACTTATATCCTACCTGAGGGTGGCAACTTGCCGAAACATGTACTAAAGCAATATTTTTATTTAACTCTGTAAGAGGATATTGCAAACTTTTGTTTCAATACATTTTAAATATTATTTTAATTCATTTATGCTACTGAATGCTAATGAATTCAATTGGGTAAATATATTGTTCTATTTAAATTTCGTAAAGTGTACTTTACCGCAGTCTATTTCTCTTACCAACTGCCAAGAAATTAAATCTTCCAAATCTCTTTTATTAAATTTATTAAGTGCCAAATAAAAATCAAACGTTTAAGTAAATGTTCAAGGAATAGAAAAATTATATAAATATACGTTTCGAAAGACACTTTTGCGAGGATTCGTATATTATGAGACTTGCATTTTAATATTTTATTCCTGTACTACAAAGCATTCACAATATTATCAAAATTTTTAACAGTTGTCAACCCCCGCGAACCAAAGCTTAAAAACAAACATATTATGACTTGGTAATTTGGTACTTAACTATCGAAACTGCGACAAATAACTGCTTCTATAGTGGAGGCAACTGTATTAACCGTAAAAAAATCATCGTACCGACAATTATTAAAATTGTATGAAAAAATAACGTTTTTCATAATTAATAAGTTAATACGGATATCGACACTTATCAATTATTGTCAAAACTAAAATATGTATATTTTCTTATAGTTTGATTATTTTCTGAAATATGGCAACCTGTACAATTATAGAATGTGTGCGAATTAAGTTAAAATTAAACATATCCATTTTTAGTATTGTCAACTTATATGATAGGAATGTCAGTGGTTATGTCAATTATTTAACGGAACCATCAAACTTTCTCCTAAGTGTTATTAAAACGTTGCTGGTTGGTTATTTAGCTACTTATAATATGTTTTTGAATATAAACGTGTAGAATATGTGTAAAACAAAACACTTTATAATTTGCACTTTTTCATTAACTGTGTATTCCATTAGGATAAAGTTTGATGGTTGGGTAAAGTATTTGACATAACCACTGACATTCCTGTCATATGAATAGTTGACAATACTAAAATAGTTATTTACGAACCAAGTGCGTCAAATCATATTTCGCGAATGAGTGACCAGTTTATGGACACGAATTCGCGAAATGTTTCACGCATGAAGTTTGTACAATATTTTTTGTACGAGAACTACCTATAATAATAATACATATAGTTGTAATCACGAAAGATTACAATTTTGCGTTCATGCATTTTGACACGGCTGTTTTCATATCTATAGGTTGGCAGTGTTGAATACACTAAACATGATATATAAGCCAAACCTAACCTCACTTGTCATTTAATATAATATATGGTGAAAATATATTAGGCTTGTTCGTTTGCGTTGCTGGAAGTGCTCAATAACACTGTTGCCAATTTATTTGCTCACTTTCTCCGCTCAAACTGATATATTGCTGTTTCACTCACTTGCTATTTTTGGCAAAGTTAGCAATTCAAACGAACAGGCCTATTATTTGTCCGATTTTCAAAATGCCGCAGCATTTTTTTGGTAACAAATTCAACAGAGAAAGAGTTTATAAGGAAATAAATACATCTAATTAACAGATAGCCTTACTTCAAATTCAAATTGTCAAATGTCAATGTGACCAACTCCTGTATATAAAAAACTGTAATTTTTATTATTTATTATTAATTTATATTATTATACCGTGACGGCCGACAAAATTATTTTAAAACTTTCAAATAGGTAATGACACTGTAAAAATGGCTAAAATTAAAATTACTTACCAGCATCTCCAGCATCTGTGCCTTGTTCAGTAACACCAAAACTGACTTTGTGAGCAATTTTGACACTTTTGGTAGGTCCGTCCACTACACCAGGGAATTCTGGATTATCAAATATTGCACCTAGTCCCAGCTATCGAACAAAATTCATACAAACTTTAAATTCAATATCCTACGTTGTCAATACAATATTACCTCTGTTAATGGACCTTGTAAGTCTGGTTTGGCTTCAATTTTGAATTTTGGCACGTATAGAAGAACATCGGCATGATCCATATTCTGCAATATTTTCGGTATGGTTTTATTTTGAATTTTGGCTTCGAGATCTTTAATGCCCATCCTATTTCTAGGTAGGAAGATCATCAGGTAGATGCTTTCATTTTCGTAAGCTATACACGCAACTTGGGATTCTAAATCTAAATCCTCACCGTATCTCAATCTTTCGCTTGAATATAACATCTCACAGTCTACTGCGTCTGTCTCCGATATATAGAATTTCTTTTTTTCGTGTCTTTCTCTTCGAATTGTATCAGCCAATCGCCTTTTATATCTAATCCGCTAGCAAGAACTAGTTTGGAACCAGCCAAATTTCCAGCACTTACTATATCTTTGATTCTGTTTTCTGATTTCTCTTCTGTCCAGCTATTGATTTTACCCGATGCATCAGCACCATTTGATAAGTCTAACGTTTCAGTTTCGGCAAAGTAACTTTTAGTTACTGTAGCACTAAAATCATCTTTGAACGGACTTTGAGCAAAAATTTTATTGGCTACGCATACTTTCACGCTATATATGTAACTGACTGTTTCCATTAATGCTTCGTAGCTATCTGCTGATTTCTTCGCACCGGTTATCGCAAGTACTTTCTCTAGATTTTCCGCAGACTGTCCTGTAGCACCTTGGTATATCATGGAAAGGATAGCATGGATGCTCAATGGCGAGAACAGAATGTTGCCTTCTTTTTTCGATAGGGCATCGTATAGCTTATATGATAGGTGTGTAATCCCGTTGCAAGCAAGATTCGCCATTTTTTAGGTCTATTCAACTGGAATTATAAATTAAGTGAAGCTTAAAATAACGAATGACGTTATTGAGCGGTACAGAGCATCTTAATATTATGTTTAACATTGAAAAGGCGTGTATTCATAATTTTGTAGTCATTCATATAATTATGATAGATGAGTTACACGGAAATATAGCTTTCTTTTTACGTAAACTTATATTTTTATTTATCCAACAAATTTAAAAAAACCACAGGTAAAAACAAGATTATGTGGGGTCGCTCGTGTGTGGTAATCCAAAAGAATTTGTTGGTTTAGAAATTCGAATAGTACGCAGTATTTTTAGAGAACGTTTACTGTGTTACCTATCTCTAAAAAAATATGTATATTGGATATATCTGCATGTCATATCTGACGAAGGAAAGCATAAAATTTTAAAAATATGCTTTTAACACAGTTGGCGTGACTCGAACTTTATACAAACAACAGAATCCTAGATTTATGCTTGCTGAAAATACATCTCGTCTAAACTATTCACTGTATGCTGTAGTCAATATATACTCCAGCACCTACATTTAGTAATATTCGAATTAAATATCAATATTAAACAAAAATAATTGCACGATTAAAAACCAAGGAAATATAAGTTTGATTGTTATATAATCCTGTGTTAAAGACCTTTAGAAGGAAGGACTGGAGAAATTAACCAACTACATCGAACTTTTAAATTTGAAATTTGGTGTTGAATTTCAGTTCTTGCTAGAGAACAACAGTAACAAGAGGATCGAGCCTAAGCAAAATATTGACATAATGGATTTTCAAGCTGGAAAGCCTCGAAGAGAAATTGTGTAGCCAACAAAATTGCAAGAAAAATTCGAGTATTTTATCATAAGATGGATTCATGAGAGCTTTGCACCACCCATGACGGCAAAGCCGCTCCCAAAAGGAGCTGTAATAACATGGAATGTCTACAAAGGTACAATTAAGAACCTCAAAGTGGTTAGACGTAAAAAAAGATCCCACAATAATATTTTTAAAAAACCTTGTTCCATCTTACAGTCCAAATCTCCTCCTGTGACTTAAAAAAGTCTTGATAAGACCAGAAAAATTGTATAGCCAACAAAATTGCTAGACAAATTCGACTGTTTTATCACAAGATGGATTCATGAGAGCTTGCCATGACGGCAAAGACGGTCCTAAAAGGAGCTGCAGTAACATAGAATGTCTACAAAGGTACGATTAAGTTTGTTTCGTGTCCTGTACGTGGAACTGTCCAAACAATGAAACCAAATTTAAAAAAGTTTAGTTTAGTAGAGTTTCGAATCGTCGACCACAGAGTAGAAGGTCACAGCAATAATATCACTACACCTTAACAATGTCGCCTTTTTGAATAATCTAAAACAAAAGCACTTTACAAATAGAGTTTTATTATCGTCTTGATAATGATAGCTTTGCTGTCGAAAGGCGTCGGTGTTTTAGTTAAAAGTTTTTTTATGTTTTGTGGGGTGAAGTGTTTAGTGTTCTGACTTTAAAAATAATTTATTGTTAGAGTCTATGGAAATTAATAAATGCCACTAATTCCAGATGTGCGCGTGCATCATTATGTCAAATGTCGCGGGTTGCTTGGATGTGTGAAATCTCCGTTCAGAGCACCAATTGCTTATAAAGTAAGTGGCAATTAGCGCTAAGGTCTACAGTGTGCTGTAAGCGCCCAATGCAATTCTTAGTCCAACTTTCTATTTTAGATAGTTCTTAACAAACGTTTCTAACGTATTCTTGTTGAATTTTGGTAAAAAATGATTGAGGTTATTAAAAAATGGCGCTGTCGGAATAATGTTCAAAATAACTGATACAGCAGACAACCGTTAAAGCCAAAATAAGGTTCTGAACATAAATCCGTCACTAGTGTCGGGATTACGTACCAAAAATGTCGAATTTAGAGCCACCAAGTTGTAAATGTATATTCCGTTGTATATTGACGCTAAGAAATAGAACAAAAATCTATAGACGTTTTCTGAGAATTTCATTCCATTACTCAGTTTATTCTTAGGATGTCGAAGAAATACCAAGACTACAGCTCAGAAGATATGCGAGCTGCAATTCTCGTAGTAAAAAATGGATTACCAGATGATGACGAGAATTCACAAATGGTGGTGCAAGAGGTAAAAGATATAAATGGTGAAGAAGACAATGGACATTTGTTTTATGAAGAACAAAACGATAACAAGAAAAAGAAAAAAGAAGAGAAAGTAGATTTAGCTGTGTTCAATGGAGAGAAGATATCAAACGATAAGAAAAATAATAATATAGATGAAAATGCTAAACGGAGAGAAAAGAGCTGATAAAGAGGACAAAAGTGTAAGACAAATACCAAACGAGGAGAAGAATAATATAAGTGAAGATGCGTTGAGTAGAGAGAAGATAGCTGATAAAGAGGACATGATAAATAATGATAACCAGGGGAAAGCAGATCAAAATAATAAAAATGCATAAAATTGCAAATAAAAATTATGAAACCCCAGAGAAACCTGAATTAGTAGAAGAATTAAATATTCCATCACCGTTGAAACGTGTTAGTCTTCAGATTTGAATACCCAAAAAAGCTCAAAAAGACAGAAAAAAGATAAAGTTCCATTTGTAACCACCTCCCAAGCCTGGAAAGAGTATTATAGAAGGAAAGAAGAAAAAAAAGAAAAATTGAAGAAGAAAAAATGGAGAGATAACGTAAGAGAGATCAGAAACGAGAAGAAGAAGCTAAAAAGAAAATAAAGAGGAAAGAGACTGTGAAAGCTAAATTATAGCAGGCCCACACAAATCCAAATAAACGACTAAAATCTGAAAAAGTCGAGAAACAAGCAGAAAGTGTCAGGGACGAAAATGATTCTACTGTGCTCAGTGATTGGAAACCCGGAGATCATGATATGGTGGTATGATGGTAATCATTTTCCAGGAAAAATAACGGGCGTACACAACGGAAGGTTCTCCGTTAGTGCAATGGAAAAGAGCACAGTGAAGAAATGGAAGTGGCCCAGCCCTCCGGATGAGATTTTTTATGAAAAATAAAAGATATTGTAAGAAAAATGGAACCTCCAGAAGAAGTAAGCAAGAGAGGATTTTTCATTGTTAAGGATATGGAAGCTTTTTTCTATTTAAAAATCTTTCACTTTTCATTTTATATGTATATCTAAAAGGTCCTAAGTCACTACAAAAAATGCTCTTCTTTAAATGCCGAAATTAGAGACCAAATTTCTCGAAATTATGTTCCAAATTAAATCCCGCGTGTCGAATTTATGTGCAAAAATATGTTTTTCTAAAACTGAATTTTTGATAGGTTCTCTAACTTTTTATCAAAGAATGTATGTTTTTCTGAACAGGAAAACGTTCGAAGTTAATAAGAAATAAAACTTCAATGTACCCATATGATTATATACAATTTTATGCCTTATTTATAAGCAACTAAGTTTTTAAACACCCCGTATAATGTTACAGAGAAAAACTTCAAATGTTGTCTAACTACACAATATCAGCTATGTGTATGCAAAATTTCATTCGTCTCTTTTATTCCTACGTGACGTAATATCACTATAAACTAAAATCGGTATCTGTCACTTTTTTTCTTTAATTGCGAATAACTCAGAAGGAGTGGTATTTAGGTATAGGATATGAAATATTTGTAAAATTTATCATAGAATCTGAATTTCTAATTTATTTTATAGCATGCTGTTTAAAAAATCGAAGTCGATGCCCACTTCCGGTTAACCGGAAGTGATATTTATTCAAAAATATTTTCACGTAATAATTCATATTCAACCATATCCAACTACAAAATTTTGTTTTAAAATTCCGTTCCGTTTGTATAATACTTTTAATAGGCCATTCTCACCAATCACCCTGTATTTCACTATTTTTGAACATAGACTTTATACTGCTGACAAATATAGAGCTGCTACCATATGTGGAAACGGCAGAAGCAGTGACGCAAGCTATCCTTTTCTCATACCCTCTTCTTTATTCCTTACGTTTTTCTCTGTTACGGATCCCCAAACTTTTTGTCAATACTGACAACATCTAAGAATCAGCTGGTTTTAAGGTAAGGCAATAATAATACACTTTGGCGTTTGACGAATTCAACAACAAAAAAATCACAAAGGGCTGCGTATAATACAAAATGTTTCTCCAACAATCACGATAGACACCATATCTATATTTAACAAGAACAACCTCTTTCCAAAGATGACGTTCCGAGCAATTACCTAGAGGAAAGCGTAGTCGCCATTTCCTTCTACTGAATTTTGTGAAAAAGAAGTAGTGCCAGCATTTAAGACTTTGTGACAATCAATTGCACTGCTTTACTATAAAGCTCCTTCACTCTTATATCTACCTCCTCAAGATGAATTTAATAAAAATTCGGAAGCTTAAAGTAGACCTAAACGATTTTTATATATTTCTTTGAACAACTATCCCCAATGGATTAAGATCATCTTACTTTCACGCTATTGCAAACGTTATTACTATTTATAAAAAAAGAGAGCAGAAGTACAGATATAGGGAGAAGCCCGTGAAAATGTCACAAAACAGCGCGGTGGAAGAGGAAACAAATCAAACCTAAAAGTAGAAAGGCAATGGCCAGACTTCCGATGATAGAAAGATAAAAGACTGGACAGGAAAAGACGCAATCCTAAAATGAAAAGCCAGCGTTTCTTTTTGGAAATTCTAAAAATTCTCGGCAACAGAAGGCAGTTGGGATGACTGAAAAAAAAAATAAAACCACTAGCAAGAAGAATATAAGTAGAAGAAGTAGATAAAGACTCAAAGGAAGATTGGATCAAATTGCAAAGCAGAGTTTCAGTTTAGTTTTACTGAATATATTTAAATATATGTAAGACTGGTGACGTGGTGTAGCCCAAATTTCGAATGTCCATGTGGCATCTCACTTGATAAGTCCAAACACACACAGATCCATCAAAGTACGCGTCTTTAATATTTTATTTACTAAAGAGTTACCTTTTCAGGACAGGTATGCCCAGTTTTTGAACAAACATTGCAAATAGTTTATGGACAATTTAATAATAACTATGTACACGGTAAGGTCAATGTTTCATTTTTTTGATCTGATAAAAGTTGCAAGTATGGTATTTTCTACTTGACATTTAAATAAAAAATCAATTTTAGAACGCCACATTTTTGCAATAATGCAAAAAGGACGGAGGAATAAAATTGAAAACCATTGAATATAATGGCCCATCGTTAGGTATAAACTATGATTTGATTTCTTCGATAAAGTTTGGATAATTTCTATGGGAGAAGCCGAAATACCTTTAAACATCGATCATTTTCTCTCGTTAAAAAACTATCTCTGCCAAGGTCAACATCAATAAAATTTAATAAAACAAAGCTAGAAAGATGGTGGTAGACGTTTCTGTACAAATTATGTTTGCCAGCAACTGTTACTAATATAATATTAGTAACAACAAAGAGATTCGATCACCGTTTTGTATTTACAAACAAATGTATCTGGAAGAAGCAGTTAAGGCGCATTGTTATGAACTCCGCACCCACACATTATAATTTTGTACTCATCACTACAATGTAAATATTTAGCTACTGTTCTAAAACACGCCATAAAACATTAAATAATGTGCAAAGTAATATTTCAGAACTGACCACAGTTAAGTTAAATTAATGTTGTGTATGAAAAAAATTATTTTTTGTAAATTTGACGCTTCAATTTTAATTTTAATTTAATTAATATCAAACAGTATTAAGAAGCTCTGTTTGGCTTATTATATTATAAAAAAATAATAATGCAATTGTAACAATTAAAGGTAAGAAACTAAAATCGAGATAAAATAATTTTTCTCCAAATTATTGTAGATAATTTTCTTACCGCTTTATAGTCTTTGGATATTACACTACGCGCACTCACAACCCGACTAAAAAATTGTCTGATTTAACAATTTCCCAACGCCGCCCGAATGGAAAAGCAATGCGAAAATCCAGTAGTATGAACCCCACCAAAATTCGAATTTTAATTTTAGCTTAGCGTTCTAATTCTGTGATCTAAAAGAAGTTATTTTAGCATGAAAAGGCGTATTTATTGAATATTAGTATAGAATAGCATGTATCCGTGTGTTACCACACCTATAAAAACGAATATCTATATTAAAGAATTACGTTTTTAAAAATCGCTGGGTTCCTGTTTTTGCATTTTCTTTTTTCGAACTGTACGAGGGAGGATCGTGTTTTGCGCACATTTCGCAAGTGCGTCTTCGCGAAATTTATGATGATCTGTGTAAACGCTGCCACCCAATGCATTCGCTGGTACGGGATGCAGCTTCCTCATTCGACGCGTACAAATCTTACTTGTTTATCCGTTTTTACGCACCAAGCCGTTCTATTTTTAATCGAGTGCTTTTAATTTGCCCCCTGCGACGAATTATGCTGATTTGACGGTTTATTTTTTTTTTACGAAATATTTATTTGTTTTCATTATTGAGTTTGTTTTGTATATATATATCACAATAACATATAAAAAAATAGAGGAAATATGTTTAAACTGAAATAAAACTGAAAAAATTATAAAAACCAGAAATTGCAGTTTTACGAGAGTGACTATGAACGGATAAAGTATGAATAGATAGGTTACCAAATATGAATAGAACTAGATATTTTCCATGTCATACAATGAAAGAAAAACAGCGCAAGGTTGTACAAATTTTTGAGTGGAAATTAATAAATTACCTCTCTATGTCCCTATCACGCCGTCATGTGCTGCTATCTAGTAGTAAAGTAAAACATCTAACATTAGGTATCACGTTTTACTCACTTACACACCGATGGCTCTCTTGTTATCTCGAAATTCGAAGTTTATGATAAGAACATCTGAATAGCTATTAAATCATCGGCAGTAAGAACAGTTCTAATAATATAACAACTCAGATTGAGATTGACCCTTTGAGACTCTCACGTATACGTCAACCTCTCTAATTGATTAATAAACCCCCGGGTGGGTATGTAGTGTCAGCGGAACTATGCCATCAGAGCACTCACTCGAAGAAAAAGAGAGAATCTGACGAACACATTATTATTAACAACGAACATATTAGTATTATGTATTCCTTGAAAGTTTCAAATTGATAAATAGATATTAGGAACTCTAGAAACTTATAATGAATGTAACGGGTCGATAGCCGCAGTGGTTAGGCGGCTGAGTATCTTTGTGGCGGCACAATAGGAGGCGGGTTTCAATTCTCTAGAGGGACGGTGACATTTTTTCAGAGAGTTGAATTCCGGATCGACTTACCATTAGTTGTTGGGAGCAAAGTGATTAACAGCGCGGCATTATAAAAAGTGATATGACGTTGTCACAAAGCCATTTGAAACACAATTTACACACACAAAAACTACACTACGAGAGTAGCAGAGATAGCCCTACAAGTAATACAGCTTACGGAGTCACCGCAACTAAGCACCCACCACACATTAAAAAAAATGGGTTTCGTGATAGATCCTGTATATGTTAATAAATTATGAAATTAATCTTGGATTTAGCGGCTTAAAATTGAAGCATTAATAATAATTAAAATTTAATTAACATTACTGTCATACAACACCATGGAATGACGCGTTTCGGTTTTATAAACCTCACCAGTTTGCCTTTGTGAGGATGACAGTAGTTATTTCTACATCTATTTTGCGTACCCGAGAAAACATCAAAAAATTATTTCACTTAGCTTACAATAATGTATAGAGTTTTATACTTAAGTGTACAATGTGCTGCATCAAGATATATTTCAAATTAAAAACTCCTCGACTTTTGGTTCATACTCGCCATAGTCTCTTGTTGTGGTAGAGGTTGTATCTATAATCTCCAGGATAATATGTATATATGTAATAACATATGTAACATATTTAATTACATATGTACTGTGTATTCGTAAACGATTTAGATGAAAATGATAGGCAACCAAATATACAAATTAGTATACAGGTGTCCTAGCTGACGCGGTTTCTTTGATAATTTGTTTATTTTACAGTATAGAGAAAAAAGTTGTCCCTTTTTAGACGAGGCATAGCTGGAAAATATTTTCAAATATACAAGGTGTCCCAATTGTAGAAAAAGCGTATGTAACTTTATTATTTTAAATGGATCACTGTATATATTATATATTTTTTAGCTTCTACATGATATTTTAAGTAATTTTTATTAAGACCATCCTTGACCGATGTGCTTTTGTTTTCAAGAAAATAAACCTTTTATCAAAAATTTTGCAATTGTAGCGCTCTCGTTAATGAGCTGTAGGATCAAAACTAAAAAAGGTGGAGAATTTTGGTTTGCGCAAATTGATACATCTTGAATTGCTTTACTATTTCCTATATTAACGTAACAATAATATTATGGCAAATATACTGACTTCCAGAAAAATTGCAACACCTAGAAGCTGTTTAACGATTTTATTGAAATTTTCAGAAAACGTCTATTTCTATGAAACAAAGTTATGATTAAGTTTTAAAAACAAAAGAATAAAAGCTTTAAAAGTTTTTTCAATAATGAGTTGCTCCGCCACGATTTGTAATGCACTCATCTAGACGCCTTGGCATGCTATTAATCAAGTGATCTATAGCTGCTTGTGGTATATCGTCCCAAGCTTCTTGAATCCGTTGTTGAAGATCGTGTAAATTATCTGGAGGGTGCGGTAAATTACCTATTCGCCTACCAATCATATCCCATACATGTTCAATGGGCGACAAATCAGGCGACCGAGCAGGCCATGGGAGGACGACAATGTTAGATTCTTCCAAAAACCGTGTTGTAGCCCTTGCCGTATGAGGGCGCGCATTATCCTGCTGGAAAATGGGATTTTGCAGCCCCAGAAGATATGGAAGGCCAACTGGTTGTAGCACATTAGCAATGTAACCAGGTGCGTTAAGGTTGCCGTCAATAAAGACCAAGGGTGATCTGCTACCATAACATATTGCACCCCATATCATAACTCCTTGAGTGAGGGCTGTGTTGCGTTCCACAAAAAATGTTGGATTTTTACGTTCTCCACGCATCCGTCTGACTCTTCTACGACCATCGTGGGCCCACAAGCAAAATCGGGACTCGTCACTAAACACAATTTGATGCCATTCCTGCGCCCAATTAACCCTTAAGTTGCTCCACTCTAGTCGGCGTAGACGGTGAAGTGGTGTAAGAGGAAGACATAAAAATGGACGATATGAACGCAATCCATAAGATCTTATCCGGCGATAAACAGTTGACATTGACATTCTGAGTCCTGTACCTCTCATCCAATCATTTGCAATTGATCGAGTTGTTGAAAATCTATCTCTTGTGGCCAAAAGTCTTAAGCGACGTTCTTCGCGATCTGTAGTCCTTCGAGAACGTCCAGATCCACGGCGACGATGTTGAACCCCTTCCTCGGACCATTTGGACCAACACCTCAATACCGTTGAAACATTTCGGTTTACACGACGAGCAATTTCTCTTAGCGAAAGTCCGGCCTCTCTCATACCAATAATACGGCCACGTTCAAAATCACTTAATTGGACAAAATGTTGATGTTGACGTACTCTCGGCATTGTTATCAAGTGCAGAATGAAATTGTGACGTAACAACAACAATTTGCAAACTTGACAGTTACTAAATGGTCTAATACTTCAAATTTATAGTTACTATGTGCTATGGAAACAACATGCAAAAAAAAACTACTGGCTAGATTTTATTCAAATTTTAATCATCAATTTGTTTAATGAAAATAAACGTTTCCTGAAAATTTCAATAAAATCATTCGACAACTTCTAGCAGGTGTTGCAATTTTTCTGGAAGTCAGTATATATTTAATAATCATTTGCACCATTTATAATTATATACAAGTAATAAGCTCAATTTAAATTTGTATTCTAAACAATTTTAACAGAACAGCACCTTTCAACAAATATCAACATAAAAAAGGCAACAAAAACAGTTTTAAAATGACAAGGAAATGCGTGACCTAGGAAATGCACATTATCAATGTAGTGTTATTAAATTCATTAATTTCTTTTTCGAAATGTCTTCTGTTTTGGTCGAAACAATTACGAACAGGTTTTTTTAAATGATTGTTCAACATTTCTCAGCATGATTGGGCTGATTTCTTGAAACGCCAAGATAATTCGTTGACACATATATCTTCTCAGCACACAAAATAGAAAGTAATTACATTTTTTACAAAAGGACTGGGAACAAATGTTATCATCCTTAGAAATTGATTTATAATACCAATTAAAATTAAGGTTATTAACTTGTGTACAATTATAAATGGTACAAATGGTACAATATATCTGTCATAATATTATTGTTACGTAGCCTACTTTGTACAAATTGAAGTGGTCTGTTTCGACAGTAGCAGAAGAAATATACATTTTTCTCTAAAACTGTTGAAGATAAATGGGTATATTCTGATATCAAAAGAAAGAGAATTTAATTTTACATCCAACCCTGTAAACAGATATAGGGTGCCCCATTAAAAACAAAACAGAATTATTGGCATTTAAATGTTTCCAAATGTTGGCGCCAGTAATTGTATGTCAAGAAAAGGATCCGTACATGTTAATATAGGAAATTGTAAAGCAATTCAAGACGTATCAGTTTGCGCAAACCAAAATTGTCTACCTTTTTTGGTTTTGATCCTACAGCTTATTAACGAGAGCGCTGCAATTACAAAATTTTTGATAAAATATTTATTTGCTCGAAAACAAAAGCACATAGGTCTAGGAAGGTCTTAATAAAAGTTACTTAAAATATCATGTAGAATCTAAAAACAATATAATATATAGGGTGATCCGTTTAAAATAATAAACTTACATACGCTTTCTCTATAATTGAGACATCCTCTATATTTGAAAATATTTTCTAGCTATACCTCGTCTAGAAAGTGACAACATTTATTTGAAACTTTTTTCTCTATACTGTAAAATAAACAAATTATCAAAAAAACCGTATACTAGCAAATATGTAATTTGTTAGCAGTCATTTTAAATTTTAAAAGTTGAGTAAAGATGAAATAACAATTCGGTTACTTTTAGATAATTAAATAATATTTGAATATATCATATTTATTTTTGAAATTTGTGATAATTAACAATTGAAATAAAAAAATGCATTTTTCGTTATAGGAGGTGGTTCAGATATTATTGTCTCTGACATAGATGACGTCGATGTTTATAGTCGTCACGAATGTTGCTTCATTATTCAAAAATATCAATTATCAATATTAATTGCAATAACTCACATGAACTTTAGTTGGTGTATGTTACTGCTTTATTAAGTTATAGAGCCGATCGAGGATCTGTAACAGATATGCACAGAATATTTTGTAGTAAAATGTGTGTGCGTAAACTACATCTGTAGTAATACTAATTATCGATACTTTATTCAAACAATAAATACATAGACAATAGTTGTTATCCTTTAAAAAATAAATTATAGAGATTGCATATTATAAAACCGAGATTTCTCCATAGATCTTCACGTAGATGGAAACTGTAGTTGTAATTTCATGTCTAGTTTACGTTCGGCTTCATCAGTTTCCCGGCGAAAAGTAAAGTAGATGCATCTTTATCCTGATAGATTAAAGCTAGCACGAAAGCATGGTCAATCGTACATTCGTAACATATAGGAAGACATCGTGCCAATCTAACGATACCACCTAAAACAAAAATTAAAACATTGTAGTAGTAATAGTTAGTAGTAGTAATTAGCACAAGTTAATACGGTAAAACATCAAATGAACACAAAAACAATATTAATTTCAAATTAATTCTACAATTTAGTTCGTAAAATGTTCATTTTAGTTTGCAAAAAGTCAGAAGCATTAAATTTACAGTGTATACTCGGTTAATTTTGCGAATATTTGTGACAAAGGGTCCCTATTTTAAATTTAGCGCGGATTAACAAACTTAACAAACCAAAAAACATGAATTACCACACAAAATATAAGACTAAATGATACAGTTATAGAAATAAAATCTTTAGAAGATGAAGTGCGTGAAGTTAGCCCCCTTTTTCCGAAATTCAAAATTTTTAAAGTTGTTCCAGGTTGTTTTGAACCCTTTGAACTAACATTGGCAGTTTATGAAATTGATAAAAATTAAATTTCGCTAGCCCCTCCTTCCTCCTCCTCGCCTCCTCTCCCCTCCCCATTTCGAAAAGGGAGGAGGGAGGCGCCAAACTTCACACCCGTGAAATTTCGTTTCTGTCAATTATTTCACGAAGTATACATGATAGAAAGCTAAAATCTTGGAACAATATAGAACACACCTAGAACAACTTTCAAAATTTCAAAATTCGAAAAAGACTAGACTTCTTTTTTGCCAATTATTTCATAAATTACATATGACAGGAGGCTCGACAACAACTAGAACAAATTGGAACTGTCAAAATTTCGAATTTTTTAATATTTTTCTGCAAAATTCTGGAACAATTTAGAACAAACCTAGAACAATCTGAAACAACTTTCAAAATTTTGAATTTCCGAAAAGGGGAGGCTAACTTTACGCAGGCGATGAGGTGGTAGCAAATTTTTTGCGATCCAAGACATCGACAAGACGTGGACATCATTAATATGAGCAACATATCTTGCATACACACTTAGGTACATACCTTTCTTTAGTGAAAATTATTTTTTATTTTTGTACTCAATTTATAACGTAATAAAGCTATTTTTTATCATATTTTTTTTGGTAATAAATGTAGTAATTTTAATAAGAGCGCAAAAATTTAAAGGTTCAATAAAACATGATTTTCTGTTGCAAAGTATTGAAATATTTTTTGATTTATAATGTATACATTTAGGAATTATGTCTGAAACAAACTATCTGGTAAATGATCGCCATGGTTTTGTTGGTACATGTGTACTCTTTTGAGACCAAATTTGCAATAACATTATTCTAATTTCGGCCTTCAATGGTCGCAGACCTGTCGGTTTAAACCTGTGACTTTGGATAATAATATTACACAACCAGAACACGTTGTTTTATCCTGTAACTCTCCATGTTTACTAACTTCCACCTGTCAACTTTCGATCTGTCACGTCATAATCACGTGTCATTATGACTGTCAAACATGGCGGGAAATTCAAATCTTGGGCTCTTATTGAAACACCCTTTCGTTTACTTATAATTATTGGTGATTAGTTTATTTTATATCGCTTTAAAACAACATTTTATATTTAATAAATATTTATTTGGTCGAAAATTTACATTAGGCATATTTATACATAAAAAATATATTAAAATTCAAATCCAAAGGGCAACATCCCAGCTCAACATCCAACTAATCATCAAATCGTTCAAGTTTCCCAACGAAGATTAGATGTATATTGTGTTCGTCTTGGTAATATAAATAGAAAAGGAAACCATGATCGGCTCTAAATATCTTTGGTTTAGGTGGTTTCTTTAATTTTCTCGAGCACTTTACCTTTTTAACACAAACTGAAATATATAAATATATTTATTAGGATGTACCTCACCATCTTCCAACACAAACATATCCTTCCATTCTACGATAAGCTGACAGAAATGTGAATGTACCTGCAGTAGCAGCAGCAGCTTCAACTCCTTCCTCATTTACTTCGATAAAGGCCTTTTGTATAACACTACTAATCGCCAGTGGTTCTGGAGAATATATTAAATTTGAGAATTTTGCACGATTTGAGAAAATAATCTCCATTCCCATCTGCAACAGATTTAATTAGAGAAAGTTTGTTTACACAAACAATTAACACTCGCAACGATGGTTTTACCTCTGTCAACGGTTCATTTAGCTCAATAGTGCTTTCTATCTTGAATTTGGGTAAAAATAGTATAACAGTTTCGCTGACTAAATTGATGTTAATATCAGTTAAGTTCTTAGTAGCTATTTTTTCTTCTAATAATGGGATACCAGTTTTGGATCTAGGTAAGATGATCATTAAACTTAAGTTTTCATCTTTGTATGGAATATTTATGATTTGCGCATCTAAATCATCATCCTCGCCGTATCTGAATTTGTTCTCCATCTGCATCATATCACAATCCACCGTATCGTTATCGTTTAAATAAAATTTTTCTTTCTTTGTCCATTTCTCGCTAAAACAATCTAACCATTTACCTTTGAAGTAAATCGCATTTATTAGAAACAGACGGGTATCACAATTTACATTAGATGGGTGTATAAGATTTTGGATTTTATTATTCGTTTGATTCTCCACCCAATCATTCATGGTCTTAGCAGCAACCGTAGTATCTGGTGTAAAAGCAATCTTTTCAGTTTCAGATAGATAACATTCCTTTGCAGTAGTACAGAATTCATCCTTTAGATTATATTTCTCGTGAATATAGACTTTGTTAGCAATGTGAAGTGTTACTTCATTTACAGAATTCAACTTTTCCATGACGGATTGATATCCTGTTGCTGCTAATTTAGTGTCTGAAAGATGTAATCCTTGTTCCATACTTTCTGCCGTTTCATCAGCTGCACCCTGGTGTACCAGTGATAAAATCGCATGTGCACTTAGTGGGGAATAGATAATGTTCTTCCCTTTCTCAGCTATGATGTTAAAGAGATTCTTGGAGAACACAGCGTTGGCATTGGAAACATATTCGATTGGTGTTTCTGCCATGATTAATTAGATTTTTAAGTTCTTAATCTGTAAATGGGAAAAGATAGTGTTAACATCGTCTTTTAACGAAGAAAAAATACGTCTTCATTGATCCTTTGCATCAGCTCGCTCAGCTAGAGAACAAAATACATGCGAGCAATTTGTATAAAGTATCAGTGTTTTCAATATATACAAAATTTACATATCTCGAAATTATTCTATATACACCCTGTCCAGTTTAAAATGCAGTAGATAGGGATATTGGAAACCGTTCCAGATACAACGTCAGTTAAATGGGAGAAAAGTTGCGTATGCATTTGTCCATGAATAATCCGACATCAGATTTTGAAATTTTTGTTTCATTAGGCAGGTACAGGGTGAAGAAGAAAAAAATGCATTTTTGAAAATCTTGCATATTTTGTTTTCTAAAAGAGATAAATTTGCAAAAGTTGCAGGCTAGCGATAACAAGTCATGAGGATTTTAAAAATGATTTCAAAAAAAATCTAGGTCTACTAGATTTTGCGTGACAATAATCAACTTTTCTTTTTCTTATGGCAGTCATATTGGATTTTGACATTTTTAATATCTTCAAAAAATGCTATTCAATGATGTATAAAATGTTTATGTTCAAGATAGTAAAAACATGAAAAATAGAGAAAGTAAGATTTTAAAATAGTACGCCGTGATAATAAATGTGACATTTGTAGGTTAAACAACTCTAAAAGCTGTAAAGTTTAGCCAGAAAAAAGTATTTTTCGTCGATTGCGTGATAATTTGATAATGCATGGAAGTTTTGTCAAACCCAAAAGAAGGCAAAACAATGAAAATAATGAAAATATTGCTCTTCAAGCAGTAGTTGAAAATCCCCGTACGTCTTTACGGGTAATTGAAAATACACTTGGCGTCGCTGTCAACAACTGGTACCATTTTAAACCATGCCAAATTCAAACCTTATCGTGAAAGAGCCAGTCAAGGGCTCCAAAATGGTGACGAAATACGAAGAGCACAATTCTGTCATTGGTTCATCGAAAAACATAATGAAAATCCAAACTTCTTTGCTAAAATTTTATGGTCTGATGAGAGTCGATTTACTAACTCTGGAATGCTTAATCGTAAAAATACTATCTCTTGGTCCGATGAAAATCCGCACCTAGTTCGTGGCATTAGACAGCAAGTCAGATGGGAACTTAATGTCTGGATCAGCGTTATTGATACCCATGTTATCGGTCCATTCTGTTTCAATGAGAATTTGAATTCTGAAAGGTATTTAGAACTTTTGCACACACATGTTGCTGAACGAATTGAAGAACTTCCACTTGCCACGTTGCAAAATATGTATTTTCAGCAAGATGGAGCGCCTCCACACGATTCCTTTTTGGTTACGAATTATTTAAATAATCAATATTACAATAACTGGATTGGTAACCGAGGACCAACAGGGTGGCCTGCTAGGTCGCCGGACCTCACACCTCTTGATTTTTTTTTGTATGGGGCGATCTGAAAAACAAGGTGTATTCGGGATCTTATAAAAATGTGTCAGAATTACGTCAAGCAATTGAAGAAGCAGTGAATGGAATGACACCAAACATGGTTAAACAATCTTGTGAGGCAGTACTAACACGATGTATATTGTGCATACGAATGAACGGTGGCTTATTTGAACAGTTGTTACATTAATGATTCAGCTACCTAACCACGTTTATTTAATGAACACTAACAAACAAAATGTTAAAGATATTTTGAAAGTACTTGGAGACTTGTTATTTTTTATCAGTATACACTAGAGTTATCCACAGTTCCATGGCCTACTATGTTAAAATCTTACTTTCTTTATTTTTCATGATTTTACTATCTTGAACATAAACATGTTATACATCATTGAATAGCATTTTTTTTAAATATTAAAAATGTCAAAATCCAATATGGTTGCCGTAAGAAAAACAAAAGTTGATTATTGTCACGCAAAATCTAGTAGACATAGATTTTTTTTGAAATCATTTTTAAAATCCTCATGATTTGTTATCCCTAGCCTGCAACTTTTGTAAATTTATCTCTTTTAGGAAACAAAATATGGATGATTTTCAAAAACGCATTTTTTTTCATCCTATATCTGCCTAATGAAACAAAAATTTCAAAATCTGATGTCGGATTATTCATGGATAAATGAATACGCAACTTTTCTCCCATTTAACCGAAGTTGTATCTCTAACGGTTTCCAATATCCCCATGTACCGCATTTTAAACTGGACATCCTGTATAGTGGCTACAAAATCATCCAGAAGTTCTTACATCACATCATTGAGATTCATTTATTTAGCCTTGCACAGTTATAAATATTAATTAAGCCAAGTAACTTATTAGTAGAAAATAAATAAAATTTTTGTTTAAAAAATCGATATCAATATAAAAAGTCGATATTACCATTGACAGCTTTAAACATTGTGTTTATAAAAATGTGCGTACTTACTTGTATGACTGTAAAATCGCAACTGACACCCGAAATGTTTGAGCCGAATGTAATATTTATTCGGCAAATATGTAGTTTGCCTTAGAATATTTACGTACTCGTGAAACTGAAAATATATGTACGTGGTTTTTTTCATGCGTAATGTAAACCTAACTGACCTATGAAGCTAATAACATTTTTCTTAAATCAAAAATAAGTAGGAATGCCTATATGCGTTTCTTACAACTGAAAGTGATAAACAACAGACTATGAGTAGTATTAGTTTTTGTTGCCAACAGTGTTTTTTGAATTAGTCACAGGTTTTTATATTACAATTGTATATTGCATTGTTTTATACTTGTTTACTTGTTTCTGTGAGTAGCGCGATTATTAGTTTCAAGACTTTATTGTTATCATTTCAAATAAGACAATTTTTATTTGCGATAATTTTTGTTAAAAATAAACAAGAAAGAGATTAAATTAGACGTTTAATCTCATGGATTAATGAAAGGAGAGTTTGGCAACTTTCTCGGGCATTGTCAACCTTTTCATTTTTATATTTAACTAAAACACATCTTAAAAGCATTCAGAAGTAAATAAACGACAATCCAAACAAACGATGTTTGTCCAAAATTGTCCATATAGGTACTATGATGTTTAAAAGCTGGCCTCCATTCTGGTTTCCTAATTGGAGTATCGAGCTATCATTAAGTATGTATGTACCTGTATTTAAAGGGGTTAACAGGTAAAGAGATTTACTTAAGATATGCTTAATACCCCCGACGATTAACGTTCTTCGTATGCCACCGTGAAAAATTGGATTGCAAGCTTCAAAATAGGTAAAATTTGCATTGAAGTTCGTGAACGCAAGTTTCTGTGTTCGTCCTCGAAAATGATGCAGTTCATGCCATGATTTTGTTAGGATATGCTTAATACCCCCGACAATCAACGTTCTTCGTATGCCACCGTGAAAAATTGGATTGCAAGCTTCAAAAGAGGTAAAATTTGCATTGAAGTTCGTGAAGGCAAGTTTCTGTGTTCGTCCTCGAAAATGATGCAGTTCATGCCATGATTTTGTTAGGATATGCTTAATACCCCCGACGATCAACGTTCTTCGTATGCCACCGTGAAAAATTGGATTGCAAGCTTCAAAATAGAGTAAAATTTGCATTGAAGTTCGTGAAGGCAAGTTTCTGTGTTCGTCCTCGAAAATGATGCAGTTCATGCCATGATTTTGTTAGGATATGCTTAATACCCCCGACGATCAACGTTCTTCGTATGCCACCGTGAAAAATTGGATTGCAAGCTTCAAAAGAGGTAAAATTTGCATTGAAGTTCGTGAAGGCAAGTTTCTGTGTTCGTCCTCGAAAATGATGCAGTTCATGCCATGATTTTGTTAGGATATGCTTAATACCCCCGACGATCAACGTTCTTCGTATGCCACCGTGAAAAATTGGATTGCAAGCTTCAAAAGAGGTAAAATTTGCATTGAAGTTCGTGAAGGCAAGTTTCTGTGTTCGTCCTCGAAAATGATGCAGTTCATGCCATGATTTTGTTAGGATATGCTTAATACCCCCGACGATCAACGTTCTTCGTATGCCACCGTGAAAAATTGGATTGCAAGCTTCAAAAGAGGTAAAATTTGCATTGAAGTTCGTGAAGGCAAGTTTCTGTGTTCGTCCTCGAAAATGATGCAGTTCATGCCATGATTTTGTTAGACCGTCGAAGTGGGCTCAAACGAATATCTCAGGAACTGAGTATTTATTAATGAACGGGTCCATCATATAGTTCACGTGGATTTGGACATGAGAAAATTTCTACAAAATGGATCCCCAAATTCTGATTGTTGTCCAGAAACATACAAGGATGAAAGCATTACGTTTGATCTGTGCTCGGTTTGAAAATTATGCAGACTTCATAAACCGTATTGTTACTATGAATGAACTATCATGTCTTTCTTCAGCTGAAAAAAAGTTGATAGAAGCTGTGGAGGTCTGGTTTGTAGAGCAAGATAAAAATTTCATTTCGAAAGGTCTAGAGGCGTTGCAGATTCGTTGCCATAAATGTATCCAATTAAGAAGGGAGCATGTTGAATAATAAAATATTTTGATTTCCAAATTTTGTTTGCTTTTATAGTAGGTTAAGAATTTTGCAATACCTTCTCGTACAAACGATTCGTCGTCACATTGAGTATAATTTGGCTGGTCGATATCTTAGAAATTCTCGAATCTGAGAAGGTTTCTGCGGTTTACACATCTAGCACTCACTTGAAGAAACCACTTATACTAGTGGTATCTAGACTACTACTAAAGGTTAATTTTTGATGTCAGTGCCAATATTTTAAGTTTTAGTAGTGGTAAATATAGCTCCCAGTGAAACTGTATTAACTACATTTATCAGCAAACAAAGACTTGTGGCTTCTAAATTTTGTGATTGTTGGGCTTATGCTTATAACAGTTCATGGTATGTAAGTATATTAGTGCCATATGCTTTTTACAATTTCATTCTGGTTCACGTCAATTTCAAAGACTGTGGTATCAGAAAACACATCAATCTATTCTGATAATGACTCTCACATGAATCCATGATTCGATCGTGAAGAAAATGCGAGAGTGAAACCAAAAATTTACTAAACAGTGTCATGTTTTCTTGGACCATCATCGTCGAATTCAGAATTCAAATAGAGATATTGAAATTGATGGATTATTTCAAACAATTTTTCGATTACATGATTTTAGGCCGAATGGTACAAGAATCAAATTTATATTTCATCAGTACTGACGGGGAGGAATTAGAAGCTTTTGTGGGCATTTTAATTACAAAGACGTTCCATTCTTTGCCTCCTATAAAACTTTATTGGTCATCACATCTTAATTTCTACTTTGACAGATTAGCTAATGTTTTTACATCAAAATAATTTTTATCATTATTGTCTGTATTTGAACATAAATTTAAAAATACCAGAACATGGAAAAAATGATTTTGATAAACTTTACAAATTTTGGTCGCTGGTAAGCCTCGTGAAAGAGATAGTTTTTAGCATTTGGAAAAAATCTAACATCCATAAGACATTTTAGAAGTAAGCTAGCGAATGAGCGTCTTTCTAATTTCTCTAATAGAAAACGTCTCCATACGCAAAAGAAAACGGTCATAAATTCTACCGGAACGCATCTTTCAACAAAAGGCACTTGAAGTCATAAACTATTCTCATCTTATTCGTAAAATACGTAATTTAGCACTTTATAAAACTATACTGTTGTAAATCTTAATATAACAAGTACGATTAATAATAAAAATGGTTTCTATATTGATAAGTATTTCAACAAATTTTTTTATAGGTACTATAGTTGAAACTATAAAGGTTTCAGGCTATTTATTTAAGCCAAAATCTATTTTAGATGTCAGAGTTGAAAGATAAATAAACGACATATCTGAAAATTATTCTGGTCTTTAGGAAACCATCTGGATGTTATAAAATCATACACCACAGCACTGAATTTCATTTATATAGTCTTGGATCATTATAAATAATATAATTAATTAAGCCAATTATCTTCTTAGTAGAGAAAAATCGAAAAAAGTATAAAAATATGTACATTAATATCTATAAATTGATATTGTCATCGATAAAAATATACGAAAATAAAATTTTCAAATTGAAGCAGAAAAACTCATTTATTTTGGAGTTATCTTTAGAAATGTCAATAGTTATAGCGGTAGCATGCATACGGTTAAAAATAACAATAGCTGAGAACATAGTATTTATAAAAATGTACATACTTACTTGTATGATCGTTAATCGCAACAGGCACCCGAAATATTTGAGTTGCATGTAATGATTACTCGGTAAATATGTAATTTACATTCGAATATTTATGTATACGCGAAACTGAAAATATACTCGTCTTTTTTTAATGCGTAATATAAGCATCACTGTCCTAAGAATCACATTTTTCTTAAATAAGATATAAGTGGAAATTACAAGCATTTTTTTATGAATGATATTCTTCTTTGCTTTTTTTTATCGTGAAATGTTTAAGTTTTTTTTTAGTGCAGATACTTTCTGGTAAGGATGGTTGAATTGATTTCACTTGCTCACTTCTGATAGCGTTAAAAAAGTGCCAATCGCGAGACACTCATTGTCAGGTAGTTTTTGAAATAAAATAAAGCTAGATATTATCAGATTTTCCCTAAAAATAGAGCACACTATTGCTGGAAAGGTGGAAATATACAGGTTGTACTATAACAGGAGGATAAAGCAATCAAACATTAATAATTAATCTTTATATAGAACTTTTATGCATATAACAATTCTCAAAAATAATCTTTTACTTAGCAATATTTAGACATATTGGATGATGCCAGAACTGTTCCTTAAACTTTCACCACTTTTCCTACGAATAATGGTATCGGATTCACGTATCCATAATTTAGCGAAAATATGAACGGATGATCCGCTGTAAGCACGATTTTTTTAGGTGGTTGCATAGGCATGGACATCGCCATCATCATCATTCCTGAAATATGTTAAAAGAAATTTAGTAACTTACGATTAATTAGAAACGTAATGTTATATTTATAGCTATTATGTCAAGATATTATGATTAGTATAAAGCAAATATGTACAAACAATGTAAATATCAATTAGTGCTAAAATATGTAAGTGAGGTTATAGCTACAAGTGTTAGTTTTCAACGTGTTCATAGACAAATACACTAGAGGCTCTACAGCGGTTAGTAAACTTACTGACAGTTTGGAGCAGTTTTGAAAATAGCTTCCTTCATATCATGCACTAAGAAAAGTTGCGGCAATATAATTATTATTATTATTGCAATTTTTTAAAGATTTAGAGGCAAAAAAAATATCGAAAGACAATAATGGTCAATATAATATGGAACAAACCGGTGAGTACCTACATATGTGGTTAATGAAAAAATCAGGTACAAAACGCTTCTAAACAGTTTCAAAAGCTTTCAATTACTTTAAAACACCGTGTGAAGAATAAAAAGAAGAAAAAAGTGATTTTCGAAGTTGATGTATATCTAAAAGAGATTCAGAAAGTTTGAGAAATGGTTGCGAATATATTTTGAAGGATGAAACTGAAATGGTAGAAGTTGAAGTTTTGGCAACCACCGGATTTACCTTAGTGAAGCTTTTGAGATTTTTTTATAAGGATGAGCTAAAAAGACCAGTCATGTGACCAACAATTATAAACATCTTCACTGGTGACGACTAACATCTCTATTGCTGATCTGATACAAGTTGCAACTATGAATCGTAAAAGTCCTGAAGAAGAAAAGTATCGTAGGAGGAGAAGGGTGCCTCTTAAATGCCTATAAAGCAGTTAAAGAATATTATACTTGGCAGTATTGGTGATGTCTTTGCATTTATGGAAAATTTAACGAGTATACATACAAACAATACATTTCTTTAATGTTGCTCAAGTAATATTCTCAACTAAGCAAATAATGAACTGAATGACAGTAGTGTAAAAAACCAAAATCGGTATTTGTTTGCGGAATGCTATTTTATTTTATAAATTTACAATAACTATTGAAAATTTCTGCTACCAACTTCGAGGCACTTCATTGCCTTTGAAATAGTAACTGGTTGAACACTCCGTATGTATACGCTGTATTAAATTTATATTTTCAACAGGGGCGTCAAATACCACAAAAAAAAAACAAAATGAAGGAGCACATCAGAGAGATGCAAATAAACACACAACAGAATAATGCCATGCACTCATACATGCATTGTTGCCATGTAAGATTTGCTTAAGCATCCATAAAGGAAAAGCTCCACCTGAAGCTTTATAGGCATTTAGGAGACACACTGTATATATAATCACACTGAAGAAAGTGTCTATCTCCGAACAATGCAATTACAATTCCAAAAATAAGCTTTCGGATAAGATATTCAGTTAGAAAAGAAGAAAAGCTGCCTTGCTCGTTAAGAAAATAAAATATAGTGTTAATATAGTTAATACTAAAATTTATTTTCGAGCAAATTAATTGCGTTTGTGATTCGGTGATTGACAAAAAAAACAACAGTAATTCAAACAATATTACTTTATTAAAGTCATAATTACATACAATATATTATTATAAAAAAATAAAACAAAAGCAAAAAAACAGTGGAATATTTCACATGCCAATTTGTACTGGAAAGTAAAAAAAAATATGAACAGATACGAATATTACTATTTATGAGTATTCCATCGAGATTCTTTGTACTGATCGAGTTTTTACTATTTCCTTTTTAAAAATTATTCGATACTTTATTGAAAGGACATAGCTGAGGTAGTGGTATGGTTTAATCGTTTGCAGGTTTCAAAATAGGAACAGATTCACTAAGTTGACACGTGAATTAAATATAAAATTATACAAAATTACAGCGATAAAGCTTTTGATCAAAAACGTGTACTGCTCTGGTTGCTTAAAACATGATGTACCATTTTATTACAGCTCAGGTTTAGATAACTTTCCGACAAAAACTGGGACAGTTAAGCAATTTTCTCCCATTCTATATGCCAAGACGAAAACAAAAGGACAATCTGCTTTGAACATTATACGCGGCTGCGGCATTATTGCAGAATATGTCATCATGACAACACCTAGAACAGAATACATACATATATCCAGTATTAATCCAACTGTAATATCGTTCTGAATGCATTGAATCATATAATTATTTAAATCGATAAATTTTAAAAAACTAAACGCCAAAATGTATTGTTTCAAAAGATTATTAAAATGAGGTATTACTTGATACCCCCATTTATAAATTTTAAGGGGGTAGCTCGAGGGGGTAGGATGATCAAGTAAATAAGCAATGCATCAAAAGTTGCCCCCCTAGATTATACTTCTGACGTGTTTCAGGAAATTTTTCATAATTTTCTGGATTTCCAAAAATTTACGGTGGGAAGTTTTCAAATGAACACGCTGTATAATTTATACAAGCGACCACAATATTGTATATATTCAGTATGCCGCAATTACCGTATCATACGTATCTCGGTCTAGGAAACGAACTTTCTGGAGAAGATTCTATAGACACAGACGATGCTATTGTTTTCCAACACGATAGTGATTACGAAACCGCTGTTTCTGCAGAAGATATATTAGATTTCTAGGACGATTTTAGTACCTCTGGAAATTGGCATTCTCTTGTGGGTACGTAGTTAATTAATATTCTCATAACAACTATACAACTATTTCTGCATCTTAATAGGTGCTACTGATTTAACTTTGAATCGTAGAAAAACGAGTTGGACTTATCTATCCAGACATGGGGTCGCGACAATGTATTATAAATAGTTGCGTAATAAGATTTAGTAATAATTGCATGTTTGGAAATAGTGCTATTGGTTCTAAGAATAAGTTTATGACTGCTTTTGCAGATACAAAACAACATTATTATGTATACCGGTCGCGCGCGCACGAGCTGCTGATACGTTTAGTGTAAGATGAAAAAGAACAGCGAAGAGACGTCCCTTAGTTAACACAGGAAACGTATATCGGTACTGGTTGCTTAGACGAATGCATTCGTTGTATCTCTTTATCTAACATATTAAAATCCTATACCTGCTCTAACACATTGAAGATCCTATCAACAGATCGAAGTGCTCAAACACGACAGAATGCATTTGAGATAGCAACAGACTTGCGCCTGCGTACATGCACATTAGACTCAGCTATCAAGGTGATGCGAAGAAATTGATAATACACCGAGAGTGTCAGACAGAGCGCTTCCCAGTTACAGTCGCCCACACATTGCTAATGCATCTATCAGCGGGTCGAACGCGCGCATACTGTATGCTACAACCTCATATTGGAGGATATTATTCACAGAACTGGCATGGAAAATATGATATTACTGATTAAAAATGCAATATTTAGTATAAGTTTTATTGAAATAAAAAAATATTACTATATTATAATTTTTTTATTTTTTCAAACCCGACACCTTACATGTATATTTAAATGGACACTCACACATTAACATCTATAGTTTCTCCAAGTTTATATGGACTTTAGTCATTAATACGAGCGACGTCATGTTCCATCACCAATGCCAAATGTATTTTGATATAAATATTGGTTATGTATACATATGTACTGGGTGTCCAATTTTCGATGGTTTTGGGGGGTATCTCACTTATTCGTAAAGATAGAGAGTTGCGGTTTTCGCATTACTTTGCTACTTTTTTGTGAAACGAAAGATGCCGCGAACAAAATTTTCATAGCTCACTTCATTTTCGAGATACAGGGTGATTTTGAACCTCCCTCGTATCTCAGTTATCGTTTAACTTATCGAAAAGGTAAAAAATGTTTTTTATGCAGTTTTTTACGTAGACTCCAGTGGCGTAGATAGATTTCCACTGAAGACTGTAATTTCTTAGATATTAGTCAAAGTTATGTTTTTTTAAATGGGACACCCTATATATTTCTTGTCGGTTTGGTTAAGCTTTCAAAAATATATAATACTTTAGATATATTTGCATTTTAAATTAAAAATATATTTTTTTTGTTAGTAGGCCATGGCAAATAAAAAAAAAACAACTGCGTCTTATGTCAATTTACGAGTTTTAGGTGGTTTATGTCAGAATAGTGTCAGAATGTAGTTATTAATTAGAATTTTCATTCAAATGCAAATATATCTAAAGTGTTATATATTTTTGAAAAGCTTGTAAAAAGCTTAACCAAACCGACAAAAAATATATAGGATGTCCCATTAAAAAAAAACAACTTTGATTAATATCTAAAAAATTACAGTCTTCAGTGGAAATCTATCTACGTCACTGGAGTCTACGTAAAAAACTGCATAAAAAACATTTTTTACCTTTTCGATAAGTTAAACGATAACTGAGATACGAGGGAGGTTCAAAATCACCCTGTATCTCGAAAACGAAGTGAGCTATGAAAATTTTGTTCGCGGCATCTTTCGTTTCACAAAAAAGTAGCAAAGTAATGCGAAAACCGCAACTCTCTATCTTTACGAATAAGTGAGATACTCCCCAAAACCATCGAAAATTGGACACCCGGTACATACTTATTTTGACAGTTAGGTTATGTACTACGTACATAACTGCTGAAGTCATTGATGGTTTTTTCAATAAGTTCCCTGAAGGTCGTGCGTCAAGTTTCATGCTCAAGTAAATGATCGAAGCGTTCCAAGACAGTCTGAAATCCTCGACTATTATATTTTCTGGGGGAGGGTGACATCTCCTTAATGTGAAGACAACGAGATTTGTTCCAGGATACCTTGGAAGGTCGCATATACATATGAATGAGAAACTGACTTGGTGGCGACAAGGAGCCCCCCAGAACGCCTGCAGCCATTGTCTTGACAATTGATAGATTTGTTTGGTGACGCTATTAAACCTAATACTTTTAAATCCAACTTAGAAAGTAAACTGATATTTGTCATTTAAATAACGTAGGACTGAAAAAATTAGCGTTATTTATCAATATTTATTACCTCTATTTACCTTTTCGACATATATCAATATCTTTTTCCACGTAGTTTGTACAGTTGCTCCGATCTTCTGCTCTCACTTGCTCCAATGCACACAATATTTTTACACATTATAAATGCTAATATGGTCAAATATTTGTTCTAAAAAGAATCGTTTTTAGATTCGGTAATGGAAATAAATAACAAAAATACAAAGAAAAATACGCTACACACAAAATGTCAAATTGACTGATAGTGACTTGATGATAATTAACTGTAATCGAAAACACGCTGGCAGCAACGGTTAATTAAATAACCTCGAAGCATTAAAAATCACTAAATTACCCTTAAAGAACTTTCTATTTGACTAAATTTATGGTGGTACGAATGTGACGTCACGAATGACGTAAGTCCAAATAAACATTGGATGAACTACAAATATAAAAGCAGATTATTATATATACAGCTTCCTAAATCAGGTATTCATTTGACAGCGATTGATTAATTTTTCAAATTCATCAGTTTACCACTGAATAGAGGTATCATGTCATCGTCCTTTCGGAAGTATAACACTAAAACGAACGGATGATTTGCCTCAAACTCCAAATCAAGACGGAGGCAACGGATCCCCCATATCACGGCTAAAATTACGAAAAGATTTAATAGTTTTTTAAAGGATTTCCAAAATAATTATGAAAAGTAAAAAAAAAAGTAAGTCCTAAGTAAGTAACAATATTCAATACTGTCGTTTAGTCGTTTTAAACTTTTATAAAATAGAGATTAGTACTTCGTCTAAATTAAAAACGTTAACGCATGCATCACAATCGCATACCTAAAATTTACACATTTTTCCAACAAACAGTATCAAATTCTCTTCCGCCTTATGGGATAAAACCAAAATAAAGGGATGATCGGCACAGAACGTACTTGGAGATTTCTTCTGTATCATACACCTTTTCTTCACAAGAACAGCTAAAATATAATACCCTCATTATTTTCTTTTAATAAGTTATTAATACTGGTAAAGTCATTCGAGTAAGAAATATAACTTTCTAACCGATTATAGAAATAATTTCAATTATTCGATTTTAAGGAATCAACCTTATTATTATTGTAAGCTATATAAGCCTGTGTAGCCTAAAACCAACCACACATCCGATATTTCTAACAGTTAGATTAACCCTACAATCTACAGTCTTCAACTGGATGTAAATATAATCTATAATGATGAAGATCACTTAGTTTTGCACTTTTTCATTGAAGAGTTCTATTGTATATTGTTGGAATTCACCCTGCAGACGAATACAATGAAAATAGATCAAGCATTAGAAGCGGACCACGTGGTTTCGACCTTCCAGGTCTCATCAGCGAAACTCCGAATGCAAAATCTAATTTCATCGCCTTTCACTTCTCAACTTATTTGTATAATACCTCCAACAATGGACTAATTCCAACCTCATGCCCTTTAGTGGTGGGCAGTAGCACACCGTAAGGCACTACACAACACAAGTCGGTACACCAGATACCAATCTAGCTCGAATAATTCGTGGATTGTCATTTCTGAATTGTCCGTATGTTACAAATCATATTCAAATTGCAAGAGTACTTCAACAAGCACAATATTTATTATGAAAAAATAATTAGTTTTAGATATCGACAAAAAATAAAAATCAGTTATTACTGTGCAAAAGAAAATCACGCTTATCCTTGATTTTAGTTGAATGGCTGCATGGCTATAGGTGGCCTAATCCCCATTAATGATTAACTCTTTCGTAAGATGGATAAGTTTGTTTCGATTCTCACTACTCTCTTAAATTTAATTAATTCAAAGAGAATATTAAACGTGGGGCTCTAACACAAGTAAAGTAAATTTAAGATAAAAGAAAAAGGTAAGGGTAGATTTACAATATCGAATACCATTTAATTATGGATAAGTATGTATACACAATTTGTCTGAAGCAAAAATAAATGGAAATAGAATTTCTGATGATAAATATCACCTGTAATTTTATACATTTGTTACTTTTCCAACGAAGAGGGGTATCACGCTCTTGTTATTTTTTAAGAATAAAGTAAACATGAAGGGGTGATTTGCTTCAAATTCAAATTCGATTGACAGAGATAGCATCATCATAACAGCAGCTGAAAATAAAGAAATACTTAATAATTTTGTACTGAATTTTTCCCAAAAACTTTATATTAAAAATTGTTTTCTATTATTTTACGAGATTTAGCTCTTATGCTAAATTGCGTTAGCTTCATTTTTTATTTGAAATATCTCGATTATTCATTATTGTTAATTTGGTATGAAACTTGCAACTTCCATTTTGGTAGAAGTATTTGCACATTAGCAAATCGTGTTTAGTACTTTTGCTACGCAATGTTGCATGTAATGATAACAGTAATTTTCTGATGAGGAATAATGGAAAACTGAAAATCCTCATTGGTTCACGGAATTTCACCCACGAAGCCCTTAAAAAGTGATCGTATGGTGCGGTATAGTTGACGGAAGAGTTCCTTACTTCTTTAAAGTGGCAGTCACTGGTACGAGATACTTTTAAATCCGAATTTAGAAGAATCCAATCTGCATCAGCGTGACCTGTTTTTCAACAATATGGGGCGTCACTATACTGCGCTTTACCCGTTCACTTTATCCACATAAGGATAAAGTTGTTCTAAATCATTTGAATTGATAGGAGAAGAGAGGGACAATGTTCAAAAAGAATTTCATAATCGTCTTGGCTATTCAAATTGCAAGAGTACACGAACATATTAAAATATAAGAATTATTAAAATGTTGTTCAATCAATAACATTTTATTGTAAAAAAAATTAATTTTGGACATTAACGAAAAGGGGTAACAAGATCTACATGTCTTTCTAAAATAAGAATAGATACATAAAAATAAATTTGTGATAATAGAACATTGCTTAATTTAAAACATTTATCGCTTTTCCAACGAAGAGGGATACCATGTGTCCGTCTTTTTCGTAGTATAATATGAACGTGAAAGGGCGGTTAGCTTCAAATACAACTTCACGCACAAACGCAGCTGCGCAATTTCTTGCCATAAATATAGCTAAAAATGGAAGAAAAGTATTTTAGATGTTACAGCGCAAGCGAAAGTCACACTCATCTTTGACTTAATCAAATGTCTACTTGGCTATACGTGGCCTAAATCTTAAATGCAGGGTTCCAAGACAGGTAATATAAACTTAAGATAAAAAAAATAAAAGAGTAGATTTATAATGTCGAATAGCATGTAATTTTAAAAAATATATACAAAATTTCTCTAAAGCATGAATAAATCAAAATACAATTTCTAATGATGAAGGTCACCTGTAATTTTGCACATTTATCACTTTTCCAACGAAGAGGGGTACCATGCCCTTGTTATTTTTGAAGAATAACGTGAACATGAAAGCATGATTTGCTTCAAATTCAAATTCAATTGGAAATGATCGCAACATCATAATAGTAGCTGAAAATAAGAAGAAGATACTTTAATTTCATGCTGATTTTTTCTAGGAATTCCCAAAAAACTTCTAGAAATTTTATTTTAATAGTTATTTAAATGGATCAACCTGCATTTTATATTAAGAAAGGGAAGGAATTTCTGATATATTTAATAGTTTCTGGATGACAGTGTCTATAAAAATAATTTCAAAATATGTAGGTTAAGACTGGCTATGATTTTCGTACATAACGTTTTTTGATATCTTCAATATTAATTGATATATTGAGCTTTGACGCACAAACGCATCACCCTGTATATTAAGTATACAACAAAAAACAAACGCATTATTAACAGGAAGTCTTTTATTATGCACTAGCGACCAAATTTAAACCATTACAACTCAATATTATTTAACTGTATATAATATAGTTGTAATAATAGAATATCGCTTAATTTTGCAAATTTATCACTTTTCCAACGAAGAGAGGTACCATGTGCTTGTCTTTTTCGTAGTATAACATGAAAATGAAGGGATGATTCGCTTCAAATTCAAAATCAAGTTCAAACCCCGCTGATAAAGTCATTCCCATAATTACCGCTAAAATCAAAAAAAAAGTTATTACTGTGTAAAAGAAAGTCACACTCATCCTTGATCTAATTAAATAGAAAGCAAATTTGACAACTTATATCATTAACAGTATTAATAAAATGTTACTGTCAAAATAAAACGAAATTTAATATTTATATGACTCTACAATAATTTCTTATAACTGCTTGTATTCCATTAATTACAAGCCTGCACTAATTTATCAGGAAGATAACAAAAAGCATCCATTTTAGAAAACATTCCATAGTTTTTCAAGCGATGGAGACTGTTGAGTGTGTATGTATACGATTATGTTTATACAGTCGAATTTTTGGATCTTGTCCGTTACGTCATTAACAGCGTAATTAAACACAGATATACAGTTGTAATCACGAAAGATGATCCCTGCGCCATCAATTAGATTTGTATGAATCAAATCAGTACTTCGGCGTCATGTTAAATACTGTAAATATCAAAATGAATATGGCAGAGCTATGACATTTTGCATTTTTGGGTTAAGTGCGTGAGGATTTATTGACAGACCGTAAAAATTTGCAATTGTACCTACCGTAATGTTCTGCTCTGTATTGCCATTATAGTTAAGTTACTTCAAAAAATTGTTAAAGGAAGACGTATTTGTAAGGACGAAATCAATGACAGTTCCATCAAATGTCTACGGAGATGCATTGTCAAATGTATGTCAAATTTTTAAGTGAAGAAGCGGAAATATATAGCTTAAGCGCAGACAACGAACTAATTTCGTCTTTGTCTTATTTAAGCGAATTGCACGAGCCGTACGTCTGCGCTAGGCAAAGTTTCGAAATACAAACTGTCATCCAGCCTGTCCATGTCATACAAATAGATATTTGGATATGAAAATTATTCTTTGAATGTCGTTGATTGAGTTCTATGTAACTGACGCATCACCGACATTTAACGTACATTAGAGAGAAATGTCAACATGACATTAGTCGATTCATATATACTGACATTACTCATGACGTAACGGACAAGATCCAAAAATTCGACTGTATATGGGTTTTAGCTTGTGGCTTTGTGGGAGTATCATACTGCCTTTTATAATGCTGCGCTGTCAATCACTTTGCTCCCAACAGCGAATGGTAAGTCGATCCAGATTTCAACTCTCTGAAAAAATGTCACCGTCCCTCCGGAGAATTGAAACCCGGCTCCTATCGTTCCGCCACAACGATAATCAGCCGCCTAACCGCTGCGGCTATCGACCCGTTTTATAAATCAAATGTATCAGTAGAAATGCTGAATATTATGAATATATACAAATTTTATAGGAAACAGAAAAATAACAAATTTAATTGTTAAAAAAATTTATTTGCACTTCGTGATAATAAAGATATTGTTTAATCTTGTAAATTCATAGCTTTTCCAACGAAGAGAGGTATTACGTGCTTGCCATTCTTATAATGTAACATGAACATGAAGGGGTGAGTTGCTTCAAATACAAATTCAAATACTGTAGCACAAACTACTCCCATACATATAGCTAAAAATAGAAAAAAAGATGGAAAAATAATAATTAAAAGTTAAGTACTGTCTAGCACAAAACATATATTGACGACGCCTTGTACCATAATGTAACAATTGAAAACATCGAACATTTTCAAAATGCTACAAAGAGGTTAATAAATTATTATCAATATATTAAGCTCCTGTAAAACAGATTTTTCATTTTTCTTCGAAATACTTTGACCTGATTATTAGTATGTTTGTATGTATATGCACATATTCTTGAAAGTTATTTAGCAATAAATTGAGTCATACTATCAATATCAGATTATAACAAACATATGAATGAAATGATGATATTGAGAGTTAAGCACAAAAAATACAAAATCTAATAAATTAGAAGTTTCGCCCCTAATGTAAGTGGCACCTTCAGGAGGAATAAGTGTGTAAGATGCGTCAGAAAGTTGCGGTAAATCGACGTGAAAACCACGCTAGAGGCGATAACTTTCTGATGTGTGAATGAATGGGATAAATGCAAGAAATTTTATTAAGACAGAGTTGGATGAAAATGGACGCTGGAAGGCAATTGGATCGACAATTCATCATAATTTTAGGCGTCCTTATTTATTCTACAGAAAATTATTACAGTACTGCAGCCCAGAAAGCGGTAAAAAAGTTAGTAAATATAATTTCTATACTACTATATAACTGGATTAGTTTCATGAATGTAAATCAAAAATCTTACCTTTTTGTATTTTCTTTAGAACGAGAAACATTATTGTTGAAGAGTATTTTAACAACCAAAAAAAATGCCTATAATAGGCGCTCATGGTATATTATTGGAATTCATCCTGCGAATGAATGCAATGAAAATAGATCAAGCATTAGAAGCGGACCAAGTGGTTTTGACCTTCTAGGTATCTGCTGTACCGACTTGTGTTGTGTAGTGCCTGGCAGTGTGCTACTTCACACCCTGACCACTAGAGGGCATTGGGTTGGAATTAGTCCATTGTCGGAGGTATTATAGTCGTACAGTTAAAGTTGTGATGAAATTAGATCTTGCATTCGTAGTTGCGCTGACGAACCCTAGAAGGTCGAAATCACGTGATCCGCTTCTAATGCTTGATCTATTTTCATTGCATTCTTTTGCATGGTGAATTCCAACAATATACCGTGAGCTCCTATTATAGGCTTTTTTTGGTTTTTATATTCCGGCATTTCTCGACGTTTTCATAAGTATTTTAACACTTTCAGATTGTTTTATTTCTTAATCGGACTATAAAGGTCAAAATTTCTTAATGTTGCTTATGCAAATTTCACTGATTATAAAGACTTTACACGAATTTATTAGTTAATCTTTATTGTTAGTATAAATATGTTATTAAAAAAGTATAGGTACGTATATATGTTTTACAACCGCCCACTCTAGATATATCTCTTTTCGAGCTCGACTTAGTCCCTCTAAACTCTAAATGATCGGTATAATACAAATCAAACACGAATCAACAAATCAATTTATTACAACGCACAATAATCATATTTTCATAAAATCACTTCATCGTTGGAACAAATTGATACATAATTAGATCTATTCTATAGGTAATTCATAAGTAAAACTGAAAATCAATTGTTAAGATTCGTAAAACGTGTTTTTGTTATTCTAACCTCTAATACCGTATAAATAATCAATAGCTATATAACTGAAAAATGGTCCATCCTCAAAGTTGTTGAAGATCAGTTAATGGAACTAATTGAAGCTATCAAATTTTATGAAATACCTAAATCTGCTCTTAAGAGGCGTCTTCAACAGAAATCCCAAGCGATCTATAAGGAAATCTGAACCGGATAATAACATGAACGAGACCAGTCTTCAACTAAACAATAAACCGTCGAATGTTGTTACTTTCAATAGATCAAAATATAAAACTACAGCTATCTCAAGTGAGAATAGAATAACTATTTCAGTTTTGACGTGGTGCAATGGTAAAGGAGGGTTTGGAAGTATAGTTTCCTCATCCCATTCAAAATCAGTACCTGGATTTCTGATGTTGGATGGCTGAGTTTCTACCTTTGGATCGAAACGCAACACTAACCGAATAAAGAAAATACTAACCATGTTTCTGAGACGACTGAACAAGACAGATTGACATCCACCACAATCCACAATGATGAATATACTGCTGAAATAGTTGCATCTATCTAAACACATTGCCACACCTAACGTATCGCAAAATTGTATCAGTTTATGGCAAGTAAAATGCTAGATGTACCAAATAAACAATAATCCAAAAACCTTATTTGCGAATATAAAAGAGTAATATGTTTTAATATATAAATGTCTATGTGTTTTAATATATAAATTTATTCCACTGATGAAGTGGAAAATATAATTATTCTGTTCTGGAATAAATCGATTTTTATTTTATTCTTGTTTTATTAACCTACAAGTAAAGTATTAAAATTGTTTGTATTGACGATTAACAATCTCTAAATTATTAATCATTTTCTTGCATTATTGCATCTTCCTACGAATAAAGGTACAGAAGACATCACACGTCCATAGTTTAACGAGAACACGAATGGATGATTTGCTTTAAAAACGATTTTGGGTGGGTTTGGGTATGGCCTCGCACCAAACAAACCCATTGAGGCACCTGAAATATATTATAATTGTTGTTATCTCCTATTTTTAATTATTAGTAGGGAAAAACAATAATGTTAATATTATAAGGCAATTGGATATAATAGTATTGTGTAAAATAAAGCAGCATAAAACGTATAAAATTATTTACAAATCTTTAACAAAGTAGCATCATTATTTCTTAAGTACCGTCAATTATACGCATCATTTAATTAAATTGGTGTTAGGTTTCTGTTTTTTTGAAGTGACTTACATATTACGTGTTAATTTGTAAATCAAATTTGGCGCTATTTACTATTGACAGACAGTAACTCGCAGTTAATGTTACTTACATTTTAACATACATAGTTGCAAGTTTCGACAACCCTAGTCCAGTCTTTTTATCGCTGCTCAACAAGAAACAGAATCAATAATTCTGAGATTGTGGAGATTTGCTGAGACAACACCAAGAAGATCTTCTGTTGCCGCTGCCATTAAAAAATGTCGGAAATACAAGCATGATCGCAGAAAATAATTTAAACGAACACATTAATAGTGGATAATAATTTATTGTTAAAAAGCCATTTTTCAATAATAATTTACAAATTGAAATCCTTATAAATACATAAATATTTCTCTATGATTAAATATGTGGATTTGATTACAGACACAAACATTTTAGTGCTTAAATTTTAACTGTTATTTGTGACCCCGCAAAGTATCTAGTCTGTAGCATATTATTCAGTAGCAGTGTGTCATTTTTTAATATTACTTTAAAATTTAGTTAATTTTCCAGCAAATAATGGAAAAGTTTCATCTTTCCTATACGATAAAATAAAAATAAATGGATGATTGGCTTCGAAGACAACTTTAGGTGTCGGTCGAGGCATCGAACATCTCATCATCATAATAGCACCTAGAATACAATTAACCACAATTAAATTCATGTTTCTGTATTCATTAGGTAAATATTGAACTAGGCAGAAGAAGCATTTCAAATTTTCTGCAGCAAATTTATTCGGTAACAATGTGTTGTAATAGAGGAATTATATGCAACAGAGTACATTCAAAAATTCCATGCCATTTTTAAAATTTAGTTAACTTTCCAACAAATAATGGAAAAGTTTTGTCTCCACTATACGATAAAATAAAAATAAATGGATGATTGGCTTCGAAGATAACTTTAGGTGTCGGTCGAGACATCGAACATCCCCGCATCATAATAACACCTAGAATACAATTAACCACAATTAAATTTATGATTCTCTATTTTGATTAGGTATATAAATGTTGAGCTAAATAGAAAAAGCATTTAAAATTTTCTGCACCAATATGGGGAAATGCATGATGGGAAAAAGTAAATCTTGCTTGAATTTCACGTTTACGTATCCAGAACTTATACAACTCATTACAAGCAAATATGAAGGATCGATCGTTGTGTAGCATGTAGCATACGAAGTGCCCAAGGTCATATGCATCAGGTTGGCAACACGAGTTTGGCGACAGCGTATGTTGCCTACATTGACTACATAACTTCATTATTATTATTATTGAGATCATTTGTTTACTTGTAAAAAATGTACATCTTTTTGTTAGGACACTTTGTGTTATATCAATAACAGGCAACAGATTAAAGACCTAAATATAAGCACAGATAAAATAATAACCAAAACATGTATGCAATAAAAGTCAAACAACAGTGACAACTTATTATGACAATGGGTGGGAGGTATTAAGGCTGCGCAGCCAGTGTGAAGTAGCAGCAAATTGTCTCAATATGTGGCAATGGTAATGTTTTTTTGAAAATTCGATGCAAGATTTTAAAAAAATTACAAAAATAAGTGATAACAGAAAATGACAGTAAAAACTGTCATCTTGTAGTCAAGTTTTTTTTATGTGTAGTTGGTGATAGTTACTGTCATATTTCGAATTAAGAAAGGGCAGAAAAGATACTAAAAAAATCTTAAGGTTAAGATTTGCATCGAAGCTGAACTTAAGGTTTTTTTTGTACTAATTTTTATTACATTTTTAAAATTCAAAATATATCATTATGGTAGTTGCCGTATATGGGAGGAATTTCTCACAAGTCCACACAGGCTGCGCAACCTTAAGAAATTATTTCAAGCTGTCAAAAACCTATTCTAAATATCCATTGACCAAAGGTCTAAACAAATTGCACTACGCAGAAAAGCAAATGAAAAGGACTAATTATAATCACAAACGAACCAGATATTCAGCCAGAAAGCTCATATACATAGGATGTTATTTTGTCCCATCATGCATTTTCCCCATATTGGTAGATTATAGTGATGCTTGTGCTAGCTAGTTCTAGAATATGTATATTTATCTAATCAACATTTTCTAACAACCGATTGTATTTTTTATTTGAATGCCATTATTTTGTGTATTTTAATTTTTATACTACCTCTGTTGAATTTATTTATTTTCCCATATTAACATTCACAAAACTACCCGTTCGATTAACTAAGCTATTTGATTGCAGCGTATTTTTCTATCGAAGGATCGCTCTATCGACCGATCGAGTTACAATTCTATTAGTTTTTGATAGTATGATGTCGTTTTAAATCCGAGCTGAACGTTTTAAGTGTGTGCACTAATATTAACGTTTAAGTAAATAATTTATGGGTAAACACATATTTAAATAAGTTTCTAATATCTTACAAGGTGGTGTGTGTGTGTGTGTGTGTGTGTGTCAGGATTTTAATATTTTTACAATTAAGACTAATGTGAGTGTAAGATGTACTCCGATAGTTTTTGCACAAATATGGCAGCCTTGGATCATGTATTAACTTAAGCGAGAAAACGCAGGTAAGTACGTAGCATTACATGCGATTTATTATGAACTGGATTTTCTCCATTTCATTTTGAAGAAAAATCCATCCTTGATAATATTAGAGGTTATTTTAATAAAGTTTACAAAATAAACTAAAAGATTCGCAATTTCTTGGTGAGATTTAAGCTCTTTAAAACGTTCTAGCTGCTAAGGCATATCACTATATAGAATTTTAAAGTTTTAAATCGAAAATAATAGTAATAATAGCAAATAATGATGTTGCAGGAAGCTCTACCCAACTGTTAAAAGCGGTTGCACTTAAATGTGCATTATACTGGGATTTTTTTCCTTTCATTGACTGTATTTTAACTCATTTTGAAAACTGTAATGCCATATTAATAACAAATACGGACGAAATATACAACTTCAAAGCCTAATTGATATGAAACATTTTCCAATTGATCAAAATATTATCGCAATGGCGAGTCTAGTACAGACCTGCTTTAAAGATTTACGAATCGTAGTCATTACGTTCAATTGATTAAAAATGTACTACTTGGCATACCATATTTTAAAGATTGTATGAGTAACTTTAATACTTTCCAGCCGAATGATTTGGTTAGCCGTTTCTGTGTATATCACGCTCAAGCTCACATATCACCCCAAAAATTGCCAATCAGCACTTGATTTCAGTGTTGATTGTACCAATCTCTGGTGAAAAATGCACCAGATTTTAACAGATTGCACAGAAACAAGACCTACCTATAGGCGTACAGCGTTGGCAAAATATTAAGAGATAGTAACGGGTGACTATAAATGATTGTAAATTTTCGAGTTAATTTGGCAATACTTCTGTAATTTTATGTTAATATGCCTGATTTGTATATCACAGATACTTGTCAAAGTAAAAAGTCCAGCAAATAAGATATGATAGAAATGACAAAACCTACAAATGATGCAACTAATACTAACAACACCAAAATGGTCAGCTACTGCAAGTTTCCCTTCATCGAGGAACTCACCCCAAGGATATCTTCACTTTTAAGAAATTTACCTTACTATAATATCAACACCAAAAAAAAAAAAATGTAAATCAAAAACACCCTTCCTCCTTAATTCGGCAATGTAGCAAAACAAAATTAGTGATGAGTCATATTAGTCGATCGATTTTTTGAAACTTTCGATAATTAGTGTTAAAATTCGTCGATTTTTATATAACAAAATGTCGTGTCGTGATCGTTGTTTATTATTATGAAAAATGTACCACAAATATTCAAAATGTACTTTTGTACAAACGGTTCCAAAATGTACCAGATCTGTACAAACGTACCCAGCTCTGGTAACGCTGCTTGCTTTTTTTTATATATCCCTTCTTACCTACCCTCTTCTGGGCTAGCTTCTGGGTATATCCCCTCCCGACTGAATATAGTTAGGTACAATGTTTTTGCTCAGTTTCACCCGATTTAAAATAATTTTCGTTTTCTGTTATTTCTAATTAATTTACTTTAATGATATATCAAAAAAATGTGATAAAAGAGATGTCAAAAAAGATTGTTAATTTATTGACCATCAGCGACTTCGTTTAGACTATAACCCTTTGGCGTATAACTTTTTTTGTTCAATACTTTTGGTGCAAGATAGTATTGATCATCGTCTGACTATGCTTACGACCCCCGAGACTTTATGGCCTTTGAGAAGGGGTCAAACCCTAAAAGTGTTAGTAAAACTCAACCCACGACACGCCATTGGTCCATCCGGTTTAAGGATATGTTGCCCAAAACTTGATTATAATTGAGATACAAAGTATTAGATAGCCTTACTAATGCAGGTGTTACTTAAGGTACCACTGTTGATTTTATTATTAAAAAGTCTAGATGGGTGAGATTCATGATTTATTATTATTCATTGTGACAGTATACGACAATTAAGTTAATTTAACGCTTTTAATACAGCAACCTCGAGCTTAATAATAGGAAAAAATAAAGGACATCGGAATTAGTAAAAACTTCATCAAAACCAACTTTTCACTACATCATCTATAAATAAACAAAAAAAATGGTAATTGCACAAACTGGGGGAACCCCAGGGTTCAGTTCTCGGACCAATGTTGTAGGATGTGTTGTATGATAATGTACCTACTTTGAGTAGAATTGCCAGTTCGTTGCAAAACGTAAAATAAGTATATATAATTACAGTAATTATGGGAAAAAGAATGAACATTGAAAATATAACACGCTAAGTACATGTTATAAAAGAGAGAAAATTGAAGAAGGTTAATCTTTTCTTACGAAAGTTATATCAGCCATAAAGCAATAAAGAAGATGCATTTTATCCCTAAGTGTAAATCATAAATGTATTCAAGACGACAGATTAAGAGATGAAAGCCTGCCACATAATTTGTATTAAAAAATTAATGTTTGAGGCAGGAATTCAAACGTGGACAGTTGCAAAAAAAGTTATTTATTTTAATAAATATAAATAATAAAATAAGATAATATACTGTCAAAATGTCAAAAAGATATTTCGTATTCATAGGTTGCCAACCATGGAAAAAGTGTCCCAAAATGAAACCTGGGGATTTTATTCCTGAATAAAATTTCTAATAATAATTTCTTCTAATAATTTCTAATGTAACATCTTCAACTGCGATAACTTTTCTTAGTAATAGAACTACAAAGGTAGGTGGTTCTTTCTTAAATATCCAGGCTGGATATCGCTTCAAGTTTGATTTCTAAATCTTTGTATGTAACCAATGATGAAGTTATCGAATTTGTTTTTAAAAGTATGCCTACAGTTGCCTAATATTGTTTTAGTATTAACTTTAACGTTAGAGCAGGAGTTACAATATTCCCAACTAGCAGCATACAATAACCAACAACAATATTAGCCCTATTACACATGCATTTTGTAAACGTAACTCTAATTCTAGTCTAGCACTTGACTTGACAAGAATTTAGTGAACTTAAGGCTTAAGGTCCAGTCGCATATTGCACTTGGTTTCATAATGATGTAGGACAGTGACGTTATCAACCTTATCATAGGTTTCTTATCCTAGATAATTATCAACAAATAGTACACTTGCTTGCAAAAAAAGTAGGACCGTTCTGTTAATTCATTACTTACATTGACAGTTGCAAAAAAAGTTATTTATTTTAATAAATATAAATAATAAAATAACATAATATATGTCTTTGCTAGAGCTTCAAGTCGGTTTATTAAAACAGTTGGAATTACATACTTAAACTAAAGTTGTCCTGATTTTGTTTCTATTTAAAGCGTAACAAATCAATGAGAAGCAACATTTTAAAATCCTTTGCAATTATACAAGATGGACCAAAAAAAAATTCAACAATCAATGTTGAATTATTTTTAATAGGGCAGCCTATATTATTATTAATTTATTCATTTTCTCATTTTTGTGTTGTAAGTTACGTTAAGTTTGTTAAGTTAGTCTCAATGTTTTAATATTCAATGGTTCTTACTTTTTTGACATCTAAATCGCATAACATGTTTTCGGTTCTTGAAACGTACCTTTTGGACTTATATTTCAGTGCCAACTAACTTGATATTATTTTCTTCCAAATTTATTACACATTCCAAAAATGGATAACCGGTAAAAAATCAAAACAAAAAAATCAAGATAGACTTATATTTTTTTCCTAATTCTTTAAATAATACATTTCTATAACAATAAAAATTTGGTGACAGACTATTTGCAAAATATTTATATCACTAAAAGTTTACACAATATCACAATACAAAACAAGAACAATAATAAACGATTAATAAAAGCATAAGCATAGCATGCATTAAAACTAAGTAGTAATTAATTTTGTGGTTTGTCGCTTCTGCCAATAAAAATAGGTAAGCTACTATCACAACATTCCATGCATAAAGCAAATATGAAAGGATGATCAGCTACGAATGTAATTGGTATGGGTCGAGTTATGGTTATCGAGCACATAACCATGCTGGCTACGACGGCTAAAACAACATTACATTCGAATTAATATTTATATCTTTGTACACATTAATAGGAACTTTCTAGTTCCGAACAAATATATGAGTAGATATGAAGGACTGCTGCAGTATAATATATTTTATTGTCTTAAAAATGCGAAGTACCTTTTTGGATTCTTAAGGTTCTGATAATTTTCCCACAAAAATTGGACAATATTCTTTTACATTTTCTAGTGCTATGCTATAAACCGCAGCGAATATAAAAGGATGATTAGCTTCGATTTCAAATCTTGGCGGTGCACATTGACATGACATTACAAGAGCTGAAATACACAGACCACATCAATTAAAAACTACGTTGCCAAATTCTTAAGGTTGTAGTAATTTTCCCACAAAAATCGGATAAAATTCTTTTACATCTTCTACTATCATGCTATGAAGCAAAATGAAGGTGAATGGATGATTAGCTTCGAATTCAAATGTTGATGGTGGACGATAAGCCATGCATTTAGCTACCATCGTAACAGCTGAAATATGCGTGTATTAATCACATATCTGTATAAATATATTCAAAAATATAAATATTATAGTGATTTTCATTCCAAAAAATTAACGACTATAGTTCATCACAAATAAGTTTGCCCATATTTCTGGCTAAATATAGTCTGATGCGAAGGATATCTTTATCGCGAAATTTTCGGGCCTTAAACGTTATCGTTCAAAAATAAAGGGAGTTTCAATAAGAGCACAAGATTGACATGTGGCAATGTCCTGCTGAAACCACATGTCAAGAGCAATATTTTCCAATTTAGCCACAAAAAACTGTGTTATCATTATTACAGCATTATCTTCCTTCAAAGAAATATGGTTCAATTATTCCTCCAGACCACAACGCACACCAAACAGTGACACGTTTTGGATGCATTGCTTTCTGATGAATCATTCGTGAGTTTTCTGAGTCCCAAATGCGGCAGTTTTGCCGATTTACGAAGCCATCGAGGTGAAAATCGGCCTCATCACTGAAAATGATTTTGGCTGCAAAATCAACATTCACTTCTGTTTGCTCAAGGATGCAATTCTTGTGCACAATGACAGTTCACTCTCGTGAATTGCTGTGATGTTTTGTTCTGAACGATCTTTACGAGCGCCTGTCGTATGTTTCACACACTAACCGAAAAATTCGAAGGTACTGGTTACTTTTGAATTTTTCGATCAACTTTTGATCTGTCACGTCATAATCACGTGTGATGACTGTCAAACATGGAGAGCAATTCAAATCTTGCCCTCTTATTGATACACCCTTTATTATGTATAGTGTAAGACACATAAAAAATTATAGATATTTGAAAAACTTTACTGTTAATTCAATGGACCTAGTTAGGAAGAGAACAGTATTTTATTGGATCAAAATCATGCGTGAATGTAGAGACAGATTAAAAAATAGGAGTAGACATAGTGGGGAAGATAACACAAATGCTGGTTAAAAATTTGATTCCCGGAAGGCATTATAAAATGAGAAGGAAATTTTGAAGAACTTTTTAACGCTTTTAGCACTTTTGTACACTAAACCAGGAAAAGTTAAACGGTGTAATAGCAGATGGAGTCCTGCAATTGTAAGGAAATCAGCATTATATAAAGTTAGAAGGTTCAAATCACTGCAGTTCCAGCAGTTCTTATAAAATTTGAAAACGAACTCTTTCGAACTTTCTTGGGTATGGACTTCTTCAGATCAGGTTTGGTTTTTCAAAAACGTTTAGTTAGAAAATATTAAGCAAAAGAAAAACTCAAACCCAAAACTCAAGACAAAATTATTATTATTTGTTTAAATATCATAAATCATAATCTTTACATTTAGAAACGATTTTCAGAATAATTACAAAATAAGTACAAATCAAACAATAAATAAACAACTCACAACATGCATTCAAGCCTGCAAGTGCGTTAATTTTGTAGCGTGTAGCTTCTTCCAATGAACAGAGGTAATTTTTCATCATTACAATCGAAACACAAAACAAATATGAAAGGATGATCAGCTATAAATTCAATTTGTTCAGGTGGACTTTCGGCCCTCAGACTACGGCATGCAACCATAACGACAGCTAAAAAAGTATTACGTTTCTGTAAATATTTGTGTAAATATTTTTAAAAGAAAAAAATTAACTTTTTTTATAAAGTCTAGGCAATCATAAGTCTTTCATGCCTATTATATTATATTTGAAACTCATTTTTTATTATAAATTTATTAATTAATTAACAAGTTAACATATTATGCACCTTTTTTACTTCTTAAGGTTTTGTTAGTTTTCCCACAAAAATCGGATAACATTCTTTAACTACAACTGTGCCATGAACCAAGGCCAAAATAAACGGATGATTGACTGCCAATTCAAAAATTTGTGGTGGAGGATATGCTAGAGACTCACATATCACTACAGCAGCTGAAATAATTGTACTATTTTAAGCCAAATATCTATGTATCTTTAATAATATGAACTAATATTAATTATACTCTCATAATCGATCATGTATGCTCTACTTAAAATATTTATGGTTACCCAACGATATGAGTACACCAATGATCGGTAGGTACCAACTTGTTTATTTTAAATAGAAACCTACAATATTTGCCAATTGGTTCGATTAGCCTTCTAATTTTGAGTTTAGATATCTACACATTACATTTTTTGACATATGCCTAAATGTGCCTATTTTGTACCATATAGATGAATCTAATTTTCTCAAATGGCACTCACTTTTTTTGGCAGCATTCAACAGATCTTTTTCTAATACTGTCAAAAAAATAATGAATAATATTTGAAAAAATTTAATTTATGACAATTTGTAACAAATAGAAGCATCAATGGAGCTGAACGAGTTATCCTGAACATCCAACAAACTGGTTCGCAAATATGGTTTTTTCAATTTGTACTGGTTGCGAGATAATAATTATTTTAAAAAATTGACGTATGTCAACTACGGGGGTGTATTGACATCCAGTTAGCCTAGACCAGTTCCGTAGATAACATAGCAGCAAATATTACACATTAGGAGTCCAAAGGAGTGTAAAGTTTCTCATCAAAAAGTCAAACCAAAGTTGTGCATTAAAATTTTAGAAAAAGGATGTTGACCGAAATTGTTAATATCGAACCTCGATCAACGTCCTTATCGACCGTGAAAAATTGGATTGCAAGCTTCAAAAGAGGTCAATTTTCCATTGAAGATAAACATCGATCGGGAAGGCCAGTTTCTGTGTCCGTCCCCGAAAATGTTGATGCAGTTAACGACATGATTTTGTCGTTATTGGCTAAACCGAATTTCTGCAAAATGGATCTCCAAATGTCTGAATGTTGACTAGAAGCGATCTGTGCTCGGTTTGAAAAAGATGGAGACTTCTTGAGTCGTATTTTTACTATGGATGAAACATTTATATTTCTACGACCCAGAAACAAAGTAACTTGCTTCAGTTTTTTGGGATTGTCCTGGAGGAATCATGATTGATGTTCTGGATAAGTGTGGAACAATAACTAGAAATTATTATTCGGCATTACTGACCACTCTACGAGAAAAAATTATGGGGAGAGGTTGTAGAAAGTTGTCCAAAAGTGTTTTGCTTTTGCAGGACAATGTCTCTGTACACAAAGAATTACTCGAACACCACCCTTATTCACCAGATTTGGCTCCGTCTGACTATCATGTCTTTCCTCAACTGAAAAAAGTTCAAAAAGTCGTAAATTTTCTGCCAACAAATAGGTGATAGAAGCTATGAAGGCCTGGTTTGCAGAGCAAGATAAAAATTTCTTTGTGAAAGGTCTAGAGGTGTTGCAGATTCGTTGTGCATATTTACCAAATTGGCTAAGATCTGGAAGGTAATATACACAACATGTGTTACAACTATCATTAACATGCACCGCATGCAATAAAGTTGAATTTTATTGTTTTATAAAGCGTAAATGACCATGCATAAGATTGAATATTAATGTTAATTTACATGCAACGTTAAATTGAAACCAAATATCTCCGGAAAACAATAAAACATGATTTGTACACCTAAAATTGATGAGTAATTTTTAATGTGATCCCAAAACTTAATACAATATACAATACTATTTTAATATTGATCATCCCTTAAATTTGATCGTTATCTCATATAAAAAAATATTGCAGATTATGAGCATAGTATTTCATAGTATCTGTAAGCTTTAAAAGAAAGCAAATCCACATTCAAAATAAACATTGCAAAGTTCGAATACAAACAAGTTACAATATGATTACAGGAACAACAATACATACATAAATAATTATTGGCATTACAAATAGCAACATGCACAAGTTATGACTGCAAAATCATGTTGATTTTAAGACACCGTCTTTAATGATCCACGAAAAAGAGGCAACATATTTTCCCCGGTTTGGTAGCATAGACAAAAAGCGAATGGATGTTCAGCTTGAAATAGATAGTCTTCTTCCAAACACATCGCGTCCATCATTATTCCTAAAACATTGTATGTGTTATGGTTCCTACATTTTTTTATATTGTGTTATAATTTGGTTGGAAATATCCGATGTATTTCACAGCACTTCTAATTATTATTTTGATAAAGATGTTTCAATAAGAACGCAAGATTTGAATTACCCACCATAATGATACGTGATTATGATGTGACGATCGAATATTACAGATGGTAGTTAGTAAGCATGAAACATTTATGATGATACACATACAGGGTGCTTCATTAATTATAGGAAATATTTTAACTGGAGATACTACGTGTCAAATAATGACCATTGACCAAAAATAACCGTATTCAAAATCGCACCGTTTTCGAAATGAAGGTCTTTAAAGTTCCAGGAAAAAATTGTTTTTCCAATCCTTGAGCGAAGGGTGAATATGTTGTTTACATAGGAAGTATTGAAGAATAATCGAAAAATTGTCCTAAAATGACAATTCCGCCAGTGACGTAGAATTTGAGTATTGGCCTACCCGGATTTTTGCTGTTTAAACTTTTAGCCAGAAATCCGAGAACTTTCTCGTTTTTGTTCTCGAAAACCAAGCATAATACGAAGTTTCTACAAGAGGACCTTATTTTTGGCATTTTAACTGGTCTATTAGGTGATGCTAATTTCGTGCTTGTAAATCAAAAAACAAAAAAGTTCTATTGATATTAACACAAGGGGATATTTTTTTCTCTTTGCTGTAATTCTACTAATTTCAGAAAATTCCACCATAAGAAGCATCTAATAATTCTAAATCGCCGTGCTAAATTTTATTTTCATCGTAGAAGTAGATTAGCTTAAAGATGGAAAAAACGATTTTTTTTCTGGAACTTTGAAGACCTTCATCTCCAAAACGGTGCGATTTTGAATAAGGCTATTTTTGATCAGTCATTATTTGACATATAGTATCTCCAGTTAAAATATTTTCCGTAATTAATGAAGCACTCTACATATATAGTGTATTTCAGAATAAGATGCTGATCCTTAAGGGTATCAATCCTTACGTGATTTTAAGAAGAAAAGTTCAAATAAACCTATGTCCTAAACCTTTTAAATTTTGAACTACAGGGTATTCAAGTTTTGAGAAAAAAATCGTTTTTTTATCATCACTTTAATATCTTTCTAGATATTTTAATAAAATTTGGCATATGCCTTCTAAGCAACAACAGCTATTTTTTGATATAGAATTTTTTTAAATTTTGTATTCAGTGGCGTCCGACTAGATATTTTTAGAGAAATATTATTTACGCCACTGCTTTTTCTTAAAATAAAAATTATTTTTAAAATCTCTATTTATTTTAAGGTAAATTTGATTTCCTGTTTTTTGTTCGTCCGACGAACGGTTTCCGATCAAAAAAGATCATTAAATGGGCATAATTATTGCTATGTACCTATCATCATTTTGGAAAAGGAGGCTATGAACTTTGTTGTCAAGGAAACAATTGCAATGACGAAATAATTAGATAATGCCAAACAGTTTTGACAGATAGTTATTTAAGTACACGAAAATTGCACTTAAATTAAATTTTAAAATCGTAATACCTTTAAAACGTATAAGTATCATGGTAAATTTCACAAATGCTGAGTTTGCTGATATGCACTACGTGTACGGGCTTGCTGACGGCAATGCATATGACGCCAGACGATTATACCAGGAGCGATATCCAAATAGAATAGTTACGGATGCCCGAACGATATCAGGAACCCAGAGAAAGTTATGTGAAACGGGATCTTTTCAACAGAAAAACTACCTAAAAGGGGCACACCATACCGCACGAACACCGGAAACCGAAGAAGCTGTTTTAAATTTAGTGGAATAAAACCCTGATATCAGTATCGGACAAATTGGAAATAGTTTAAATATTACTCATATCCTAGTCTGGAGAATTCTTCATGATTTTTGTTATATTCCTAGCATATTCAACGGGTCCAGGCCCTACTTCCTCGGAATTTTCCATTACGTATAAATTTCTGCCAATCGTTTCTTCAAATGGTTACCGAAAATCCTGAATTTGACGCCAAAATTTTATTCACGGACGAAGCTAATTTTTCCAGGAACGCAATAAGAAATTTTCATAACAATCATTTTTGGGCTGAAGAAAACCCACATGCCATCACAGAATCCCGCCACCAAAACCAATTTTCGGTAAATGTTTGGGCTGGAATTATTGGTGATTATTTAATTGGGCCTTATTTTCTACCAGGCAGATTAGACGGAAACGCTTATCGCCAGTTTCTTGAACAGAGTTTACCAAATTTGCTAGACGACGTTCCTATTTTATTCCGTCATCGTATGTGGTTTATGCACGATGATGCACCTGCACATTTCAGTCTCCAGACGCGGGAGTTTTTAAATCACTTTTATAGAAATCGCTGGATATGGCGCGGAGGAACACAGTCGTGGCCACCTAGATCGCCAGATCTAAACAGTCTAGATTTTTTCTTGTGGGGACACCTTGGGACTTTGGTTTATAGCACCCCAATACACACTGAAGAGGAGTTGATAAATCGCATTATACAGTAGAACCTCGATTATCCGTGCTGGTCGGGACTGAACGGAGCCCGAAAAATCGAAAAGACTTAATCCGCACCTACTTATTTTAGTTTTGTTTTACAAATTATTATGAATACTTACCTACAATAATAAATATAAAATGCAAAGTTTATTATGGCAAAGAAAATATCTATAAGATTCTCAAGGAGTTGAAAAATAATCTGAAATTTGTTTTTTTTTTCTGCGAGAAATACTTTCATGTGACAATTGAATCGAAGAAAGTAAAACTTCCAGCGACAAATTTGAAGATAGAGAACTACAGAATTTTTGATGAAAAAATTATTTAGAAAAAGTTGAAATTGTAGGAATATTGCAAAACGATTAAAGGCGTTAACGTGGAAAGCAGTATAAGATATGTATATGATGATGGTACGGCGAGTTGAATAAGAAAACGATTTTTTGCTAACTCAAAACTTGAATACTTTGTTGTGAGACTACTACTCCAGGAATTTTTCAAAGAGTACAAGACTCAAAGGAAAAGAGCTGAAATAAATTATAAAAAATGAGGAAGATATTAAAGTTATGATAAGAAAACGATTTTTTTCTCAAAACTTGAATACCCTGTAGCTCAAAATTTAAGAGGCTTAGGACATAGGTTTTCTTCATAAAATCACGTAAGGATTGACACCCTTAAGGATCAGCATCTTATTCTGAAACACCCTGTATATAATTCTAAATTTTCAAATTTATATTTTGACCAGAACGTCATAAATTTCTAATGAACGGTCTCGCTGAGACACCCTGTATGCATGTATATAAAGATCATTCCGGTCACCAACGAATCACTCAATATTTTAAACCAAGATAATTTTTATTATACTTATACATTATAAATCCGTGTTTGAGCTTGGTTACGGGAGTCTCGATAATCTAAAGCATTTTCCAAAGATCGTGTTGTAAGAGGTGTCTCGGGACAAAATTAGTTTTACAACGTGTTGACTTGGAAGAAAATCACAAAAATTTTATAGAACTGTGTTACCATATCATCATAGATTAAAATTTAAAATGATTAAAGAAATAAAAGAAATTAATTTGCAATGATTTAATTCGAAAAGGTGTTATATATAAATGTAAATTACAATATAATTACATAAAACATTAATACAATTTAGTAAATAACACAACAATTAAAAGATAACACGTTAAAATTTGTAAAACAATACAAGCTACACGAACTGTTAAAGCAAAAGTATATTGATTTTAAGACAATGTCTTTAATGCTCCAGAGAAAAGAGGCAAAGTGGTTTCGCCATGACCGTAGCACAGATAAAAAACAAATGGATGGTCAGCTTTGAAAAGGTAATCTTCTTCCAAACAACACAGTTGAATCATTAGGCCTAAAATGTTTTGTGTTAATATGGTATAAAGCCAATTAGAACAAAGTTTAGCATTTTGGTCCACTACACAAGCAATTACATGCACCTTTTTAGATGATTTGAGAGTGTTACTTCTTGAGCGAGGCTAATAATTTCATTTATATAAAAAAGATAAACGTCATAACCGCATAGTAAATTGTATAAAATGTGAGCTTACAATGCTGTTGTCAATAGGATTGTACCAATTACGGCAAAATGATGAAAATTTGATAAAACTTCAGTGGACCCCGCACTTTCGATCTTATTTTTTTTCAAAAACTTCAAATTTACTTCGCTTTGCTTCTAATATGATACAGATTTTCTAGCAAAATGTTGTTTCTGTTGTTCTTTTTATTTATGGCTCTTCTCTCAACATGAAACTAGTTAGCCTAGATGTCGATCGAAATTGTGAAAATCGATTGGAGTATCGAGCCACCATTAAGTACCAACATTTAAGAGATAAGGAGATTTAGGAAGATATACTTAATACTCTTGGCGATTAATGTCCTTCTTATGCGACCGTGAAAAATTGGATTGTAAGCTTCAAAAAGGGTAAATTTTAGTGTAATTATGATTGATTTTATGGATGAAGGTGGAACAATAACTGGGAATTATTATTAGACGCTACTGATCACTCTTTGAGAATGAAATGATGGAGAGAAGACAGATTTTTCATGTAATCGTAATTAATAATAAATATTTTACTCCTATTTTTCCTATTTTTTTGCTTAGGGTTAGCAATATTTGAGAAACCACGACGAAAAAGTATGTCATGCTCAGGTCTGAAACTGTTTTGGAGATTTTTAAAACCGCAACATTCAAACATTCGTTCGAGATACAATACAAAATATGTACAAACTTGCATAAAAATAAATATATTTTGTCACCAACACAGGAAATGTTGTCTTAAATCTAAAAATGTTTGTTTTGCATTCCTGATTTAACAGGCATCTTATTATAAAGCTCAATCTTCAACAACTCCAAAACATAATTCCATATGAAATAAAATGATACCGATAAATGATTATTGATTAGTAGAATAAAATTAAATTGACAGCATGTAACAGGTTAGTAACAAAAATGAAATAAATGTTCAAATGTAAAAATCTGCTCACCGTTGCAAAAATCAACCCAAAGCATTCATAAAAATCAATAGAGCCAGGTGACTGGTAAATATTTACCTACCTTCTGTTTTTAACACTCACACTTTGTTTGTTTTGTTACAAAATCAAACATTAACACCCTCGAATTGTAAACAATATGGAAACGCGATTACACTTGTAAATTGCAGGTGCAAATTAAAAACACAAATCTCAAGTAACCAGATTTACAGCTAAATAGATACAAATCAAATTGCGACAACTAAATTCTCCTTTTATAAAATGAGGAAACTGGAAGAAATTGCTAAGGTAGTAATCGCAACATACAGCATCTGAATTGCCTGAATAATTGAGTAATGTCAAGTAAAAGGAAATTGGTTGAATGTTTTTTATCAAAAAATTATTATTGAAAATTAAGAAAAGTAATTATTACAGTAAGATTTTTACGTGATATCTTGACATGTACTTATTTAGCTAGAAATTTAGTTACTGAAATATTTTCGCATTTGAAATGCTAATTGTTCCAGAACGCAATATCTTCATAATACTAAGACTGAACGAGATATTGGTAATACAGATAAATCTGATTTGTAAAGGAAAATGTTAAAGTAAAATGAAAATGTACCTGTAGCGGCTGCCGCTTCAGCTCCTTCCTCATTCACCTCGATGAAGGCCTTTTGAATAACTTTACTGACTTTCAACGGTTCTTTACCTTCCAACATGTTTGGGAAATCGGCTACGTCTGAGAAAATGATATCCATACCCAACTGGAATGAACATATTTTATTGTACAATTTTCTTTTACGAATATGAAAATACTAACCTCTTGCAACGGACCATTCAAATCCATAGTGGTCTCGATCTTGAATTTGGGCAACGATAGAATAACTTCTACATTGCGGAGGGTTCGACTTATTGCGCCCAAATCTTTAGTGACTAGTTTCTTCTCCAACGCTTGAATTCCAGTTTTAGATCTTGGTAGAATTATCATCAAACTTAAGTCTTGATTCTTATAAGGCAGGCTGACGATCTGCGCGTCCAAATCACTATCTTCGCCATATAAGAACTTTTTATTCATGTGCATCATGTCGCATTCGACGGTATCAGTTTCATTCAAGTAGAACTTCTCTTTCTTGGTTAATTCTGGTTTGAACTGTTCCAGCCAGTTACCTTTGAAATAGATGGCGTTTACCAAAACTAAACGGGTATCATCGTCTAAATCGCTAGCTTGTATAAGATCTTTAATTTTATTATTCGTCTTGTTTTCAACCCATCCGTTGATCTTATTAGCAGCAGCAACACTATTAGGGGAGAAAGCAATATTTTCAGTTTCGGCCAAATAATGTTTCTTCGCGATAGCATCAAATTCACCCTTCAGCTTGCGCTCGTGATGGACGAAGACCTTGTTAGCAATATGTAGGGTAACATCCTTGACGGAATTCAATGTTTCCATTAGAGATTGATATCCTGCTGCTACTAATTTGGTATCTGATAGATGCAATGATTTTCCCATACTCTCTGCTGTTAGCCCACCAGCTCCTTGGTACACCAACGATAAAATTGCATGCGCACTCAGGGGAGAATAGAAGACGTTGCCTTCTTTTCTAGCTAGAATTTCGTAGAGTTTGTTGGAAAAAGTTGCATTTCCGCTGCAAACGTGAGCTAACGCTTTCTCTGCCATTGTTGATTTTGGAATTTAGATCTGAAAGAATATAAATAAGGTGAATTTTCAATATCTACATTTGGTGGTAAGACTGGATATTTTAGCAAGGCAATGCAGCTATCCGTAATTCCAAACAAATAAAGGGGTAGTTTTATCGAAAGGAATTTCAATTTATTACAATGGTTTGAACTCCATCAAAAATCTTTGGGAAGTATTGGCAAAAGAGATGTATTTTCAATAATAAACAATAGGATAGCATCAAAGAACTGAAATCTGCGATAACGAGGTATTGTAATGATATGAATATACAGGGTCATTCACGGAACTGGTTCGTTAGAACTTTTTGATGTTCTTGAAATTCAACATTTCTGAAAACTTGTAGTTATAACTGATATCTGGACTCATCAGCAAAATTATTTGCGCCATTGTACCACTTCCGGTTTACCGGAAGTTGACGTCAACTTTCTTAATTTAAATAGCATGGTATATTTTTTATGAGTTTTTTGTATCGGGCATACAATTTTGTATCAAAACTTACTAAGATACCCTATGTAAAAAATCAGCCGTTTTTGAGTTATTCAATTTTTTTCAAATATAGGCCCAATTGCAATGTTATGTTCAAAATTATGTATTTCTGAAGACATTGCAGCTAAAGACCTCATATTTAGCATGTTGTTAGCCGAAATAGCATACATCAAATTTACTTCCTAAAATTTATCATAATTTATACAGGGTCGTCCAAAATTAACGTTCATTTCAACCCAGTTCACATCGATGAAAGTAGGTAAACTGTCTGCCTATCAGCGCAGTCACTCGTCGTGGACACGCTGTATAAGCTGTACTTTGCCAGCTAACCCCTCTCAAACTGTCATAATTATGACAATTTACTGGTTTTACACAGGTTTTAGCTGTCAAAATACAGCTTATACAGCGTGTCCACGACGAGTGACTGCGCTGATAGGCACACAGTTTACCTACTGATGAAAGTCACTTTTTTTAATTGGAAGGCCCTATATATTATTGCATTTTTGAATACACTTAATAATTCTCTATCATTGCTTATTAGACATATTAGCTTCTATCTTTTATAGTTTTCGAGTTATTAGAGATTTCGTGATGAAAGTCCGAAAAATACGTCTTTTTAACGCGTTTAAAATCTCAGTAATCCTTGAATGTCAAAATAATTGATATTGTATTTGTACTATAAATACGCATAGTTGATATCTGTCAAGCAAAATGGCAAATGATATATATATATATATATGAAAAGAAACGATATTTTAGATTTATTTTCCATTCATGAAGACTGTAGTAGAATTGTGAGTAGCACATGTCGAGTATATGACGACAGATATTCACATTTATGCAAAATGATATATTAATGCAAGAAGCCAAAAAAGAATGTTAAACAAAAAAGCTTTGGAAACGAATAAGTTAAGTGTGTTTCATCGTGATCTGATCATATTGAATTTTGTCTTTTGCAACGCTATTTTGTTTAATTTTCCGGTAAACCGGACATGATACGACGGCGCAAATAATTTTGCTGATGAGTCCAGATGATATCAGTTATTTACAAGTTTTCGGGAATATTGAATTTCAAGAACATCGAAAAAGTTCTAACGAACCAGTTCCGTGAATGACTCTGTATAATGAAGTGAAATAAGCACTAAACTTATCCAAGAATTTGAAACAGCCTGTAGGAACAGTGTACACCATAAACATATTATTTACCATACAAACTTCAACCACTGGGAGAGTGGCATCCCAGTGGTTTAATTAAAAACGTTTTTTATTTGTATCAAAGAGCATTAATACCATAACTTAAGAAACTGTGCCACACCCTTTTACACGATTAAGGACTGAATTTTAAAAAGCCCCAAACCCCGTGTATAACTAATTATGTCAAACAGCATTCGTTTCAGGCAAATGTGACCATAAAAATATAGTGCCACGTCCTTTCACTCGCTTAGAGGTTGAATTAAAAAAGAACTCCGAAATACGTTCTTCATTAATTGTGTTAAACAACATGAATACTTCAAGTAATTTTCATTACAAAAAAAAATTTTAGATCAAACTTTGGCACACCCTTCTAAGGACCGAATTTGAAAAACCGCCGAAACACATGTTCTATAAATTGTGCCAGAGAGCAGTACCAAGTTTCAAGTAAACTTGACCATAAACTGCAATTTACATATAAAAATCACTTTTTAAATGATAACTATAATATTAGATCAACATCGTCTCCAAATTTAAAATGTTTGCCTTTAACGATTTGGGTTGACTGTGTCAGTCGGGAATTATCCAGTAGTAATAAAAGGGGAAAATACCATCTAAACACGTATGTGGTATTGATTAACGAATGTTTTTTCGCAAAGTGACACACCCATGTTGACCTTAAGAAGTTGTATTCAATAAAATCAATGTCAATGATTTGGGAATAAATTTGCGTTAATTTTATATTGGAGTTTTGTCGCAAGAGGATTACTCTCTTCAATCAATTGTGTCTGATAATGTTTTTTTTAATTTTTCTGTAATTAATTCTAACTTGCAAAAACAATAATGTTAAAAACAATGAAAATAAACGATTGTGTTTGCGATAGCATTTTCAGAGCTACAAAACTAATTGCAACAATCTGCAATCAATATTTGCCCACAGGAAGCTGTTGGTAATCAATAAATAGTCGCAGACGATAACGACTTATTTATAATGCTGTAATAATAGGGGCGTATCTAAAACGAGAATGGTATATAAATGTGATGGAATTATGACAACGCAATTTTGATAATGTTTGCTACATTTATTTATCAGGAGAAATTGAAGTCGATTGAGCTGGTAATTTCAATTAATTTTCGGGGAATTACCTGTTCCCCTAAATAATTACAATGTAAAAACATGGAAGTCAAATGCAATATCAGTGTAACCGTGTTACTCTTGGCTATTTTTAAACAAATATTTAACCGGTTCTTCATTTCCATTTTCAAGGTTATATTTGTATATATGAAAATTTTATTGAATCATGTATAGGAATCTTAAACAACGTATAAGTTAGCAGCTGAAATTTATTATTTAACATTTTTAAATATCAATGAAAGCATAAGCTGTCAGGAGAATAAAGCTTTATTGGAGCGATTGTACATCAAATTATACTTTACCAATTGTTGGAATTCTACTCTACAAGACTATAATATAGTGAAGCAATGATCGCTCAAAACCACTCAGAACTGTCGTTGGAATCTGATCCCGCATCGAATCTGGAATCTCCCACCAAAATTCATGTTTTTTTTTAGCTTGCGTAAGCATATTGTGCTACGCATCAAAATAGTTTTATAGATTACTATTACTAACAAAGTGTATTGAGTTATTTTTTGATTAAAAATATTAAATATCGAGGAACAAAAAGTTTTTTTGCAGTTTCTCAAATATTTAATTGATAATAAAAATAAAATTACTAATATTACTGCAGCATTAGAACTGGTTTTTCGAAATTTCAATCTTCAAAATTAAAAATAAATGGCGATACAAATTCTCAGATTCTTTGTTTAAGAAATCCAAAGCATAATTTTGCGACGAAATGATGAAGCAAATGAAACGAACGTATTACGTTATTTTAATATATTTCCAATCACTGCACTCGCGTTGATCTCGGACTGTCAGAAAGTTCCGTTTTTCAAATTTTGAAACGACACAAAATGCGATCATACCTACTCATTTCAATTATTAGAAAAATTACAGTCAGGAGACAATATTAAACAAGTTGAATTTTGTGAATTTAGATAATAAAAATTCAGGAAGACAAACACTTTTAGAAAACAATTATTTGGATTGAATGTATCAAAATTTACACGGGAGGGTTTGATTAATTGATGAAATTTACATCATTGGACAACAGAAAATCTACATATAACAAATATTTTATTTTCATAGCCAACTATGAAAAAAAAATAACAGATATTAGTATACTTTTCGCAGTTGGAACCAATAACCTTTAATAACTCAAAAACTAATATAGATATGAGACCTTAACACGAATCGATGTAGAATTTCTTGCTGAATTAAGTGCTACAATAAAAAGTACTATGTGCCATTTGAAAAAAAAGAATTTTTAATGTTTGAAGATATCTGAACTGGTTGGTGATTTCTGCATACCCTGCTACGCTTCAAAAGGCTTTACAATATTAATTTTTCTTCAAGATGGTGCAATAGCAAAATATTATGCAAAATTGTAAATATCTTTGAAACAGTTGAATTTAGGGATAGGGAACCCTAATACAAAATATTTGCAAATAATGCGTAGAATCGATTGCATGGAAAGAAATTATACCATTCTATTTAAAATAACAAAGTTGTTATTGTTCATATTTCGTTGAAAATATTTTAAAACAGTAGAACCTAACCACAAATGCAACTGTCAAAATTTCAGAATTGTACTAAGAGTAGATTCCGTAAACTTTCCAACTAACGAGTTTCGTGAAAGACCCTGTATAGAGTGCGGTTCTAAAGTGTCCTCTTCCTCCGCTATCGGTTTAATAGAGAGGTTCCAGTTTTGGGTCATTAATATGAAATATATACTCCATTCTTAGAGTAAAATTTCTATTTAGTTTCGAAGATTGACGACAGGGGGCAACATAGTATCAAAATTTTAAATGGAATGCGGGGTCGAGTGACACCTCATTTGAAAGAGCTCACTGAGTATGATATCAGGTTAAAATTTCATAAACATTTATCCACTCATAGGAACATAGTAATAGGACAAAGTTTTATTTCATTATTCATTTTGTGTTCCTCCATCCTATTTAGCGTTTCGTTCCGCACTTTTCTAAAGATCTCAACGCCAATATTTCTCCAACCATGTCCTACTTTTAAACGTAACTCTCAAAGAGAATCAATTTCGATTTCTTAAACTTAGCGCATAAAGTGACAGCGAAGACATATTTAAATAATGCAAGTGTCAAATATGAATTCAAAAAGTCATTAAGCCATGGACGCTAGACCTAAAATTAATGGAACGTCATTTAAAGTAATAAAGACAATTGACATTTATTCTTGCTGGTTATGGCCCTTATGTCAATAAAATTCTATTTTATGACATTCATAAGATAATACTATAGGCTTAATAAGACGCCTTTTACAATTCATACCTATCTAAGACTTCTAAATCTATGTCGAGTAGATAACTGCAAGCACAAAATGTATAATGGAATAAAATTTTGTTCTATTATTAAATTCATATGAGTGGATAAATTTTTATGAAATTTTACTCTGATACCATACTCTTTAAAATGAGGTCACTCGCCTCCTCATTTCATTTAAAATTTTAATACTATATCGCCTCCTGTCGTTAATCTTTGAAACTAAATAGAAATGTAGTATGTATCTAATATTTCATATTAATGACCCAAAACTGGAACCTTTCTATTAAACCGATCAAAAGTTAGAGAGAGGGAGAAGGCACTTTAGAACCGTACTGTATATTACACTACTATGAAGTGGTCGAAACCTGGAAGTCCTCAAAATAGAGACTCAAGTAGTAGTAGTATCCCACGATCTGCTCTCGGATTTAGTCATTATCTTTCAGATTTGAATTATACTCTTAGATGAAAAGTGAAATTTTCAGTGTTTCAAAGATTTGAAAATGAAACACCGATTATATTTTCATATTTTTATCAAAAATATCACAACTTATTGTCCCTTTAGTATTTTAGTATCATTACTGACAAATCTAGGGAATCGTAGCTTACTATATATGTACATATAGCTCCCCGTATAGCTCTTATTGATTTTTAAAGACTTGGGTAGAAAGGAGAGGGCACGTATAATTTCAAATGAAAAATTATTTCATACATTACGAAAAATAAGAAACAAAAATGGTACCAACACTAAAAGTTGTAAGTTTAAATTATTTTAAAAGTGTATTTTTTACTCAAGTTTAATTAAATATATAAAATATAAGATATTAATGCCGTTCGAAAAAAGTTCCTCGCATGTTCTTCTTAATAAAATGCAATAATTCAGTAGTTATAAGATTAAATTGGCGTCTTAAAAAAGTATCCCCGTGTGTATAATTTTGGTTTTTTCTAGTCAATTATCGGATGAAAACAATAAAAATAACCCAATTTTGGTGAATATGATGAGTAAATTTCGGTATTATTTTCCCCTGCATAATTTTCTGAAGACAAAGAAATACGAATAAGATTTTGCTGTCAAATATTCATTTAACAACAAAAAGATGCTAAATCAAGAGGTCTTATGCTAGGGATTTCCATTTTTATATCTAAGCCGGTAAGAGGAACCTTAGAACCGCCAACATCCTCTTATTACCACATTAACATAATTTTAATCTTATTATCACAAGCGTTGTAATAGAATTGTTTGATAATTACTCCTATATTATAATTAAATACTTGTACATTCGGTTGCAAAAAAAAAATTGAATAAAGTTTTTAATTTCTTCAAAAGATTTAGTTGTCAACATTTTGGATATAACGGCATTTTAATCTTTAGTTATTATTCTAACATGTCATTTTAATGTTTTGATATTCAAAATAACATATCAAAATAATAAGGAAACAAGTTCTATTAAAATACTGCAAGAACTAAAGATTACTTGCAAGTAAAAAAAAATGGCACAGAAAAGCCAACTTTTTCTAACTACTTTAATATATAGAATATACAATTTTTATCTAAAAGGATTCTAAAAGAAAATAAAATTATATTTCACAATTTTAACGAACCCATCAGAAGAATTGCCTGTTACGCCTATGGACTCCAACAACTAGATAAAACAGTTTTACGATATTAAGAAATTATTATTCCATCTAATAAATTAGTTTACATTTGCGAAAATGAAACCCATTCATATGGATTTTATCCTAGGTAACCGGTGAAACCTAATATTATGTAAATAAACATAAATAGCCATGACCTAAATGCCGTATTGTCAAAACTCAGCTGTTAAATTTGACGTACCGTTCTTTAAATAAATGTAATGTTTACAGCATGATTACGATTAGAAAAACTTGCCGGATAACACTGACAATTAGTGAGGATTGTCTTCAATAAATTTAGTTTTATTTATTGAAAATAGAAGCCACTTACCTCGAAAGAAAATGAAAACTAGCACAGCAACCGGTATACACTGGACGATTACACTAGACTGAAGTTTGGGTACTTAAACGTAAGAATATATCGAATTAGATCTTGATAAAGTACTATATCAGGAACACGTTAAACCTATTAGGATTTAGATACAACGTTCTAATTGAAATGTGGAAATAAAATTAAGTAGAAATAATTTTAGGAGTCGATAGAGCGTCAGTTTTTAGGTTTATGTTTGAATAAATTCTCTAATCGCTAAAGGATAGCATAACGTTGAGTAAAATAATCGTAAAAAAACACCACGTTATTAACGTTGATAAAGTACGTCGTGTTATATAGGCGTGTCAGAAACGCTATCATAGCCGATACATGCATTGTTGTCGGTCCGAATATTAGTCATCTGCCATTTAGTAGTTAAAAATAAAATTCAGGGTCAAATATCAAGGTCAAATCCTTTCAGTGCTCTTAAAATTTCTGTATAATTATTATATACATAGATAGCAATTAGTTCATCATAAATCTATGCGTATAAACATGGGTCGATTGATTCAGTTTATATTACATCCTATTCGGAAATGATATATCTGGAATATGTTTTCGTTCCCATTTTGTTGACATATGTCAAATGGGTATATCTTATTTGACGTATACGTCAACTTATCTGTCATGCAAAATTTAAATAGAGTTGTTGAGTATCAGAAACTGCTTAGTTAGTGGAGACTCTGCTGGTTCATCATCTTAGTATTGATGAGCTATTATTTTTGTATGAAATACTTGTTTGAAGAATTATTTGGGGTGTTTCATTTTTAACGGAATACCTGTATATTCCATTAAATCATGTTTATCACTTATCTTTTTCTGTAATACATACTCGTACTTATCGGGTACATTAACATTACGCTCATATCTTTCTCATATTATTTACAATAGCATGACCTATAAATATTTGCAGTTGAAAGAGTTATTGTTTTTTGTAACTTTTATTACTGTAAAAGTAATAATTTCCATATCGGCCAAATAACATTGGCTAAACGGAATTTCATTACCTAATTTATGAGATCATGACTCACCACCACCTCTGTTACTCAAAGTTACATTTCACAATGTTGCAAAAGAAATAGATTCCACAACATACAAAAATTTGTTAATATGTAAAAGAGCTAATCGATAATAAAGTTTATTTAATTTAAGCAAAAATAATAATGTTTCTAGCCAACTAGCTATTGCACAATAAATTTAGTTCCTCATAACACAACGCAGAAAATTCCACAAAAATATAATTTAGACACAAAAATTAGGAAAACATTTGGAGATAAGCACTATCAGGAAATTACTCACACGTCCTGGACTAAAATGATGCCTAGATGCCATAAAATCTTTTAGGTATAGGGATTAAAGATTACCCCTTAAGATTTTGCTGGTATCCATCGGAATTGATATTTACAATAGACGAATCTCAGTATTAACAACCGATGGATGTTTAACAAAGACAGTGACAGATGATGGTGGCAGTATTCAAATTTGGAGTTTTAATGCAAAATTATCTTGTCAAAAAAACATCAAAATAATATCTTCAAACGTTAAAGTAGAATTGTGTGCCTTCCTCACCTATAAGGAAACTGACAACTGTACTGATTTTAGCCCTAATGTAATTTTTCGGCGATATGATAAAATTTTAATTATTATGGACTTATCCATGGTAAAAGTGTTGAAGTTCCTTGTGCACAAGCATCTTCAAAATTCAACACGTTTTAGTGGGGGTGATTCAAAAACAATCACTAATACGTTCTACTGGCAACATTGTGTGATTTCTTGTCTAAATCGATTTATAATTATTATTATGTACTAATATTAGTAATTAGAACCACAAATTAATTAAGAAATCTCGAATTTATGATCGGCAATCATATATTCGAGATTTTTGCCAAAAATCTCACTATATTGCGACTGACACATATCAGTTTCAATGTTAGGACAATTGTCCACAGATCCAAAGATAAAGTAGAAATTTTTACATTGCAAGAATCAATATGAACATGTAAAAAATTATCAAAAGATATAAAACACCTGCACCATTTTAATGACAATTGTACTGATTAAAACAAAACCTCGGTAAGATTATGTATATTTCTTGAAAGAATCACGTTATTTTGATAACAGACAACGATACTTTCCTATCAGAATGTAGTCGTTTCTACTGTTCAATGGAGTCTTTGATGGCATTAAACGTAAATTAAGAAATATTAACGGCATCTATACTACATCTATACTAGCATCATCTTGATGGCATATAAATTAAACTTTAAAACATACAATGTTATTCAAATGTATTGGATCATCTACATTTTCAAAAATAAAAAATTTAGACAATAGTTTGTTGCTTTTAAACAAGCTACCATCAAAACATATTTCTAATCTAGCTGGGCAGGTGTTATTACGGAAATTATATTCGACGTACTTTTTTCAAACAGAACTCTGTATATATTTTGAAATCTTCCTGATATTTTACAGCGTCTTTGTGTATGCAATTATGTCTCTATCTTGTACTATTCTTGAGATATTTAATCTTCGTTATAATTTTTACCAAATAAATGTGCTCGGGGAAACAATTTTCTTAGGCAGATGTTGCAATATAAGCGTTACTTTTGGCGAGCTTATTAATAAAATGTTGCAGAAAAGGCTATAAAGTTACGAAACGTTACATAAGGTGCCTAAATAATCGATTCCGAGTTTAAAAAATTAAATAAAATTGTTATCATTCGACCCCGATAACAGCGCAAGCAGAAAAAAGATCAGTCATGTTTCGAATAACGAAAAATATTTATTAGTGCTATATAAACAGCATGTTCTACAAGTAGTGATTTTATATGGTTTTTAAAGGATTTGAGTTGCTCATTTTGATCTCGTCTGGCAGGACATTAAACAAGCGCACACCCAAACAATTTGGTGACAATGAAATAACACAATATTTAGAAAAAGGTACAACATAGTTTGACTTCGGTCTCGTATTATATAAATGAACATACCAACGTGACTTGAATAGAGATTTATTGTTGTAAACGTACACAAGCCCTCAAACAAATGTTTTTATATCTAGCACACTCTTTAAACATCGTATTTGATAACATGCCGAGTTCCTCTGATTAAATAAATTTGTGCAATGAATGTTTCATGATAGACGCTGATCGACCTTATAGAACTGATCTCTTCAATTTATTGGCTGAAATCTCTGTTAATTTAAAATTATTATTGGAAATAAGTCTACAAGCATCATCGGCATACATTAATATGGCAATTTTTTTTTAAAGAAAGTCAACCATGTCATTTATGAATAAAATAAAAAGATCGGGTACCCTGTGGTACACCTATTCTGTAAACTATCTGATGATGAAAGTCAACTTCTCGTAGTCTGTCAGTTGATTTCTTTTGGCAATAAATTAAGTACTTTAATTTTATTTAATATACACCCATGGAAAAATGAATGGAGCACCTATTGAATTAAAATGAAATATCTTTAAAATACTACAATAAATTCCATAAAATTTGTTTGAAATCTAAGTCTAACTTTATTGAATGTGGAGAGAAACTTATTTCTAAACAAATTGGTTCACTAGTAATGATGTTCCCCTGCTTCCATGGCCTCAGTCCCCAGACTTATCCCCGATAGAAAATTTGTGAGCAATAGTAAAGCAGAAAGTATCCATTTACAAATAATGTAAATCAAAAAGAGAACTAAAGGAGATAATTTTTGAAGAATGGAGAAAAATGCCCGTCAACTTGTGCAAGAAACTTGTGGACAGTATGCCTAAAAGAGTTCGTGCAGTAATCATAGCACGAGAAGATGCCATAAAATATTTAAAAAGTTTTGCGGGTTTTTCGGTCCTTAATAAAATAAATCTTTATTTTCAATATTTCATCAACATTCTTTGACTTCTTCAGGAAATTATTATTTCTAAAAGTATAAACAATCTATAAATTATACAACTATAAAATGTTTATAAAAAACTTACAAAAAGAATTTAGATTAATGTCTGTTTGAAGTAATCCAAAATTTTGCCATTATCAGAAATTGTCTTCAAAAGTCAAACTACATGAAGAAGCAAAAGAATGTTGACGAAATATTGAAAATAAAGATTTATTTTATTAAGGACCGAAAAACCCGCAAAAAATTTTATTTCTTAAAAAAACGGTCGAAAAACAACATCAATTATCTTTAAAATTGTTAATAAAGTTATGTATTTCTCATATAGTTTTTAATTTCTTAAGTAATTTCCATAATTTTTCCATAGCTATTATTTTGGCATAAAATCGGTCATTTGTCTAAATTTAAATGTCAGTTATTAGTTATAAAAGCTTGGTACTTTTCAATTTTAAACAATGACATTTTGCATGATTATTAACATTAAAAAAAATTGTACTTCAGTTTGGACCACACGTTAATAAACTTGCAAAAAAAAATTAAGCTTTTATTTCAATATCGGTAAAGAAAAAAATTTCTCATCCACATCCCTTTAGTAAAAATATGTCTAATAGAAAAATCTAAAATATTTAAGTGATCTGTTGCATTTGAATAACCTTGGAAACATCAAGTACTAATAAAAATACAAAAAAAAGTTTCAGCAAAAAAAATAATGCAGAAGAAATCTGGATAGATCATATCATACCTTTTTTTACTTAACGTATATATTTTAAACTAAATTATATTTAACAGAAAATAATCGCAAAAATATAACTCATTATTAAAGGAAAATAATTTTTATTTACCTATAATACTTTAAAAACTGTTTTTGTTTGAATGCCGATTAAAAGGATGAATTATTTTTTTAATATATTTTTTATTAGTCATTGCATTCTTGTTTATAGACTTCCTAATCAATTATCGAATCAAAATAACAAAAATAATATCAGTTCGATAAATAGTATGACTAAATCTCTTTACGGGACAAACAATTATTCATAGATTCATAATGATAAAAAGATTAAAAATATAACACTTACCTATGAGATACAAGAACAACTACGACCTCGTTGATGGTTGAGATATTTCTGCAGGTTTTAAAATCCCCCTTCCTTTTTCTATCTGTTTTTTAAATTTATTTTTCTTTGGGCACATCTATCTACATAGTGTTTTTCGTTAGAATTGATACAATTTTAATCGTAAAAATTGTTTGTAAAACTTGAATATTATTACATTTAAATTTCTCGTGGAAAATTTAATAATTTTACATTAGGTACTCAGACTTGTTTTTTTTTTTTAGGTGGAATTGCAAAGATAGGCTTAGATTTGTTTATCATTGATTAAACATTAATGTTTTATCTGTTTTAAGTAGGTATCGCTGATAAGAGATAATTCTCTGCTATTGCAATCAATACTTTTAATGAATATACGAATTTTGTCGCGTTCACATTTAATATATTATAATAGAACGCATGAAAATTATGTTTAAATGATTTTATTATATTAATACGATTAGAATTTATAACACATAACTATATAGCATATAATATGTACATAAATATTCAAAAGTTTGAGTATAAAAACGTTTTATTTTAAGTTAAAGTCTTTAATGTTCCAAAGAAGACGGGCAAGACATTTTCTTCAATGTGGTAACACACGGAAAAAGCGAAAGGATGATTAGCATCGAAGATATGTTCTTCTACCGAGCCATCAACGGATGTCGTCATATCTGAAATCATTTTTAACAAGTAACTGCAGATGCTTAAATAAAATAAAGATTTACCAGTAGCTGCTGCTGCTTCAGTTCCTACTTCGCTCACTTCAATAAAAGCCTTTTGTATAATTTTGCTGACGTGTAACGGTGCCGCAGAATGTAGCACATTAGGAAAGGAAACTTGATTTTGGAAAATAATGTCTAATCCTAACTGTAACGAACATTTTTCACCTCTTTCAAATTTACTAATTTATAACCTACCTCTCGTAATGGGTCGTTCAATTCAATTTTTGTCTCTACTTTAAACCTAGGCAACGATAGGATAACATCTGCGTAATGGAGTCTTCGATTTATATCTCTCAAATCTTTAGTAGCTAATTTCTTTTCTAGATCGTGAATACCAGTCTTAGATCTCGGGAGAATTATTATCAAACTTAGACTTGTATTTTTATAAAGCAACTTTATTATTTGCGCATCTAAATCAAGATCTACACCATAAAAGAATCCATCTTCAGCATACATCATGTCGCAATCTATAGAGTCGGTGTCATTTAGGTAGAATTTATCTCTACTTGTAAATTCCGGGTTAAATTGTTTCAACCAGTTACCCTTGAAATATATAGCGTTAATCAAAATTAAACGCGTATTAAGAGTTAAATCATCAGGTTGTATCACGTTCTTAATTTTTTTATTCGTCTTGTGTTCGATCCATTGATTAATCTTCTCAGCTGCGCTATCATTATCAGGAACGAAAGCAATACGTTCGATTTCAGTTAGAAAATATTCGTTTGCGGTAACTTTAAAGTTTTCTTTTAGAACGCATTGGGAATGGACGAAAATCTTGTTAGCGATGTGAAAGGTAACGTTATCGATGGAATTCAACATTTCCATTAGAGATTGATAACCCATCGCTGCTAAATTTATGTCTGATACTTCTAATGTATTCGCCATACATTTTGCCGGTTCACCAGCAGCTCCTTGTTGCATCAGCGATAAAATAGCGTGTGCACTCAGTGGGGAAAATACGATGTTACCCTGTCCCCTAGCTAGAATGTTGTAGAGTTTCTTGGAGAAAGCGGAATTTCCCCTACAAACGTAAGCCAATGCTTTGTCTCCCATTATTGTTGTTAGACCTAAGAGAAAGTACGAAACCAATATTAAATCAATAAAGTAGTTTCATGTTTAATATTACAGTTTTGCTTCAAGTTACATTTTATTAATCCTCCCAATTAGTTAGGATTAGCAAGCTTGTACTTGTAATGTGATAAGGCGCAAATATAACCAGGAAGATAACGAAGGCACGGAGTAATATTAAAAGAATTGATAAAAATAAATTTCATTATTGCGAAAAAGTGTTAATACAATCTTCTTAAAGTAGCATAAAAAATGTAATACTCACCTAATTTTACTCAATGGTCGTTAAGATATGTCTACAGTTTTTAACGTTTTATTTTCTATTGTTTTGACACTTGTAGATAACAAGTTCATTTTTATCTACAATTAAAATTGATAAAGACCGTTCCCTATAGATCAATTTTTTCCTTTATCATGTTGTATTAGATAATTAATTGTTTGTTGGTGGCAAAGAAGTTATCTCTAGCGAAGCGATCAGGAATCAAGCTGCTGCCTGTCCGATGATGTAGTCTGTATAAAAATTATTACATTAAAATGTTTTAAAAGTAGTTTGAAAAAATACAGGGTTCGTTAAAAACAAGTTTATACATAAAGCAAGCATTTTTTTAAATATTTTACAATTTTCTGTAATAAACTTAAACTAGAAAAAGTAATAACAATAGACAACGAATGACTTCAGTAATGTACTATACTATACAATACCTACGCCTCGAAATTTGAATTTTATTCATCAATGCCCTCTATCGCTAAATGCAAAATTTAAAACCGTTAAGTGTATTGGTTTGTAACTTGACTAAAAAGCGGGAATATTAAATTAAATTTACAATAAAATGTTCGTTTTATATTGAATTTTGTATATTTTCAAATGAAAATATACTAAAAATGTATCCCAGATATGTGTACTGAAAGTAAAGACTAGGCAGGTAAAAATTTCATCGTGGCACAAGCACGGTAAGCAAAGAGTGGATAATCGATCACGGCGTTTCATAAATACAGTTCTTGTCTTGCTAACAGCTTTTGTATTTTTTTTTAGCTTACAGTCCTTGTCTGACTTGTATCGAGTGTGTAGTAATTTAATTTGATACTAAACAAAGCACTGATTTAAAAGTCGTGCCAAATTATACTTATTTCAAAAAGAGAGAGATAAAATTCTGAACACACCCCTAGTCCAAATTACAATATGTAATTTGCAAACTAAATTTTATGTGACATTCTCTGGTAAGTAAGGTAAAAGAGAACTAATCTATACCGAAAAATAGATAAATCAATGTAATAATTATTGTAAAAACTTTAAATACAGCTATGGTATAAACAATGTCAAAATATTTGACAATAGACAGTAATAAAAGAACGTTGCATAATGTGATTTTGCCCTGCTTTCAGCCAATAAGAAACAACTGTCATATGGGTTTGTTCAGAATTTTGCCTCTCTTTTTTTGAAATAAGGTATAATCAATTTTATTTTCTCGATATTGTATGCAATTTGCCGCCTACGAAATATTGTGAATTGAATTGTTGGAAATCGTGGCTAACTTCACTTCGATTATATTTCTCACCATTTGGAATGTACAAAATTCAATAATATAAAATTATAACACAAATCCTTGTTGTTATTACTGTTATTTATATGATATTAATTATTTGTTTGACGATTTAATTATATTTATTATATAGGTACATACCATTATTAACATCGTGTCTTTAACAAGCAACACATTACATTAATTTCCTTACATTTGTGTATAAAATTTCTAGGTTTTTAATACAGTTATAAACGTGTTTGACCACAAATTTCAAGAAACATGTATTTACAATCTATACATTTTATTGTACGAATGGCAAAATGTAAATACAAATATGTATTAGTGTTACTATTATACATAGAGACCTGTTACAAGTGTACACACCCTACACATTCAATTTTGTAACTTAAAAACAAATATGTATAAAATTAATTTACACCAAACTATGACTAATAAACTGTTCACAACAAAAGAATAATCAAATAATAATAACATAACCTAAATAGCAAAATAAAATAAAATTTCTAACGAACTTTGTTTCAGGAGAGTTCCATCTAGTGTGATAAATATGAGCTAATCTATAGGTCTACTTTGAGTATACAGAGTTTCGGAAATCTATTGTTAGTACAATTTTTTAAAGTTTGAAATTTGAATTTGTAGTAGTTGGTTCTATTGTTTCAAAATATTTTCAACCCAATCTGACCTCCGGTTATACAGGAAGTAAATAACAACTTTGTTATTTTAAATAGAACCTTTATTCATCACCGCTACTTTGTTGTTGCTTTACTATTATTATTTTTAATAATAATCACATAGGTCATGTGATGTAACATTTTAAAGGTAATTTTTTGATCCATTTGGATTAAAAAATCAGGCATGTCAACATAAAGTTTGAAAGTATTATCTTTAGCAAGATTGACGACACTACGATAGTTTTAAATTGTACTTCGTTTGACGTACAGCTGTCACAGTTTTGTGATAAACCTAAATTAGAGAAGCTTAACATTTGATTTAACATGTCATAACGCAAAAAGTTTGTAATCGAAAGTTACTTCAGAACTGGTCGAAAATTAGATAAATAATATCAAGATTGTCATCATCGATTGTCACGTCAGATATATTTTCATGGTAGCCTATAATTTAAAAAGAAATATCGAAATTGCAATCTAGCCAACACAAAAAAATGCGCTATGGTACTGCGTGACGTCAGCAGTCTTTGTACGTCAATAGTTGACCGCATTTTCATAAAGGCGCTGAAAAACAAAACTTTAAACATTTATATCTCAATAAATAATAAAAGTATAGCAAAATAAAAAAATGCAGGTCCATTTTTTTTAATTCGTCTATATGATTATATACAGGGTGATTCTCAATATATGCGACAAACTTTAGGACCTGATTGCTGGCGTTATTTTGATCATAAAAGTTGATAAGAACATAAGTCCAAAACCGCGTAGTTCTAAAGTTATACAATGTTTAATAGTAAGTTAACATAATTAATGTTTTTATTATAAATTAACAAAATAATTTGTAAAACAAAATTAGCTTATACTAACTGTTAAAATCCTATCCTATCCTCCGTTGTATTGACTGGCGAGTCCATTCTAAAATACCAGGGGTATTTCGAATTGTTTGAAAAGCTGCGATAATACGATTTCTCAGTTCATCGACATTTTCAATGGTAGTCATATAAACTAAAGATTTAAGGTGACCCCAGAGAAAGAAGTCCAAACAATTTAAGTCTAGAGACCGAAAAGGCCACGGTTGTGGACCTCCACGTCCTATCCATCGCCATTTAACCGCATCGGTAAAAAATGTGGACCTATCAAGTAATCTCCAACAAATTCGGCCCACACATTGACAAAGAATTGATGTTGATGACCGGCATTCACTATTTCATGTGGATTTTCTTCAGCCCATATGGGATTATTATGAAAATTAATAATCGCGTTTCTTAGCCTCTTCAGTGAAGAATATTTGAGCCAAATAGGCAGGATATTGTGTTGCATCCATTGACAAAAAGCCACTCTTTGCGGAAAATCTGCTAGTAAAAGTGGCTGGCAAAAATTCTCTCTCAACACAATTGTTTTTGAAGAACCAACTGTTATATTATATAGTGTTAGTCATAGTTCATAATTTATTATTAACAATTCAATAACTTTAAAACCAAACCGTTTTGGACGTATACTCACATGAACTTTTATGATCAAAATAACCTCAGGAATCAGCTCTTAAAGTTTGTCGTATATATTGAGAATCACCCTGTATAATATGAAAAATGTTCCTCCTCATTACCTTTAAAATGTTGCTATTTAAAAAGAAATAAAATGAGGGCGACGCTTAATGCAATTCTTCCACCAATTATGACCATATCTTCGGATAATTTAGAATTATTTGTCAGTTTCAGGATCAAGTTACCTCTCCGATTCGGTATATTTGAAATATCTGTAGTTCTGGTAGTTTTTGAATATGAGACAAATTAATATTTTTTCCTGAAGGTAATTAATTGCTGTTTGAATACCATAACTGAATCTTTTAATATTATTATGTAAAATGTTTCTGTCTAACAAATACAATAATCTTCTTCGAAGTAATCCTCTTCTTTGCCAGATCACAAAGACTAGTGCAAAAATTTCTTAATAAATAAAAATAATGGTCACAACATTCAATATTTTGAGTTACCTCGTTTTCATATGGATAGGTTTTTCTTAATTTCTTCGTCAAACTCTTAACTACGGCCGCAATAATATAGAAAAAAAGGGAAGAAAAGAAAAAATGCAAAAAATTAATATTTGTTCTTATTCAATCAAAATACAATGTTAATATACACGAAATCAATACAAATCAATAGAAAAGAGAATCCACTGTACTTATTAACTCTTAAAAACTATACAAATCTCAGTTCGAGGTGTACAACAAAACTGTATATGAAATTCTCATTACAATATCTCATCATTCTAGTAACACTATAATGCATTAATCTTTTATTATATGTTTTTTTTTCCTTACTTCTCTAAATTAATTTCATATTTCTTCGAACCTCTCAACAAATAACAATTGTTATCTTATTGATATTGTTTCTCATGTATTTATATGTAATAAATGTATGTATAATAGTATTTATTATATACTTCCTCCTTCTCTTAATGGATACAATATTATACTTAATTAAACATAAATTTGGTCAGTTTGTAAATTTTATCTAAAATCTAAAATGGGTAGAGTATTGTCCTACCGTTTCTAAAATATTGGTAACAATAGTTTTAATAAATACTGTAGTGTATAAATTAGACAATATGTATACAATATAAAAAACTACATTCAAAATTAAAGAAACATCAATTACCTCATAATATGCGTATAGTATTGCTTCAGTTTACATTAGTTTTTTTTTTCTTAGTACAAACAACTTACCTAAAAATACAATTCATTAAAAAATATATATGTATGTATATGTAATAACTTTTTTTGAAGCAATACTATATACATACAAAAAAAATAAAGCTAAATTTCGTAAGTTGGCACAATTACATCGATTTTTTATGTCATTTTTTCTTCTATCTCTTATTCAATAAGTAAACAGTATACGTTATTAGTTTAAGAATAAATAATTAAGAAATTAATTTATATTAATATTTATAATAAAAATTGTAAAACTTCATTCCTTTTTAATATTATTGATCAAATGTTTTGTTTTATATTAAGGCAAACTCTGGGGAAGACATTTGATTAAAAAATCTTTGTTTACATCAACAAAATAGTATTATTATGTATTGTTTTTTATAAATGTTTAAAAATTATAATTCGCAATTACCAAGAATTAATAAAACGATTAAATTTGTTTTTAAATCATAAGCAAATTACTGTATAATTATTAAATAGGTGTTCTTATATGTGCGGGATATGTATAAGGTTCATTTATTTAAGTTTAAGCTAGCTTAACAATTTACGTCGCTTAGATAAAACTGCTCAATAAAACAGATCTTACATATTTTGTATTTTCGTACTTATAAATGTGAATTTTATCTCTTTATATGAATGTATACATGTATGAAAATTGGCGTCATTAAGATTTATTTTGATACATCATTATAAATGGCGGTGATATATGTGAAGCTGGTCTAATTCAGTAGAATCTTATTTTTATCATTCGCATTTCTCGGATTTCATACTTGAAGTCTGACTTTGTGAGCAAAATTGAATGGAAATAATGAGATTCTATAAGACTGATGAGGTAATTCTGAGACGGCAAAAAATTACTTATTCTAAAAATTCATCATGTAGGGTAAAGTAGGATCACTGCAATATGCAGATAAATGAAATCAGCAAAATACTTGAAAATTCTGAAGAAATGAGGATTTGGTAGTGAAATCGTCGAACCAATTAAAAAATTTGTCGACAGTATTTACGAAAAATCGTGATCCATTCATCCCAAATGAATATTTCGACCTTTTGCATGAAACAGTACAAAATGTAAACTTGTTTGATCAACCAGAGAATATATGGAATCTTAACGAACCCAATATTTGTTCGGATGTTTCAATGACCAAAACTGTTGGCCAGAAAGGAAAATCGTGTTTGCAACTCATAGCAGGTAATGGTAAAAAAATACCACTAGGTTAGCAGAAGCTCCATGACAAGCATGAAGACTCGGCCAATTCAAGCTGCTCCAATACACCATCACCGCCTGAAATCGAATAGAATAAATTGTAATGTTTTGTTTTATAATGGCTAATATGATAATACAATTCAGCTAGCGGAGCTGGAACAAAAGCTCAAAAATTTAATTATATTTAATGGAGTCAATATGTTTGTTCTGGATATATTGCAATGGAGTGTACACAGTTGAACACACTGTATTTGACTGCGCTAGATGGTACGAAACCAGAAGGATAGTGTACACAAAGATTGGAGATGAAATAACTCCTGAGATACCAGTAGTGAGAGAGTCAGCAAAAAACTGGAATACTATACATGAAATGATAAGAACAATTATGAGCAAGAAAGAGCTTGAGAAAGGAAACCGACAAACTCAGCAAATGTAGAATATTTACACATATGGTTCTAGATATTGTGGAGGGTTTTCTTTCTAAAGGAGTTTTAGTCTCACATCAAGCAAGCTTACTGTAAACCAAAGCGCTTGAAGTGCATAAAGCATTTTCCCCTGGCAAAAAAATTCTTACCCTAAAATGTCATTTGCTGCAAGCCAAATACCTAATTCCAACATTAGGACAAGAAAGGCCAGAACCTGATTTTTGATGGTCAACCCCTACACCTCACTTTTTAACTCTGGTCAGTGGGATTAAAATCTATTTTTATCGGAGCAACTAGAAAAAATTTAAAATGTGATGTAATAAAGAGTGGTTTTCGAAGAACAGGTATTCAGCCTTACACAAAAAACAGTAATTTCTGAACAAAAATATGATCTTGATGCACTAAAATGTTGGAAATCATCAAAAAATCTTGTTAAAGGCAATGAAGCCAAAGACAACTCAAGTAATGGTCGTGTTGAGTTAGCACATTGCTAAAAATCTTATCCAGCAAATAATAATAGTTTTACAGACTTAGAAAGTAAGTTACCAAATCTTTCAGAATTTGTTACAGAATTTAAAGATAAATTTATGAAGAAATGCTTGAGGCAAAATTTATTCTTGCTACTGAAGACAATCAACTAGGCAGCAGATTTTGATGGTTTTGGTGTCTGTGATTTATTGACTTGACATACTAGAAAAACACGTTTAAGACTTGAAAAATAACTAATCTAAACTATAGATGCAAATCAAAATCCAATTGCACTTACCCCACTTTACCCTATAAGGTGGATGTATAGGTAAGAACTTACCTATGTTATTGAAAATGCTTTTATTTTTATATCTATTCAGATGTGGTTCTAATTTTGTAAAATGTCCCATTACTACCGCATCAGACCTCCTTATCGTATAAATATTTTAGAAGAAATAACGAAATTTGATCAACTTCATCCGCTTTACAAATACTAAGTCGTATAGTCATATGAAATACTTATCAATACTGATGTATTAAATTTTAATTTGTGCAGAATATTGTTCACGTCAGTACTTCACAAAATACGTTTAAATTAAACTGATCAAAATCGTACACGTACGTAAAACCAAAATTGTTTATACAAAACATTATTGTTACATAAGCTTATTTGTAACAGTCTTATTGTTTGTTTTTATCATTAATAAAATCCACTGTTTTAAAATATGTGTACATCCTAACGGAAGGATTATATTTTGTTAGCGTTTAGGATAAAGAGACCAATTTTGGAGGGGGCTTATTCATATTAGAATGTTACGTTATTATAAATTGTTGAGATAAATGCAGTTTAGACGGTACGTCTATCTGGAACCGGCGAGTTTGACGAGGATGGCGTACTTGAGTCGATGATTTCTTCAGCGCGCAGAGAGACAACCTCTTCCTTTTGATCTTCCTTCATCATCATCTGTTCAAAATTAGAAAGTGTTATTAAATGAGTTCTGTATTAGTGGTAGATTATGTTTGTAACGATAGTAGATTTCTTTTTTATCAATTTTTATGCGTTGAAGATGATCACGAACACGTTTCTGTAGGCTAACAAGGATAGTGAAAGCCTCTTTACAGAATAATACAAGAAAACAATTTTATTAAGTTGACTGATTCTTACGGCAAAAATAGTACATTATTATACAGTATTTTATAATAGATTAAAAAAAACTGCAAGTTTTTAAATAATCACATAGAAAAAAATCCATTGCGATTAAATCTGGGGATACATAATGAAGTGGTGCTCCATTCTGCCGAAACTATATCGTGTCGCTAGCAATATCTGGATTCTACTAGCGCGGAAACAAGCTACATCTCTTCAAAGTTCAAAGTATTTTTGCGCACTAAAATTATCTAGAAAGATACACGATCATTGATTAATCCGGGCACTTTTTTGTAGACATAATTTGTTTACGAAGTTGATATACTTAGCACGTTTATATGTGCGAGTGTTTTCACAAAGGTTTCTCGTAATTATATTTCAACACAAACTTAATTTGAAATACAGTTTCTTGTGAAACTTTGTTTTTTTTTAAATTTTAAGAAAAAAAATTCTTTACAGCGGTGGTGTGAGATGTTCTCAGTCCAGTGTTCCACTGGAAGTGCTGCAAAAGATCTGTTTACTTCTTCCGATCGCTTTTTGATTGCATGAAGTCTAACAGAACCACATTTACGAAATAGATTGAATACTTTTCAATATATTTTTATGGACGGATCCTCTGCATTGATGGAATATGATTCTTTATCATCTACAAACTGGATGTCTTTTATAAAACACATGGTACATTGTTGAAGTCACCCTGCAAACGCGTGCAATGAAAAAAAACCAACGATCAAACATTAGAAGCGGACCAAGTGGTTTCAATCTCCCAGGATCTCGTCAGCCCCCCTCCGAATGCAAGACCTTATTTTATCGCAATTCGTTCATCATCTATACAGGCTGGTCATTAAGTTCGTCGAGAAATTTTAGAGTGCGATTCCTTTGGTAATCTCGAGAGGAAAAGTCTATCAGAAACTGGTACATTTAATAAAATAAAAAAACTCCGGGAAGACCTCAAACTATAAGAACGCCCGAATTAGATTACTTAGGAAACTGTTCTGCAGCTAATCGATGAACATCCAGAAACTGGAGTACAAGAAAGATTAGTGTTATTGTTGAAATCACCCTGAAACCATCAAACCATCTTAAGGATATTTTCACCCAGATCAACAGTTATTGTATCCTTTCCATATTCAGAGATCTACAGGGTCTTCTTCCGTCGTGACTTTCCGCAACGATTCTTAGTCCTTTGTGATTGGTTCCGACAAAAAATTGCTCCAAAATGCGCAATTTCTATACTAAATTCTATTTACTGACGAGGCAAACTTCTCCAGATATGGAATTATGAATTAACATAACAACCATTTATGGTCAGATGAAAATCCGCATGCCATAAGGGAGATGCACTTTCAAGAGCAATTTGTACTTACCTAACTATCATAAGTCCTTAAATGTATGGGCAAATGGGATAATTAATAATTATTTAATTGGTCTCCTTTTACCTTCCTGTTCGACTTAATGGTGCATCATATCGGCTATTTCTTGAAAACGAGTTGCCTGGCCTTTTAAGAAGAAATTTCCACTTTTCGATCCGAAATGAAAGTTTGGTTTATGGTCATCGACAGCGCTTGAAAACACTTTAGTTTACAAGCTCGGCAATTTTTAAATAGGACATATCCGAATAGATGAATAGGTCGAAGACAGGAAGTTCCGAATCAGCCGAAGCCTTCAAGGTCATCTGATTTGAACCCTATAGACTTTTTTCTGTGAGGACATTTAAAATCCCTTGTTTATACTACGCCAATTCACGGTCTCGATGACCTTAGAAATCGCATAATTGTTGGATGCGAAACAATTCGAAACACTCCCGGACTTCTTCAACGTGTGAGTATGCAATTGAACAGAAGGATAGAAGCCTGCATATTAGCTGTTGGTGGTCATTTTAAACAGTTCCTATAGTCGCTTTTTTTTGAAATAAGTTTTTTTTTTGTGCCAGCCTGTATTTCTACAACGAAGCACTTTAGGACATATGTTTATAGGAACTTTTTTTCTCGACGAACTTAAGGACCACCTGTATTGCAAAACACCTCCTTCCAACCTCATTATCTCTAGTGGACAATCTATCTAGTATGACAGCTATGAAAAATCTATTTAAGTCTTTTTCACCGTAGTCATTTAAACTTATCGCGAATTGAATTAGTACAATAGAAATTCAATGGAAACAATGCTACATACCATACACCCAGTAAAATTCCTATAGTTTCACCTAAATGTGTATTTTCCTCTCATTATTTATTAACAATTTTATGCAATCTCTCGATGCAAATTTTCTAATATTATTGATAATGAAAACACTGATCTCACCGTTTCAGTCTAGTAGTCGTTTGACAGTTGATAAAAGCACTCAACAACACAATGCGAATTGTGTGCTGCAATTCGATTTTTGTGCTTAAAAGAATATACTAGAGCTTCAGTTAGATGGTTTTCGCTTCTAGCATGGCTTACATGTCGAGTTACCATGACCTGGCGCTCTCTACCCACTTTTGCTCCTGAAGAAGCCACTTACATTATTGACGAAACGTCGAGTTTAATAAGTTTTGTATATATATTCTTTGTACCTTTATTTTATTTTATTTTTATTTATTTTTTGTATTGTATAATTTACTTTACTATGACGCGGTAACTCAAGTTAATCAGGAAAAGTAGCTGATGAAGTTTCTTATAATGGATGCAGCGTTATTCGCGAGATTATCCATTGATTTGAGAACTTAAATATTGTAATTTGCACAAGATGGGTACCGAAAATACTTACCTACGAGCACAAAAAGGGATCTATAAAAATTTCATTGGGTGTATAATGATACTCAAAATAAATTTAAGTAATTATAGTTCTGTAGATAAACTAAGCTCAACATGCACTTCGCAATAAAATGCTCGTCACACGTGAATAGTTTTTTTTTTCGCTTCATTCCACATTCATTTTAACGTGATTACAGTTTTTAGTTTATTTGAACATGCCAATTTAATATTTACAATAAACGATATTGTGGTAACACAATTCATACTGTGCAGATCTTTGATTAACTGCAAGACTAATTTAACATGCACATACGTGCAGAATCTATGTAGAGCTTGAATATATAATTCCACTAACTGGAATGCATGGTGATCAACAATTCTTTTTAATATAAAATTAGTGCTCATCTAATCTTTCTACATTAACTTAATATAATTTTCCAGTAAGCTTAAACAGAAATAGTGCTGTATAATAGTTCTAAACGCATCTAACAAACTTGATAAATAAAGAAAATCTACTACAGTTATACAGTTGCATGTCGCGTTTGCAATTTCGTCATTAATGAAAAAACCAAAGTCAACTCTGGACATTCCTGCAGTTATTTGCATAGAAATCATATTACAGATGCTGCTACCAAGAGAGATGCACTAATCTACGATTATGTATTATAAGAAAGTATTTATTTGGCTAACCTAAATAATAATTATAATAAAATTAAAAAAAGGAAAAGACGTCACACACACCTTTGTTAAACAAAGAAATCTAAGAAGCCATTATGATAAAAGAAGTAACACTATGATCAACACTCTATAATTAATATTTCTGGTACCTATTTCCATGTCCAGCATGAAAGAGAATCGCCATTGTAATATAAAATAATGAAGGCCACTCCCATGTAATTAAATTTGAAAAAAATGAAAATATTAAGCACGCTTTTGTTTAGAAAATTTTAATATGATGTTTGTATAAGTTACGCATGAAGCGGTTTCTTTGAAATAAATAAATTGTTGTACTTATTAATGTGATGCTAAAAGTAAACTTCGTCCGTAAAAATTATTCATTTCAAAGAAGCTATTAAAAAAAACTTTGTTAGAGGTTAGTAAACTTACACCCAAAGAGCTGTTAAGAGTAGAACCGTTATGTTCACCTGACAAGGCGTTTATCGGACACACTAAATCTCCGTAGTCCGCTTCCGATTTACTTTTGTTACGTTTTAAGGAAAAATGCGATTTTTTCGTTACCTAAAATATAAAACGGTGTCAAAAAATTATCGGCAAATATAATGTGTTTGTTGAAATTTACTTTGATTTTTGAAGATGGCGTTAGAGGTATGTATCCTAATGTGCCTTCCGCTTCCCGTTTCGCTTGTATTATATCCTTTCCGAGTAGTTCTTTAAAATGCGTATTTAAATGTCTTCTTAATAGAGTTTTGCCTGGAGGTATAGATAGTAGAGATGCTAGTAATTCTGCTGTGAATTTGTTTTCTAAAACCATTAGGCCACCGTGTACACCGGATCCACGTAAATTTGGTGCGTATTCTGCTAAATCTACTGCTTTGAGCCATTCCATTACTCTGAAACAAAACAAAAATATATTTAGTGTAATCATGTATAAATACATGAGGGCACAGGAATAAACCTCTTAAATGTAATTTCTAACTCACGGTCCTCTTTACAACAAAAGGTGATATGTTTTTGGAAACTTTTCTTTTTTAGTTTCGGATGGATCGATTTAAAAACATTAGACTGCACCAGAAAATGATATTACTGTATTAATAGGTAGCTTTAATATTGATTCAAATAACTACGATAGTTTACCACTGTAGACAGTCATGGATGCAGATGATATTGTATAAATAACTGATTCCTCTACTTGCATTATACCCTTTCCCAACGAACAAGTCAATTTTTGTAAGGAATTGCAAGGAAAGCAACTGATTTTTTTTGAAGTTCTATTATCGGGCAGAAAGAGGGAGGGTAAAACTAATTTTGTTGTATCTGATGCGAGATATCTTAACTTATATTGAGCTTGGACTCGGGACGGTGAGCCATTTGTATAACTATCTTGTTCGTAAGTTTTAAACGGGTCGATAAACGGCCGACTATCGTTGTGGCAGGACGATAGGAGTCGGGTTTCGATTCTTTGGAGGGACGGTGACATTTTTTCAGAGGGTTGAAATCCGGATCGACTTACCATTCGCTGTTAGGAGCAAAGTGATTAACAGCGAGGCATTATAAAAGGCGATATGATGCTGTCACAAAGCTATTTGAACACAATTTACACACACAAAACTATACCGCGAGAGTTGCATTGATAGCCAGACAAGTAATACAGCTTACGGATTCACTGCAACTAAGCACGCACCACACATGAAAAGGTTAGGTGTTCGCATAAATGACACATTATCATTGTGGTTACTGTTATAATATCTGTTATAATATCACAGGTGGCATAGGGATCGATTCTTGGTCCGTTATTATGTACAATCGTTGATTGATAATTTTTTGTGGTGGGTGCTTAGTTGCAGTGACTCCGTAAGCTGTATCGCTTGTCTGGCTATCACTGCAACTCTCGCGGTGTAGTTTGTGTGTGTAAGTTGTGTTCAGTGGCTTTGTGACAGCACCATATCGCCTCTTATGATGCCGCGCTGTTAATCACTTTGCTCCCAACAGCGAATGGCAAGTCGATCCGGGATTAAACTCTCTGAAAAAATGTCACCGTCCCTCCAGAGAATTGAACCCCGGCACCTATCGTCCTCCCACAACGATAGTCAGCCGCCTAACCACTGCGGCCATCGACCCGTTAAAAGATGAAATAAGATTTGCCACCTTACAGGAGTGAGAAAGCCACGAAAATCAGTCTATCAGTGGGATGGCGTTGCGGCGAACAACCGTCTAGAAACTCTCTGGATAATTATGAGAATCTCAGTCTTGTTTTTTCTAGGTATGTAAGTGAAAAAATCTAACTATTTTATGTTAGAAAACGTCGATTTTTCGAGCGATCTGTTTATCTAATCGCATGGCTGAACGTAGCAAAGTAGTAGAGCATCGCGAAATTATTTCTGTATACAGGGTGATTGTAAATTCAGGGCCAGTGAAATTACAGGAATGTTGAAAGCAATAGGAAATATTTTAGGTATATATGAAAGTGTATTTTTCAGGTATTTTAGGAGTACAAACTCGTAAAACCAACTTCCGGTTTAACCGAAAATTAGTCGTTTTTGACTTTTCTTATGGAACGCCCTGTATTTTATTAAATAAATCAATGTATCATTTAATTGTCTATAAAAACTATTAAACATTTATAGGCTTAAAGTTAATAATTGACGAGATATATACGTTTAAAATATTCTATGCGATCAAAACTAATACTAAGTATATTTGAGACGTCAGCTGACTTTTCTCTGGCCACTGCGCACTTGAGTAATGTATGTCAAGTTAAAATCGTCTACTAGTTTGAAGCTAATGCTAGGATGCCATAAAATGTTACAATAATCTTAGAGTAGTTAACATGTTATTTGACAAGAAAAATAAAAAAAATAATTTATAAAACCATAAATTAATATTATAACGAAAAGATAGCTAATTTTAAGCTAATCGTATAAGGCCATGAGCAAAACAAAAAAACAATAATTTATTAATTGTCGAAGTACATGTGCGCGTTGTAGTTGTGTTAAAAATGGATGCATATTCAAATGATGAGCGTGTGAACATGTTAGAAGTATTTTTTTTGTGTCATAGAAATTCAGCACGGGCAACTGAAATGTATAGAGATCGCTACCCAAGTAGTCGACAGCCGCACATTTGCCAAATTAAAAGAAAAATTGCGAACTCACGGCAGCTTTTCCAGCATTCCTAGGCGTAGCAAAATGCAAACAGAGAATTGCCGAATGGAGACATAATATTAGCACATTTCAGAGAAAATCCTAATACTTCGATAAGGCAAGTTTCACGTGATACGAGGGAGCGTTTTTATATTCGCGGAATGAGCGGGTTGTAGGGGGGTGATTAGGCGCATTGGGGGCGTGGCCTGTGCAGCGACTCATAATTAGTATAAATACGAAGTTTCATTGTTATTAGACAGTTAGTCTTTGAGCTATCGTCAACCAAGTAACATAATCAGGAGTGAAAAGTGAAATATGGAAAAAATCGAATATCGTGCCGTTATAAAGTTCCTTACCAGGCAAGGAAAATCAGTCGCGACCATAATGAATGAGATGTCATTGGTTTACGGCGACTCTTGTCCAGGAAAAACCATGGTGTACAAGTGGCATAGTTTATTTAAACAAGGAAGGGAATCCCTTGAAGACGACCCGAGACCGGGCAGGATCATTGATTGAAATTGTACTCGAAGATGCTTGACTAAAGAAGAAACAACTCGCAGAAATGGTTGGAGTATCCGATACAACAATTTTTAAAATTCTACACGATCATCTCGGCATGTCTAAGGTCAGCGCAAGATGGGTGCCGAGAATGCTCACGCCGCCACAAAAACAACAGCGCGTAGAGTGTTCGCGTGCATTTTTGGACCTCTGTAATGAAGACAAGGATGGTGTATTGAGTCGAATTGTTACTGGAGACGAAACTTGGGATCATCATTATGAACCTGAGTCCAAACAAGACTCCATGCAATGGCATAAAAAGGGCACAGCACCTCCCAAGAAATTTAAAGTGTCACAATCAGCTGGGAAACTCATGGCAACGGTATTTTGGGACTCGGAAGGAATATTGTTGATTGATTATAAAGATAAAGGTGTTTCTATAACCGGAGAATATTACGCTTCAATATTAGAGCGACTAAAAGAAGCCATTAAAGAGAAAAGACGGTGAAAATTGACGAAAGGTGTGCTGCTTTTGCACGACAACGCGCCCGTCCACAAGAGCCGCGTTGCGTTAGCTGCCCTGCATAAGGTGGGCTTCGAAATTGTGAATCACCCACCCTACAGCCCAGACCTGGCCCCGAGTGATTATTACCTGTTTCCGAAAATGAAAAAAGAGCTGCGGGGTAAAAAATTTACTGCCGATGATCAAGTCAAGTCAGTTTCGGCGTATTTTGCAGATAAAGAGAAATCATTTTTTTATGAGGGTATAAATAAATTAATTGAAAGATGTGAAAAATGTATCCGTCTTGCAGGTGAATATATTGAAAAAGAAAAATTATTTGGTTTTTTATTTTCACCCCTTATCCCCCATTCCGCGAATATAAAAACGCTCCCTCGTACTGACGTTCCATATCATGTAGTTTCTAAAATTTTGAAGAAACATAAGTTCAGACCGTGGAAAATTGAACTAGTTCAAGGTTTACATGATAGCGACTATATTAGACGTTTGCGATATAACTGGTTATTAAATGAATATGAAGAAAATATCCATAACACAATTTGGACAGATGAATGTAATTTTACAGAAAATGGGGTTTCCAATCGGCATAATGTACATTATTGGGACGACGAAAATCCTCCACAAATTTGACAAACACGATTTCAGAAGAGATTTTCTGTAAACGTATGGTTGGGAATTGTAAGACGTAAAATACTTAGACCTTTTTTTTATCAAAGATCGTTAACTGCCAGCAGATTTTTACGTTTCCTACAAACTGAATCTATGGATTACTTGTACGAATTACCATTAAATATCAGACCAACTCTTTGGTACCAGCAGGATGAGGCGCCTGCTCATAATGCCCATATTATAAGTAACTTTCTTCAAACAGTATTTGGTAACCGATATATTGGCAATCAAGGTCTTGTTAATTGGCTACCTAGATCTCCGGATCTTACACCATTACATTTTTTTGTATGGGGATTTATAAAGGATAAAGTATATCAAACAATACCACGAAATTTAGGCGATTTACAAAATATGATTTTAAACACTATTAATCAAATAACTCCAGGTATGTTGGATAACGCGGAAGCAAGTATAATTCGGAGATGTTATTTGTGCTTACAGGCAAATGGTGGACACTTTGAATAATTAAATCTATAAAAATTAGTCTGTTATCTTTTCGTTATAATATTAATTTACTATTTTATAAATTATTTATCTTATTTTCCTTGTTCATCAAATCACCACCATCCATTTCGTCAGAACTGCAGATATTGGTCTCCAAACAATCCTTAACAATTGTATCAACAACCTCTGGACAATTAAAAGAACTGAGAGTTTGGGCTGGAGTGGCTAAATTTAAAGTAGGAGGCCATTCTGTTCGAAAAGGCACATAACCGTGCAGTTACAGTTTCTCCTTGCTGAGTTAGCTAGCCGAAACATAAATGTAAAACAAATTTGGAGTGGCAACTGCTCACTTGATACAGTGAAACATATTTTAAGTATAAAAACCAGTTTTTCTTTCTCGTGGGGATTGTGATGTTATAAGTGACTTTATACAATAAGAAGTTTGGAGAGGCAATTAGTGAACATCTGTGGTTAATTATTTCCCCTACCCCTCCAAATCTACTGAGCTAGTTGAGGTTGTGTATATTGAAAATTTTTCACCAACTATCATCTAAACTTAAATATTTATTAAACATTTAGATACAGAATAAGCATAATTATTACTATCAACTTGTTATTTATTGAACTACAAATTACTGTTAATTCAAATTCCAACTGGGGAACTGTTGATCTACACAAATAAAAATAAGTTAGTTCGCTACACCAACTAATATTCCAGCAAGAATTAGTCGCGTATGGTACGTATTTCAACATTCAGCCTTTGCTAACTCACTTAGGAGATACGATAGTAGACTCGCCTAGAAACCGAAATGAAATTAAAGTCGAGAGTACATGTTCGAGACTCCCGCATTAATTGTGCACCCAAGGGTATAACTTTGACAAAAAAAATGTTTCCTATTATTACCTGTCATAGTAAGCACACAAGTGCAGTTGATTTCAATAATAATGCCCCCTGGTTGTTAGACTGTAGTTGTAATGATTTTATTTCAAGTTAAACTGGCACTTTGATCTAATTTACGCTGCAACTTTTGCTGTATAACGTAGTTAACAAATTATATAAAAGTATACAAAGAAATCGTACCTATGTGTCGTCCAAAGACTAATCTGTTTCGGTGTTGGTTGAGTAGGATCTTCTGGCAACGATCTTCTCTGCAGACATCCAGCCTCATAATTATTTTCCCTCAATACCTGAATACCCCTCTTCAAACTAGCGACGTGTAACAACGAAGTTATATGTAATAAACCAAGGTCATCCATGGTTAATCGATGTAAAACCCGCCCATCGATTTTATTCATAAGAAAAGATTCTTTGTACTGTGGTAACCCTGTATCGTCCAGCCATCGTAGAACCCACGCCATGTCCAGTTTCCCCGCTTTCGACAAGTAAGGATCGCTGGAACCGTTTTCCTGAATGTCTACAAGCGCTAGTTGCAATTTCTTCCGATGTAGTGGATTCTTTATCCCCAGTTCTTTCTCGATTTCATTGATTGATGTTTCGTGTAACTCCTTACCGGTTTTACCCCACCGTTTTGCTTCGGTTGTGTATTGATCGAGATTTAAATCTTGCAACCAATTGCAAACATCATCGATATCCCATTCTTCGAAAGGTTTATTTGGCCTGTAACAGTGAAATTAATATCAGGTGTAATTTTACTAACGCATTATAAACAGGGAATTACTTTGGCGGTTGCTCATTGCAACCAAGTCGTCCAGCTGCAGTCGCTCTGACACCTCCTCGCTGAAATTCCCCAATACCGGGTAGATCGTCCAGATTTCCAGATCCCGATCGTTTTAATTTTCCAAATATCTTCTTGATACCTTTATTTTTATTGAATTGTAATGATGGCGATTGCGATGTATCGTTCACATCTTCTATCACAATTTTTTCTGTTTCAGCTGTAATATTTGTATGAAATCGCAAAGATTAAAAATTATACAGAAAACATTTTCAACGAAAGCAAGTTTAGTTCCCAGATGTTAGCTTTTTAGTGTATATGCATAAATATATGGCAAATAAATGTTTTAGTAACTTAATTAAATGCGGTATAAATTAATGTCACGCCATTAAATTTTCTGTTAAACTAGAGAAAACTAATCCACTAACTACGGTCACGATTGAATCCATTGAATGTACGAAATATATAGCGGCTTTGTGTGGAACTTCTTCCCTAAATGTCGAACTAAGTTGATTGACACACTGTTGTTGAGATAACCCACGTCTAAATCGTAAAATATCATCACACAAAAAGTGTTTACAATTTGATTCAATTTTTTTATGTATAGAAAAGTTTCGATTCCATTATGGTAAAGACCGTCAGTATGATAAAATGTATACCGTGAAAATATTTACGAGAAATTCACGTTATTGTCGGTCTTGGTAAAATAGAATATTGAAAATTGCTTTATTGAAATATTTTTAGAAATTAGATCACCTACCATAGGTAGAAGTGACAAGGGACCCCAATATAATTATTCACTAATCTCCAGATTGGCTCAATCAATCAATTCAGAATTAACCCCAAAGAAGGACTACTAGATGAAATTGAAAATGACGATGTTTTGGTCTGGATCTAGAACAAACGAAAAATGCATTTCGTTACTTTTAGTGATGACTGCTCTAAATGGTGCGTAGTTGAAGTTGAGTTCTTGAAATCTAAATGTGAGCTATTTCAAAGACTTTAAAGCATTGGCAGAACACTCAAAAAAATAAAAATCAAATGTCTCCAATCGGATAATGGAAGAGAATACAAAAATTTGGCCAGGCAATAGCATACCATCCAAAGGGAAATTGTTCTGCCTGAAAGGAAAAATACAACCTTCAGTGAATGAACCACATTGTATAACGGATGTGGTTAACCAAAGAACGGAAGGTAATAATATCTAGAGATGTGAAATTTGAACTGATCAAACTAATGGTTCCGTTTGAGGTTCCTGAACATCATGATGATGATATTTTTGAAGACGCAACAGAGCATCGTTATCAACCAAGAAGAGGACATGATAGACCTCGGAAAATTTAGAATCGGAAAGATGGGAAAACTTCGGCTCAAGAAGAAACCCAAACAACAGGTAATATCGAAAGCTAAGATGCTGCTACAAGAAAACTATGTTTAGGGAGGAAGCGGTCAATTGGCATCGAGCAATTTGTACAGAAGTGGAATTCATTTTGATAAATGACACATGGGACCCACTCAAAGTCCCATAGAACAAAGAGATAATCGGGAAGTCGATTCATATTTTGCAACAAGTACAAACCGGATGGAAGTCTAGAAAAATGAAAAGCTCTGTTAGTACCTAGAGATTTTGTCCAAAGACCTAAAACCTATGCACAAATGGCTAAAATGAGCCCAACTCGTCTCTTGGTGGTTTTAGTAGCACATGAAGACATGAATATTTGTAGTTTGGACATAACCACTGCTTATCTACATGGAAGCATTGACGAAGCATTCTTTAAGGAACCTCCATATCTCCATTGAAAGCAGCTCTCACGATGATTGCAAAGACTGAGTCAAGTGAATAAGTGATCAAAGAAACCACATGCTGAAGAAGCTACAAACTGAAGAAACTACAACCGATCCTTGCGGTTCCAATCTGAAAGCAAATAGTAACCGTTCGATAGCACTAATCTATATAGATGACACGTCGACCATATCAAAAGAAGCAACAAAACGCTTAAAAAGCACAGATATAAACTCTCTCCTGGTACAACAAAAGATGTCAATGTCCCCAGAAACCAAGTCAAAATTATAACACATAATGTAGAGAGGCGATTTGGTTAATACATTGGTTCAGGAAGTTGGGCACTCGCCTAGTTGGAATATAGGCAACTCTAAATGTTATCTGTTCCAAGAGTGCCGGACCATCAATTTTAAACCGAATGTTTGTTACAGCGCTTGATGATCATAATATATCATCATCAAATAAATATTTTAGAAACTTGCGCTGATCTCTCTGCCGTGCCTGTGAGTAGTATACCTGAATGATTTTGTATTGCGCTGTATAAAACCCATCATTTTAAAGGCATGAATTATGGTACTGGTGATGTGTTCAATGAACGTTTGGTTGAATTAAACACCTTTGAACATTATCTAATTGAGTCTGCAATTTCTGGGAGTGAGCCAGAGAGCTGACAGTCACAAATATTTTTAGATCATCAGCGAAAAGTTCTTTGTCATAGTCGATCATATAATTCTGACTAATAACCATTTTATACAATACATATTGAACACGACGATCAAGGTAAGATTTCAATGACATTAATAGAGGGCATTGCCCGAACCAATCGGGTTTTGGAATCGTTGCCGAGCAGAGGAATTTCTATTTGATGACATTATAGTTTCATCTAAATCGGTAAAATTAATACTCATGTATCTAGAGCAATCTACACACAAGCTAAGGCAACAAGAAACTTGACATTGACACAATCACGCAAACCAACACAACCAACTTCATCAGTTAACGTCAGTTGGTTTTAGTGCTCACTAGCGATTCACTGCCTGTAGCAAAAAGTTAAAGCCAAAGATATCTTAATCACAGTTTCAAGATCGTGATCGGTATGATTTTAATTTATTGTCCTTGTTACAATTTAATCTTGGAACTTGACTGTGATCGTCAGATCATAACGATACGTAACCTATGAGGTTAATGTTACATTTTTTATATTGCCATATATTTACGCAATGTTAGTACACAATCCACACACAACTATTAAATATAAATTCATATTATTCATATACGTGCAAAAAAGAGGGCCATAAAATCATAAAGGAGCCAGGAAAGGTGGAACTTATCTGAAAAATCAAAATACTAAAATTTCAGTAAGGATAACAGATCAAAATACTGAAAGGTTACCAATCTACAAAAACGTAGGTTTTATGACTACACAATTTTTATTACTACTGATAAACTTTTCAAGTTTAAAATTGATTGTTGTACATATTTGACTAGATTTGTGGGTACTAAAAACAAAGGTTTTAAGGGCATGATGTGTATGATTATTAACAAAGGTTACTTGGTTAAGAAATAGAACTATTAAGGTATTTACCGATTAAATTAATCTCTACGTTTGTGCACTTTATCATACACATGTAAAAACTTTAAAGCTAGATTCAATATAGCTAGTGTGAAGTTACTAATGATACCATTTTGATTCTAGCTTTAGATAATAATTTCTTAACAATGTTAGTCTACTCAAACGCAAAAAAAAACTTACTGAAATGTTAGTTTAAAACAAAAATCAAAACTAAATTACATCTATTAATCTCAATCGATAGCTCAAGTCATTAGCATAAGCCATGTTACATTTAGTAAAATAAATAAATAACTAAATAAATACCACCAGATATCTTAGTCTTTAATTTGACCTGGTAAATATTTATTCAATGGTACATACGTATGGCTGGGTAAAGCATATATGTGTTTCGTGAGAAAGCCGTGATAATACATCTCCCAAGCAATAGGTTCACAATAAACAAAAAGAACAAAATAAATTGTACGTTTGTATATAAAACGGTTAGTTTGAGGTTATGAGTCGATAGTTATATTGTTGTACTTTGCATGCCGCTGGACAAGAGCTATCACCTAGATTCGGCACTGAATGCCCACGGGCCCGACCCCCAAGTAGAGAAGAAAGTCCCCTACCAAACGCCACGCCTTTCCTGGCCCCATCGGCGGGATTAGCGTTTGAATCCACCACCCCCAGAGTTCCTCCATTACTTAAAAATTGCTGTCGCGGTAGACTAGAATATTGAAGATCGATTTGTCTCCTGTACGTTGCAGGCGGAGTCTGAAAAATTGAGAAAACCTAACTATTTTACTACAATATAACAACTGTTAAAAGAAGTTAAAATAAAATCTAATTAAACGAGAACTTTTTTTTACCCGCATATTCTACGTACTTTTGGCGGTTGAACATCCTGTTGCATAGATGAAGAATCGATTTTTCTGGGTGAAGCGGACAACGAACCCGAAAGTGGACTAGGCGACGGTGATACTCGTATATTCTAAACAAAAACCGCTTTATTAAAACTTCTGAATATTCATTTTTCCTTTTCAAATTGATATTACTTGACTACTTAAATGATGTACTGGGGTAGATGTGTGGTGCGGTTGCGGTGATATCCTCGGAAGGTATTGGCTCTTTTTCGTCGAATCCAAACTGGAGTTGTTATTAAATTGACTACTTCGTAAGTGTACAAGTTCCCGTTCTAATTCAGCGTGTTGGAGTTTCAGTTCGCTCATCGCCGACATTAATTCTAATTTCTGGGTTTCCAAGGATGATCTCGATAACATTTCCTAAAGAAAAAAAAACTTCATGAGTCAAGGTGCAATCTTAAACCGCGTTAATGTTCAATAATTATAAGAGAAATTTGGAAAAACCACTCTGGTAATCGTATTTGGAGCTTCATTGGTTCTCTTCTCGATTTTTCTATGAACGTATCGTTCTTGTTATATTTTTTTAAATAAAAAGCGTATAAGGGCCTTTCAAAACAAAGAGCCTTTTAAAACAAGAACATGTATGGACAAAATAATATGAATACCATGCAAAATAGTACATCTTATTGCATCTTATTAACACTGTTTCCGTGTAAATAAAGTAAAGTAAAAGTAAAAACAAAGTAAAAAAGAACGGTTTAGACATTAAAAAATTACTTGAAAAATTCTAAACTGTTTTTTTGTTTTAACTTTTTAAATCTAGATATAGCTGCTGCATCACGCCCCTTCTTTGTCCATAAAATGTCCATAGATGTAGCGATTGATTGTTGTTCTAAATATTTGAAGGCAGTCTCGAAGGCATCCTTTGCCGCGGAGTGGCTGATTGTTTCCTCTTTCTTTTCGTCGTCTTCTTCTTCTTCTTCATTGCCAGGCTGTTCCAAAACGTGATCGATAATCTGGTCATCTCCCATTTCTTCTACTGAAACAGCAGCAACGTTACCTTCTGCTAGCCATTCTTGAATATCTCGTTGAAGAGATTGCAGATCAGTCACTAAATCTGCTGTGTCTGATTCATCAGCTTCTGGAATGTCTTGGTCTTGGCTGAGGCTAGGCAAATCTTTTTCCAAGATTTTTGAAGAGCGGCGCCTTTTAGTTCGACCCAAGCTTGAGCGCAAGTGTAAATTGCATCTTTTATGTTAAGGCTTTTCATTGCTTCAAAGAGATCCTCCTGTAACGTCGTTAAGACGTCACGTGGAGGAGCAATAAACATGGCTTCTATATCATCATTTTGAAGTTCGTCTCCAGAGGGGTGGCTTGGAGCGTTGTTGAGCAATAAAATTGCATGGATTGGCAGATTTTTTGCTTTCAAGTATTTTTTGACAGCCGGAACAAACGCACTGAAAAACCACTCTTTAAACAAAAAACAAGCCATCCAAGCACTTTTCTGAGCTCTATAATAAACAGGGAGTGTCTCCATGTCGATGTTTTTAAAGGAGGTCGGTTAATTGAGGGTCCACTGTAATCGGTAAAACATGTGATCTGTGTCCTCGAAAGAGGGAAAATTGTTGGTGCTCCTTTAGTGGGAGCGTCAATATTGAAAACAGCTTACGTGTTTAATGTTTTACGATCGACAGTATCCCACGGTAATGACAGCATTCCAAAAAATATGGTAAAACATCAACCGGGCAAGAAGAATAGTGGGCGAAACCCAAAGATAACTGGTAGAGAGCGAGAAACATTAAAAAGAATTGTGGCGAGACAACACAAAACAACCGCGGCAAAAGTGACAGCAAAACTCAACACTTAAGTGTTTTGTCAAAAACAGTAGGGCAAGAACTCCACAAAGCTAACATTCATGGAAGGGCTGCAATTGCGAAACTCTTTGTAGCGGAAGACAACGCAAAGCTGCGAAATATGTGGTACCGCGATCTTAAAACGTGGACACTTGATGCTTGGAAAAATGTGGTTTGATGAATCATTGTTCACATTGTTTCCTACAAACGGCCGGGTTTATGTATGGAGAACCCCCAAAAGAACCTACGTTCCGGACTGCCTGGTTCCTACAGTGAAACATGGAGGAGCGGCCAGATCATGGTAGTCAGCTGGTCCCATAACTCATATCACTGACCGGATTACTAAGATTGAAAATCTCAACATCCTCAATGATGAAGTTCTTATCATGATTAGCATATTGTTGCCAAACAAGATGATAATGTGCCCATACACACAGCTAAAAAGGTTTAATCTTGGCTTGAAAAATATCATTAAGCATCTTCCCTTGCCAGCACAATCGCTTGACCTTAACTTAATTGAACCATTAGAGTTTTAGAGCAGCGAATGAAAAGCAGATTTCCAGAGCCAACATCATTGAAGCAATTGGCAGATGTTTTAGTACAAGAATGGCACAACATTCCGTTGGAAACTATTCAGAAACTCCTACCAATCTATTCCGCTAAGAATTAACGTCGAAGCTAAAATTTGAAAACAATAGAGGCCAGAACTACTTGGTAGGTACAACTTTCAAAATTTCGAATTTGCAAAATTCTGGAATAATACGAAACAAATTTAAACAATTTAAAATTTTTCTCCTCTTCTCCTGTCGAAAAATATATCTGGACATTCGAACAATTTCAAGAAATATGTTATTATTTGTAAATTCTTTTTCATTCCCCTTAAATGTCTCGCTTTCTAATATTTACAACAGCGAAAAATTCAAATATCTCCGAAATTTATCTCAATCTACTTTCGCGGAATTTAAGCAAGCAACATCTCAATTTAAGGTAAAAACATGAGGGGAAATCTTATTCAAACAGAACGTAATGGCTGTTTCTGATATCGCGAGATTGACATTTATGAAAAACAGCGTGTATAAAAAATATTCTCAAATATATATACATATTATATATATCTGTACGTTATGCAATGAAACAAACAAAAAGGAAACGGAAAAACAATATCGCCGTTATTGAGTTCGAGAGCAAACTTGGGAAAAACATACCCTCTGTAGCATATCTTCCGTGTTCATCAGTTGCTGTTTCTTCTCGCTCAGCGATTTCTCCAAGTCGGTGATCTTGTCCGTTTGCGCCTCGATCTGCTCGCTGAGAACTTGAACTTGGAGCTGGAGGTTGTCCCGTTCGCTCTGGAGTTTCCTGTATCTTTCATCCTGCTCTTGCGGCTGAAAGGTTATTGAAAATTAGAAATCTCGGAATTCGTAAATCGTGAAATTATTTCAAAAACGGGCGAATTGTAACAATTAAAAGGGTGGTAGAACGAAGATCGGCAAATGAGGAAAGTTTCCTGTTGCGCGATGAAATGAGACGCTAAATGACGAGTCTTGTGCTCTACGCGGATTATGAAGTTTATGTTTTCGTTTGAAACAGCTGTCAATTAAGTGTAAGTTTTGGAGAACGTCTCTTAAATTTATAATTTAAAATAAAAAAAGAGTGCGTTGATTATTTTGTAAATCATGTCTTATATTTTATAAAAAAAAACTAGTATATTTGTAGGAAATTAGTATAGTATATATATTTTTTTCTTTTCTCTTTAATTTGCTGAGAAATACGTGTTAGTTTTGCAAGCTGTCATATTCTTGCCCTTTTGGCAACCTTGTACAGGGATGTTCTAAGGTATCCGGACACGACTAGACAGAGAAATACCTTGGGCTCTATACTTTATTCCAAAGAGCAGCAGAGCCGGCCAGCTTACTATCTGCTGAGTGTAATTAGAATTACATCTTAAACATAATGACACATAAACTTAGTGACGTGTAATATCAAGTGTGCCCACATAAGTTGCGGTGCACGTCATCAATGACTTTTGCCCAATGTTGTCAAAGTGATGTAACGTAAAATAAATGATAACAAACTGTAAATTTAACGCACAGGTTACGAAATCTAATTAGTCGATCGAAGGTTTTCAATAACATTGATGCAAAAACTAAAATAACGATTATAAAATATGTTTATATTACATAAAGAAAGGGAAGGTCATAAAATGATCAACTATTTTTCGATTTTCAGTGGCACTACTATTTATTTTCAAGCATGAACCTCTTGTACTGCTTCAAATTGCGCTTTTGACATATTTGTCTTTAATTTTTTAGTCAAAATAGATGATTTGTAAAAAGCAGAATATAAAAACCGCAAAATTCAATAAAGAACATAAGTCAAAATATTTGACGCGCTATAATCTAAATGACAGAATGATATCTGTCAACACTGCCTTGGTTACTTTAAATACTGAAAACTGTTGGAGTGCACTACACCATCAAGTTCGCATTTATTAAAGATGGAATGATAGGTACTTAGTGTTTGGTATGTTTGTCATTCCGAAAATTCTGTTGATAACGTGTGCCACAACTTATCGTGAAAATACTATATCGAAGAAAAACGCTTAAACGGGTTAAAAATGTAATGAGTATTTGTCGAATTTATGGGTGTTTACGATTGGATAATTTCATTTTCTTAATTCACTTCCATTATCAATATCCATTCTAAATTTTACTATTTTTATGGTTTCAATAAATGAGTGACATCATGAAGTGTCAAAATGCAGTGACATCTGTAATTTTTTTCATTACTTATACTGGTCACTATTCATACAGGTCATTATTCATACTGTTCATAATCCATACTAGCCATTATTCATACTGGTTATTAGATGAATGGTGTTATGCAACAGGGAACCAGCCATCACTAAAAACATATAAAGTTGGTCTCCTGTTGCATAACACCATTCAGATATTCATACAGGTTATTATCATCATACTGGTCATTATTTATACTGGTCGTTATTCATACTGGTCATTATTCATACTGGCCATTATTCATACTGGTCATTATTTATACTGGCCATTATTCATACTGGTCATTATTTATACTGGCCATTATTCATACTGGTCATTATTCATACTGGCCATTATTCATACTGGTCATAATACATACTGGCCATTATTCATACTGGTCATTATTTGTACTGGTCATTATTCATACTGGTCATTATTCATACAGCTTATTTTTACTAAAACGGACAACTCGAAAAGTATTTGTGATATAGAACTATTTCACTCACTTAACGCTACAGAAGATTCAATTCCTTAATTCTATTTTAATTTATATTATGTCTACGTATATGCGTTTAAATAATGCAATGTTATTGTAAGAGTGACAAACTACGGTTACACTCAGCAGGTAATAAGCTGGCCCTGCGGCTCTTTGGAATAAAGTATTGAGCGCAAGGTATTTCTCTATCTAGTCCTGTCCGGATACCTTTGAAGGTCACTGTACATTCAATAAAGCAAATCTGCATCTGGTTTCAGGAGGTTAAACCGAGGTATAGAATCACTCTTTAGAAATTAGTGGAGAAAATATGTAATGACAGCCTGCTAGAGCTACTTAGAGCTTACAAAAGTGTGTAGTGTTAGTTATACTAAAACCACGGTTAATCGAACTCAGGTTAATCGAAAGACGGGTTTGAACTTGAACTGTACCTAAATATAGCTATTGCCAACACACCCCCCTATGACCTTGACACTCTCTAGTTGTCAATATACAAGTACGAATTTGTGAAACAATACTGCCTTCGAGTAGTTTTTTTATTTTCGCGTTATGTGGAAATGTATTGAAAACTGTTGTGAACGAGTGACAATTTTTTTCGCAAGCTGTAATATAAAAACCTTATAAAAACATTGAAAACATTCGACTTTGAAAAAGTCTATGCGAAACCTTTCAAATTTGGTTGACTCTATCAATGACAAGAATGCAGGACAAACACAGCAAAACAAAGCTAAAATAATAGTAATGTTTTAGTGTCCTCCAATGAGTTATCATTACGACTACGTCTGTGGATTAACTTCAAATGTTATCTTTTTCTATTTACCAAGAAGTAAGGAATGCCAATGTGAGTGTTTTCAGAATGGAGCTTGAAGATCACAGCTAGCGAAATAGACGGTAATTTCGCCTTGTTGCTTGAGAAAAACCTAATTTCAGTTTAGCTGTTCTTTGCTAACAGTTTTTTGGGCATCAAATAGACTGCTTTCAATATGTATTAAAGAAAAATCTCGATCCTTGAAGGATGTTGCCCCAAACGCCCTACCAGTTTTATAAACCTAAAAAATAAACAAAATGTTTTTAATTACTAAAAAAGCGAATTTATTTATATAACAATCTTTACGAGTTAAAAAAAAGCGAAGCCAATTCAGCTATTGGACCAGGGCATCATTTAAATGACACTCACACAATTGTGACTCAGGAAACAAAAACATGAATGTAACACCGGAGTTAGGAATAGGAAATAAGTTAAAAATGCCGGAAGAAATGCTGTGAGCTAGGTGAGAAAGAATCGTTTCAGAATCTTTGAAGACTTGGCAAAAAAAATTCTGGTTACGAAGACACAGAATCTGACAGCCAACTCCCTATGGCCCCTCTCCTGGTTGATAACATCCGAGAAACGTCGATTACGATAGCCATTAACGAAAAATCAGTGGAGTCCGTTATTGTAGATGAATAAGTTTGAATTACTTTCTCCTAGCGATCTTTTAATACCCAAAGTGAAACTAGTTCAATCAAACTTTTCGATTTTTTTCCTAATTGTAGTAGGTATACCTATCTAAACTCAAAAAAGCACCAAGCGCATATTTTAGTAAGAAATTATTATCAGTGAATACAGATGAAATAGCACTCGCCGAAAAACGATAACACGTTAGTTACACATTACGCTACTACCGTATTATCCGTCAAAGTTTGTCACTGTGTACTTGGAGCGTGCGGTGTATTAAGAACACACGCTTAAGAGTTTAGTTAGACACGCCTAATATACCCGTTTTACGGCTTTATAATTTGACGCTACATAAATACCAGCCATCAACCCGTTAAGTCGAATTACACTTGTATATTTGGAACATCCGACATATCTTCAGATTCCTGCCACATATTTGTTATTTTAATCTTAAAAGTACTTAATACTAGAGTATCAAATACGTGTTACGTACGCATATGTATACATACATACGTATAAGAGTAGTGGAATGTAATTTTTTTAACTAAGTGTTAAAATTGTATTTCAAACACAATCCAGTTCCTATTTCGGGAAGACGGTGTTATCTCGATCTCTTTTTCTGTATATGCCGCTTGAAAGGCGAAGATGTTTACTTTCTTCAAGCAGTTCTTCTCCGGGAAAGTATATCTACATATAAATGGAAGTTATGTTTAAACTCAAAGCTCGTTCTGTAAACACTAGCATTCCAAATTCACACCTCCATCTGAGGCGTAAACCAATAATTAATTATTTTGTGACGGGAACGAAAATGGCGGCGTATAGCGTTTTATTTTTGCGGCGGAACGTGTACTGAATGTTTCGTTCAAGCGTTATTGTATTTTTAATGAAAATTCAATGCCAGAGTTAATTAAAACTAGAATACAAACAAAGGCTGTTTGTTAAAACAACTCATCTTTCTGTTTTTATAATATAATCATTTCTAAGAAATGCGAGCACGTAACGCAAATACCCAGAGCTGTAAATGAGAATATGAATAAATTAGATGTTTGTAAGGTTGTTGATCATTCATGATGTTAAGAGATTTCTACTTGTTGTGCATACACTGATAAATGCCAAATTCGCAGAAACCTGGTCGAAACTCTAGACTTCAGTTCTGGTTGTTAAAGTTTTATCGAAACCTTTTTTTTTTGATGGGTGCTTACCTATTGCATTGCAAAGTTATTGTTTTAGCTACCTTTTCAGGGACTTCTCCATAGTGCAACGCCTATTGGTTAGCAAGATATAAACGAAGTAAATTTTAATCGCAACATAATTTGGATTTTTCAATTCTACAAAGTCGTGGCTACAAACAATATAAAACGAGACACAATCTGAACAATTTTATTCAAATTGTGTATAAATTCGTATACAGTAGAACCTCGGTTATCCGAGGTAATAATCCGGATTTATTTTTTATTTATTAAAAAAAAAAACACAAATGTACTTTAAACGGTTTATAAACGTTTTCAACATGTAAATAAGTTTGTACACATATTATAAAACATTGAAATAGTTATCTATGCGCAAATGTGTCATATCGCATCTTCTTTTTCTCGCTGTCATGTTTCTCCATCTGTTAAGAAGAAGCAAATCCGCTGGGGTTGCCTCTGATTGTTGTTCGATATACCTCAAAGCTTTTTTTCCAAAGAAGTAAAACCTTCTTGATGGGAGATCTTAGTGGGAGGCTATTCATCCACCGCTTCGTTGTCGTCATCTGATTTTTCGGTTTCCTGAAAAGCATTCGTTAGTTGTTCAACACTCATTTCTTCTTCTAAATCATCTCCTGTAACCCATTCATTAACGTCTTGTCTAGTGACATTTTCGCAACCTTTTAAATTTTGCATTAATTCAAATAAATTTTGTTGTTCTTCTTCTGTCTCGCTGTCAAAATTTGAAGAGGACGTTCCTCCACTTCTCCATTTCAAAGCCAATTCATTTAACACAATATCATCTTCACTGTCATAGTTCTCTATATCAATAACTTTTGACCAAGATTTTTTAATAGTGGAACCACGACAGAATCCCAAGCTTGGCTTGCCCAGTAAATAACATTTTTCAGTGTAATCTTCCTTATCCCACTGATAATATCCTCTTCTTTTTCTGTGTATTCTAATACATGCTCAAGATATAAAGGCCTATAATTTTTTTAATGTTTTTGAGGACGCCTTGGTTCATTGGTTGCATTATGCTGGTTACATTTGGAGGAAAAAAATTTACAGCAATTATGCCTACGTGAAGTTCATCGCCAGGGTGAGAGGGACCATTAACAAAGTTGCTTTAATAGGGAGACCGTTTCTCTTCAAAAATTTAGTCACAAATGGCACGAACTCTTCTTTAAACCTCTTCTTTAAACCAGTTAGTAAATAAGGTCGCATCCGTCTAAGCGTTCTTCTGACTTTTGTAATAAACTGGTAGAGCTTTGGGTGAGATGTTTTTAAAGCTCTTGGACGTGCTGACTTGCCAATCACCATCAGTGGGAATTTGTGCTTGCCAGATGCATTGGAACATGCCATTACGGTTAATCTTTCCTTACTTTGTTTGTGCCCAGGAGCTGATTTTTCTTGTCGAGATGTCAGTGTTTTTGATGGAATCATTTTATAATTCAAGCCAGTTTCGTCACAGTTGTAAATTTGATTGTACGTATACCCACTATCTTTGATTTGCTTTTTAAAGTCCTTAAATTTTTCAATTGATGACACATCAGCAGAAAGTTTTCTCCACATGCGGTCAGTTGATGTACACCGTATCGTTTTTTCCAGCGGTCAAGCCATCCTGAACTGCCGGTAAACCTATGTGTCTCTGGGAATTGCCTACTAATCATTATTGCTTTCTGTTGTAAAATTGGACCTGACACAGGCACACCCTTTGCTGGTTAAACCACACGAATAAAGCTTCCTTGACCTTTTCAGAGTCGCCTTTTTTCATTGATTTTCTTCTTGAAGACGAAGAGACTTGTTTTATACACCAATCTTCTATTTTCGTACGGTTTCTCTTCCAATCTCCAAGTGTTACCTCACCGACTCCATAATCTCGTGCAACATTTTTAAGTGGTTCTCCTGCTTCAATTCTTTTGATGGCTTTTAATTTTCCTGCAATAGGAACGACCTTTCTTTTACGCTTATTTTGTTCCATTATAAGACGGCAAACGAATATCTAAACAAAGCAGTTCGTATACACTTAACTAGAACTCCCAACGAAATAATTATGCGAGTACGTATACTTCTCTATAGCGAACGCAAGAACGAAGTGCATTCACGCAAATTCGCATGCTAAAGATCAAGGCGATTCCTCGTCGGCCCCGACGATTTATACTACTACATATATATGTAACATATATATTTTAGAAGCTCGGTTAATTGGGTCTTTAGGTTGGCTCGGTTAATCCGGAGTTCGGATAATTGCGACTCGGATAATCGGGGTTCTACTGTAATATATTAATAATTTTAACGGATAGAGACAATTTATAGTATTTATTTAATACCCTACAAAAAGCAACTAAACATTATCTATAATTTAAGAACATCGTAATTCACCTTTCAATACCTTATTAAGGAATGGTGGCGGCGGTGTCCAGTGATAGTTTCTCGATTCACCGAAGAAACAGCAAGGTGGCGCCATGTGATAAGAGGAACAACATCCTACCGAGGGTGTATCATACCGATATCTACCACCGCAATCGCTATATATATCAGAATGACTACCCCTTTCCATGAAACGGTGCTCCATAAGCATGGGACTGCTGCCATAACGTTGAGGATCAATCCTCTCGTGTCGCCTGTGAAAATTCTCGTAACAGACGGGGGGCGGTGGGGGTTCTGCGTGCGGATTACAACACCAGCTTTGACAGTTCGGTGGTAGGTAATCGTCGAATCGCGGAGGGCTTTTTATCACGTGACTGGATCTGGATTTTTGATCGCGTTCATGACGGTTTTGGACGTGATGCCGTCGCCGATCCAAACTACCCGGGGCACCTTTCTCGGCTGATTTTCTCTGTTGATTCTTCTCCCTGCTGCTGGCCCTGTTAATTGGTGGTTTTGTTTGTGGAATTTGTTCCTCCATTTTCGGCGAAGATGATTTGTCACGATCCTTCAATATCCATTGGAATTCATTACATCGAGTTGAACTATCTGCGTATTATATAGATTTTGGTGATCCGTACAATAATGCATACAAAAAAAAATTCTGAGAATATAATTTTGTTAATAATTGATTAAAACAGTCTCAGAACTTTTCGTACATACTACGTTAATTACTATACACTATACAGAAAATTTCATTACGATGATACGACAAACATTAAGAGGATAGTAAAATTTTATGCATTCCATCATATGCGGGCGAGCAAACGGGATTTCCTCTTTCCTGTACTATTTACATCACGAGTATGTATATGTGTCTGCAAAGTGCAATAAACGTAAAATTACGGTGTTTCATGAGTAATTCAGTCGCAATTGTACCGTTCATTTTAACTGCCGCATCACACGCAAAACTACGAACGACAGTCTTCGGTATCCTTCGAAAATAACCTGCAAAATATTTCGATTGAGCGATTGCTTTTTTACAGCTTTCAATTACGTTTTATTCGTAAGATTTAAAATATTGACCGTAAAATGGTCGCCATAAATTCGTACCGAATTTCAGTTTCAGTTAACGTATTCGATATGAAATTTGCACGTTATTTTCAGAATTTAAATTTTAAAAGGACTCACTTCTGTAATACTTTCCTTCAGAAGTGAAAATTGATTATTGACTTTCCTTTTTTATTTTATTCGCCGTTACCAAAAGGATCACGATTTTTATTATATTTTAGAAGATTGGTTCGAAGCTAAATAATAATTTTCTCCATTGCTTTGATTCTAATTTTGCTTCCAGAGTGTAATAACACTGCGAAGCAAAAGATAGCAATCTAAGTAAAATACACGGTTACAATTAATTAAAGACACTAAACATGTCTTGTCTCTGATTTGTGCTGCTACCTGACCGTTGAAGCAATAGATTTAGCTTCTGATTCTGGCGTAATTATGGTAATGTTTCAACCACATTTCTCCCATAAAGTACAACTCCTAAATGGAGGTAGATAGGTGTTTTTGATCTTTAGAAAACTTTTTATAACCAGTATGTTAATGCATAAATGCTCAACCACCCACGATAAACGTTTAACATTTACAATGTAGATGGTGGGGTGGGACAAGATTACCCACAGGCTTTCGTTTTTATCGACATTACAAAATGCTTTAAAGCTACAGCGATTTATTCCTTTGGTAAAACTTTTTTTTTTCTGATGAAGATTCGACCCAACCCTATTCCTCGAAGGTTGAAATGAAGCTAATATGCAGCGAACAACATGAATATACATGATGAAAACATGTTTAATGATACTCTAAATTTATCCAGTTTCTTTACAACCCTTGCTAGAATTCAAGAAAATGTAATATGTTTCTACCAACAACGCTATAGGAGATCTTTAAAGTCATTCCAACCCTTCAGTAGAACCTTTTTTTTCTCATGAAGTTTCGACCCAACCCTATTCCTCGAAAGTCAAAGTGAAGCTAACATGCAGCGAACAACATGAATATACAACATGATGAAAAGATGGTCAATGATGTTCTAAATTTATCCAGTTTCTCTACAACCCTTGCTACAGAATTCAAGAAAATGCATCTGTCTCCATGCCCTTCAATGTTCTCGAAGATATTTCTACCAACAACGCTATAGGAGATCTTTAAAGTCATTCCAACCCTTCACTAGAAGAAATATATCTTTCGCTTGAAGATTTTCAACCGTTTCCGATAGCTCTGCCAAGAACGGATACCAAAAAAGAAGTAAGTATGAAATTCAGGTAACCAACCAACAAAAAACAAAGACGTAATGAAATAAAGGAAAAGCAATTTTGTTTAAAGAATTGCCAAAAAAAACAAAGAAGGAAAAAGATTATTAAGAAAAAAGCGGGCTATTCAATACTTGTCATCTAGTTGATGAAGGTTAAAGTGAAGGTAGCGCATCTCTGGTAGAAACAGGTGAAGAAGATAAAATGAAATTTGATAAGAAGAGATTAGCTGCAAACAGAAAAGAACGGTTAGAAGACATTCGCCTGTGACAGATATTTTATTTTGTTCTCTCCATTTTGTTGTTCAGGAAACATTTTCCTTGCCAATGTTGGATCCACAGATTCGCAAAGTCATTAAACAATTCGCCCTAGTTTTCGCTGTAAGTCATGAAACATGGCACAGTACCGATTGCTGTTTATTGTAGATGGACTTCCTGGGGGTTGATTTCAGACCAGTATCTACAATGTTGTCTATTTACTGCACCTAACAAATGAAAATGTGCCCTGTTACGCATTGACACAAGTTTCTACGGACTTCGTAATCTCTTTCACTCAGTTCTTGCACCCACAATCTTATAGGGATGCATTTTCAAATCTCGATGCAAAATTCTTCCCACACTTCAATCAGATAATCTTAAAGATGATGTATGCTTTCTTGGGGAATGTCGAGGAGATTGTTGAACTGAATCTCTCACTGCAGCAACATTTTCTTAGTTTGTAGGAATCCGTCGTCGACCTTGAGGTTTACCTTTATTTATCTCATTTAGCTCCTATTAAGTACTTGTTATTTTCTAATCTGAAGAATCAGACGCAAATAATTAGTTGGACAAATAACAGCAAGATTTATTTTCGTGGAGAATCAAACCTTTGAAGTATCTTCAGACCAAATGGATCAAAGTTGAAGAGGAATCATTCTTTTTAGAGTAATACGGTTTTAGAATACATAGCATAGTGACGAACTTGACAGAATTGAAGAAAGCAATGGTTTATTGCCGCATATGAATAGTTCCAAATTTTGCATTCCTCCTCACCTTTGGTTATCAACGTAATCGATTGGGTATAGAGAAGGACTACATTAAAACCAGATCTGGAATATTGTAGTCTACAGAGATGAATCCAGATTTTCTTTAGGCGTGGTTAATGAACGACAAGACAATGTGGCCAAAAGCGTGATTTAATATTTTGATAAAAGACATGTTGAAATTATGGTGTTAAGTGTTGTTTGTGGGTTGTTGCTTATGATAGTAGGTCATCTCAGGACTCTCCTCAATCCACTTGTACAACTAGATAATATATGACCACATACAGTTAGGGTTACGTCGAACTATTTTGAACATAAATGAATTTATCTTGGCTAATCTTTTACCCATTGGATACGTCTCGGACATCATCGAGATTGAATTCAAATTAATAAGTTACAATCGTAAAAAACCAGAAATGTTTCAAAATGGTTTCGCTCACAACAAGTCAAGTCATTGCACTTCGTATGTTGGGTCATGAATTTACAAAATAATCCTCATATAAATGCAAAGTTGTATACAAGGATTCATTACAGATTAACTACATATTCTCTGCAATACGACGATTATGAGAAAATTGCGACAGCGCACACAATACGAGTAGATGAACAAGTACAAAATTATCGCTCTAAGTGCCCGACAAACTACTTGTAGCTCACTCCAAAACTTTCTACTTCAATATCTTGCCGACTTAAACGATTCTAGATTACATATTGTACGTGTGCAGATATTGAGTTAAATTCAAGGAATGACATATATTAGACTTTATGATTACAGAAATAATTTACGACGAGTTCCAAATCCCTTGTATGGAAATTATTTAGGTGATAATGTAAGTTACTCCTCTTCACTCTAAATAATCAATAGTATTTTATGGACAAGAATACTCGAAGGAAAAGCGGAACCGCTTACTACTGCTCTATTATTTAGAAACATCCATTCTGCTAAGGAATGCTTAAAATTTTAAGTAGCCTCTCGCTGCAGGACGTATCACGGTAAGTGAAATCGAACGGAGGATAGTCCTGTGACACTATCGTGCAAGAATCGCGCACCTTTCAATCTGTGCTGATCCGACGATGAACTTGACAGATCTGACGTCGAATCTCGATTCGAGATGCTTCCAGACCATCTTTCGTGTTCCTTTATAGTCGAATCGTCTTCCAAACTGGATTCTCCTCCTGCGGCCAATACAATATTATTTCGTTTTTGTATCTTTTTAAAATGATATCCGCTTTTTGATTAGGAGATGCACGTGAAAGGAAATTGGAGAGAAGTGACTCGTTAAATGGTGAATGCGTTTCGAGGATTAGGATTTTAGCAATTGCCGGGGACGTTAATGATAGAGGAAAAATGAGGTACAAGCGCAGTAAAATATTATTCTTATGGTTACTATCTATTTAGTTGTAACTTACAATTCGTATTACTTGACGTATGTTTGCTCTCGTTATACATATCTTATAGAAAATATAGGATGATAAATTTAAGTAATTTCTAATAGATCCACAAAATATCATCTTAGCTATATTAAATTTTAAATATTCAGAAAGTATACTAAACATTATAACCTATGCTTGTAAAAAAACATATATTTCAAGTAAGTAAATGATTGTGCTAAGTTTGTTACGTTGGCTATACAATTTTCAAAATTCAGTTAATTGAAACGCTTCATAATTCAATTTTGTAATTGTTGCAAAATTTTGATTGACAAATGCAAATGTAGATTCCATAATTTACTAATTTTGTATTAGTTTTAAATCCAGCCATTTAAAAAAAATTATATTACAATCGATACCCTGATCGAAGGACAACCACACTACAATACGTTTAGAAATTTGCATAATTTATTATTACATTGTGGAAGCTTAACAAAAATAAGAAACGTTAGAAACATGAATGACAACGATGCACAATTCATATTCGTCTATGCGAAACGGTGTATTGGAACTTGACGTCAGCAGATCCAAAATAATAAAAATTCTTAAGAAGCATAAAATGAGACCTTTTAAAAAGTACACTTAGTACAAAATTTGCAACCACTGGATTTCAAAAACGTATAAATTTCTGTGATGGTTTGAATGGTTACAACAATATTTGTCATTAATTTTATGAACAGATTCAAATTTTTAGAAATGGTGTTTCAACAGAAAATAATCATTTTGGGACGATGTGATCCACATAGAATACAAGAAAGTTTGAACTTCATTCAGAATTTTTTTAGATTCCTCTACCTTTAGTCCGAAGACAAATACGGTTTCAGCATACGGCGCACCACCACATAACGCATGTATCAGGCGCTTTATATTTAGAATTTGGAAATAGGTGGATTGGTAATACGGACACACATTTGTGGCCTCCAAGATGACCCGATTTCTCGATGTTTGATTTCTTTGATTATCAAAGACAGGGTTTATAGTAGTGTGTCAGATACGCTAGAAACTAAAGAACAAAATTCAATTAGCAGCACAGGAAATTACACCTTCAAAACGTCGACAGAATTTATTTTAGAACTCATATAAACAAAAATGGTGGACATTTTGAACAATTTCTGAAAGATTTTTGTGTGTATTTTTTGCAATAAAATATCCTACTTACGTAATAATATTTTTATTATTTTGGCATAATCAATCTCATTTCCAAAGCCTTTGTAATTTGTTTTCGAAAATGAGGCCAAAAGAAGTAAAATAGAAATGAGGTCGTATTCAATACACTTATGAATTAATACACTATCTGAATAACCAGAATTAAATAAAAGGGTGTTCAATAAAAAAAAACCGAACTGTCATTCGCTCCTCTTTTTGTTTTTTAAAGTATGGCATTTTTTACGTAATTAGATGTATAAAATTGTAAAAGATTCTTTTTCATTTTTTGAAATATTTTGTCCCTAAGGAAATAATGAGTAACAATGAAAAATCAACCACTCTGTCGGATAACAATTGATTTTTCTCTGGGCAACAGCAATGAAACGTCAATTAATTGCGACTTTATTTTTAAAAAGGGCTTAACTACCATAATTTTCAAATTAGAAGAAATTGAAGAAATTAATACATACTTACAATTCGAAAACATAAGTAGAGAACGGAGAAAAAAAATGATTTTAAATCTTTCCTCAAATTGTCAATTTTTCAGAATCGAAAGAATATTCACGGTGCATTACAGTTTAGTTTAAAAGTTATAAGCCACAATTAAAATCATTAAAATAGAACTATGTCATCTCTAAAATCAAAAATAAAATTGACAAAATTAGAAAACAAAAAGTTTTTAATAAAACTGACTAACATTTAACGAATAATAACCACAGAATGGTAAAAGACTTTGAATGTATTTGAAATAATTATTATTATAGTTATTATTCGTTAAATGTAGTCAGTCAAGAAAAATTCAAAGACTCCTTGTCTTATATGGATAAATATATTCCTAACGAGATTTTTTGTATTTATTACAGGTGACATAAACAGCGCCACCCTCTATGGATGATGTGGATTACGCTCTAGGGAAATACACATGTAGAAGAAAGAATAGGAACGCAGAGAAAAGAAAAGCCTTAATATCAATAATATTACGACACACTAGAACTTTGAACCTACAAGAAATGATCCACATGTACGGCCCTTAAAACAACACGAAATCAAATATTCTAAACAATATTAATATAAACTTTGATTTTTCTAAAAAAAAATCTTGTTTTCTAAATATGTTTCCAATCCGTGAAATGTGGTGACTGTACAATAAAAAAAAATTATTTTACTGTAAAAAATATATTTATTTTACGACATAATCCCCTTGCTAGTCTATACACTTAAACCAGCAAGTCTCCAATTTTTTTCCAACCCTTCCAAAAGTAATCTTTCGGCAGCTCGAAAATATTCATTTGCTTTGGATATTATCTCTTAATTTGTCAGAAATTTTTTTCCGTTGAGTCATTTTATTGAATTTGGAAATAAAACAAAATCATTGAGAGGCAGATCTAGCAAATATGGAGGATGAGGTACCAATTCGTAACACAATTCGATAACTATGTAGTAGAAGTCTTCTGGGTGTTATCGCGTAGATAAGTTTGCACTTGACGTTTCGCTGATCATGCTGTCAGCTTCTAAAGACTGATGTTATTGTATTCTGCTCCTCGTTATATACCGTGTTTCTTCTTTGCATCGCTGATTCGTTACAGTTCAATGAGCTGCATCCGTTACGGTGTTGTGGTTACGTCGAGGATCTTGTAAAGTTAGTCGCCAGGTATTGCTCAGTCTGTACCCATCTTCTGGGTTGAAGCTACCTGGATTCTTCATCATTTCCAACACCTGGAAGACTTCAACATATAAACGACGGCCATGCAAATCTACGCCCAACTACAATTCAATAAATTTTGTTGTAGCAACAATGACGAATGAAAGGGCATTACTATAATCAAGCAATAGAATTGGAATGAGTGGAAAATGGTGAAGGGAGAAAACCAAAAATCCAAAACTAGTACACAGATGGGTCAAGAGCGGGTACTAATTCCGGCTCTGGCGTCTATGAGGAAAACCAGGGTCGATGGCCGCAGTGGTTAGGCGGCTGATTATCGTTGTGAGAGGACGATAGGTGCCGGGGTTCAATTCTCTGGAGGAACGGTGACATTTTTTCAGAGAGTTTAATCCCGGATCGACTTGCCATTCGCTGTTGGGAGCAAAGTGATTAACAGCGCGGCATCATAAAAGGCGATATGATGCTGTCACAAAGCCATTTAAACACAACTTACACACACCAAACTACACCGCAAGAGTTGCAGTTATAGCCAGACAAGTAATACAGCTTACGGAGTCACTGCAACTAAGCACCCACCACACATTAAAATAAAATACGTGAGCCACTTTTGGACCACGGCATTTCAAACAGAAATATATACAATTCAAACCTGTGCGTTGGTGAGTCTGGCAGCCTTGTTGAGCCTATCTAACCTGTTTGAGTAAAATGAAATCAAGGCAGGAATAACACAATAGGCTCATTGGCCGCAGTGTTAGGGATAACTAAAGACTGCCTTTCCATGATATTAATCGACCAATCAATGATCGAGCAACATTCTTTTCTTCAACAAATACGGTCGTTGTTTCGCCATTATCCTATCAGCCGAAAAGGCGGTTTTTGTTCTCTAGTGGGCACGTTTTCCGAGAGAGATCGTATTTTTATTTCATGTGGCATATGGCCGGAAGAATTCCTTGAGATTACAATTAAAGAAATCAACATGATTGTCACACTTAAAAAAACAGTAAGAAACTAAAGACTAAGTAACCATTTAAAATTACATTCATCCTACTACTACATTCCAGTTACAACTAAATAGAATTTAAGGTGTTAAATTTAATGTGCAGAGGATCACAATAACAACAGAAAAAGCAGTAATACCTCGATTATATCGTCTTGTAAGCTTTGGAAAACTTTAGTATCATTTTATGTAAAGACAAGCTCGTAGAACTGTGTGTAATGATAGCGTAACAGCTACATTTAAGATTCACTGCCTGATATAATTAGGTAGGTCCATAAAAATAATTGATGTCGCTTCTATAACTAAATCTACTGTAATTACCTTAATTAGAGAGTCATCTTAATAATGCCTATGAATAGAAAGCAGGTGCACTTGATACACAAGAAAGTCATAGGGGGTATTTCGTTCTTATATAAATTTAAATTACGTCTGGCGTTAAATTTCCAGGTCGTTCACAAAATCGTATAGCATTAAATCTTTAATGCAAGTAAAAGGAGAAATCTAACAGCATAATTGCACTTCACTTTAAACGTATTGAAGAATATAAACGATAATAAAATTTATATCGACTATTTCGTTTACTTCCCTTTGCCCTCGGTAAAATAAGAAACCGTAGATATAACTTCTCAATTTAAGACATTTTATCGCTACATTTCGTGTACACGACAGATATGATTTAAAGAATGGGGAATTAATCTGTTCGGAAAATTACCGGCGAACTTCTTGGAAACTAAAAATAGTGGCAGTAAATTGAATTGCAGTCGAAGTTGTTCTACAGCCGATTTTTATCTCTCCGTCACTTTGAATTTATAGTTCTACATCGTATACGATAAGATGTCGTAGTTTGTTAGTTCTATACTTGAAATCTAATCGATTACAAGTGTGCATTTGTAGAAATTGCGCTGTGGTTTATTATAAATGGATTAAATTACATTTACGAGGAGGTATTGAAAAATTCTTCAATAAAGAAAAAACATATTTTCAAAGAGAATAGAACTTAAAAACGTTTTGAACTCCTCGCATACTTTATTTATTACTTAGCGAATTAGTTTCCTCAAAGTTTGGATTAGCAATAACAGCATTAACTAGCTCAGTTTTAATTTTTTAATTATTTTTCTTTAATAGTTAAAAACTTAGCCGGAAATCGCAGTACAGAGTCAACATTAACACTTAATTAGCTTGAAAATCTTATTTATAAACAAGAAATACTTAATACGTTTACTGGCACTTTGCCATTCCATTCTAGGAACATGTAAAACGAGGAAAGGCGTCCTTACTGCATTCATAATTTATTTACAAGCGATTTTTCCTGCAACGAGATTCCCTGCGATCAAAGTCGACTTTGTATACGTACATATACAGTTAGTTACATAAATGTGGATTTGGTAACATATTCAAAATAATTTAATTGCTATTTTTTGCATATACAAAAAATATAGTTTTAACAACAGGCGAAGGAACAATGCTGCAAATAAATTAATGTTTTATTATTTAGTGAGTATTCTAACCAGATTGTGATGAGATTGAAATACTTTTATAATTCAGCTAACAATTTAAAGGAAAGACAATTCAAGATTTTGTCCTGGCAGAGAGAATGAAAGTTTGAAAAACAGAACAAAATGTGATATAGATTTCTAGACTTCAGAAAGGACACTTATAAGTCAAGAACTTTTCCAGAAGAATTCTTTCAAAAATCTCTAAAAGACTTCTTTTGTTACAATACCACTGAGACCTTCAATTGGAAAGATCATAATCTATAGCTAATATAAATATAATAATAAAATAAAGTATAAAAATGTTAATAGCAACGATTTTCCCAGATTAAAATTTTGACAATTTTGCATGAAATAGGTGAATGTTTGAATCCAAAGAATTAACAAAATAGAAAGATTCCAATTAAAATTACCTCAGGTTAGATTAAAAAAAACAATGAATAATTCGATAGAGACCTAAAATTTTCATAGATTCGTCTATCAACGTCTTGTTGGCGTCTAGTGCCAACTAGACCAAAAAAGATGAGAAATAATTTCGGAGCAAAGCTATAGAGGCAAGTTTGAAAAATGTAGAGAATTATCGTATAAGTTAAAAAGCTGACCATTAACACGTTAATTAAAAAAAAAGACAAAATTTGAATTCAACTTGAAAAGAGAAACTAATTAAGCAATGAATCAGCTGGAGACGTAGAGTTAAGAACGGCTGGCCATAAGTAGGGTACTACTTACTTATGGTCCAGAGCTCGAATTTAATCGGTGACGTTTATTGTAACGTCTTGCTAGATCTGTACTCCGGTTAAGCTACCATTCGCTGTTGGAATATAATTAAGAACGCAACATTATTACTGGTGGGTTAATGCATGTAACAAAGCCATTAAAACACATTTACCCACAATTTACACAGCAAGAGCTGAAGTGGGTCTCCATAAGTAATAAAGCTTGGGCAGCTCATCACCAAAAAAAAAACAGTACAATTCATCTTACGACATTTTCAGATAAGATAGATACCAGTAAGGATTTGCAATAATGTTTCATATTTTGAAGCACTTCAATCCTTACGTCTTCAGTGCATGCCTATTTTACATTCAAATGTTTAGAAATACTATCCAAACTAAGAAACGCTTTGCTGCAAATCTACTTAAGTATAGAAACAAAAATGGATATGCAGTCTGTTCCACAAGAAAGGAGGCCAGGTTTCTACGAAAGTTATCAAGATATTTATTCCATTTTTTTTACATGAATATACAAGTAAAATGCAAGGGTGCAATTGAGTAATATACAGTATAATCTCCTCCAGCATTAAGAATGGCCTAGCATCTCCGGGGCATACTTTCAGCGAGATTTTCAACATAACTTGTCGGAAGAGCACGCCATCTTCCGAATCACCGTTGAAAGCTGCTTCAAATTGTGAACAGGCTTGCCTGCAAGCTTACGCTTCATAATGGCCCACACGCTCTCAATGGGGTTTGCGTCTGGAGACTGGGAGGACTAATCAATGGTGACAATGCCATTTTCCCGAAGCATCGAATGAAGCTTCGGGTTATTGTCCTCTTGCAAGAACCAATTTTCATTATCGGGTCCGAACATCTTCTTAGCCGAATTTAAAACACCACGTTTGTAAATCGAAATCGGTGCTACTTCTTAATCAAGCACGCTTCACCGGAACCCACGCCCAGAAAGTCGCTTCATCAGAGAAGACCACCTTCATCCAGTCGTGATCTTTGTTCTCGTTAGCCCAGCTCAAGCATTTTTTGATGTGGGTTACGCTAAGTAGAGGTTTCGAGCTCGTAGGGCGATATCATAATTTTTCTTCGTTCAAACATTGCCTGATCGTGTTGAGGCTTGACGCAGGTGTATAGTGGGATGATCCCTGAACAACTGGACAATCACTTTGTCGTGCTTTCTAGACGTTGCTTTCGTTTTACCGCGTTCAGGTAAATCATCGATATTTTTTAACTCTTTATAGAGCTTCACCCATGTCTCAACGAACTTATTTGATTTTTTAATAACTTTGGCTGTAGCAGTATACGACAATTTTGGTCTTTTTCTATGCGTGCACGAGAAGACAGCCTCAAACCGTTTTGCATACGCTTCTTTTTCCCAATCGAGCGTCTATCGATCACGCCGAAAGAAAAAAAAAAATAAATATCTTTCCTTTTGCTAACAAAATCCTCGCCTCCTTTATTGCGGAACAGACTGTATAAATAGAACTGAGACCACCGAAATCTCAATATTAATCAATTTAATTTAAAAAAATGTTGCCAACCCCCTGTAGCTAGAAGTAACGTATTGATAACTTCTAGCCCGTCAAATCCTTTTTTGTACATACTTAAATAAATGACATTTATCTAAGAAAAATATTTAAAGTTTTATAGAAACCCATTTTTGGGTATGCCTCCTTCTAAACCAAATTTATTCTAAAAAAGATAAGATTATGTATTTCCACATGATTTGATACGACTTCTCGATGAAGAACTTTTTATACCTCGCTCTGAAACTGCTAACTTCCCTCAGTTTCAACATCCAGCTAAAAATTGACAGGTATCATTCCTACGTCATTCGGAAGAGCTTTAGAATATTTTGTTTTGTTACATTATGCACTTCAATATCTAGCCACAGTTTTAACATATAAGTGACACCTTAGGAAAAATAATGATCATATTCGAAGCTGATCATTGGGTCGGTTAAATTGGTTAAAGCGGCCCCTAGACGGTCAATATTTTCGTCAATGTATTGCACAATATTTTACCTAGGAGGATGCATACGGTGCAATATTATTGCCCAATAAGTTAGTTTACGACAGACACTTTTGCCATCAACATGTGAAATAAAAATAAAACAAGTTGTGTAATCATTGATTTAATTATAACTTTGTAAAAAGAGGAGAAAAAGAAACGTAGATGGACGAAGGATTGGTTAAAAAAAAGAAACGAATACACTCACGAAAATTTGTTATTACTATAATCTTTGTTTTTTATATTCCATGAAGCTGGTAAAGTTTCCTAGAGCTCTATGCACTCTACAATGAATTTTCTTTCTTCCTCTTTATTTGCCTTTTCTTTGTTTGTAGGCATCTCAAATAATAGATTTATGTGCGCTGTACGACTGCCACATTCAAACTAAACCGATATTGCACAATATTGCCTACAGACGAAGCAATATTTATCAAGTTGCACTATAAATATCAAACTGGTGTTGATTGACTCAATATATTGCACCAACTTTCAATATGATTTACAAACGGTCAATATTATTGCGCAATATATTGACGAAAATATTGATCGTCTAGGGGCCACTTAACTGTCTGTTTTAAAAGTTCTTCTACGATAGTAATTTTTTTTCATTTGTTTTCTGAATCCCTACAATAATAAATAGGAATCAGAACAAAATTAATACATTCTATTGAAACATTTTTAAACTCTTTATGACGATATAATGAGATATTATTTAAAACGTTTCATCTAGTTCCGATCAACATCAAATTCATTTATCTTATAGCCATCACATGGAATTTTCTAGTGCATTTCAAACGCTTTGAAAGTAAGTGAGTAGAAATTAAGCCAAAGAGAAGAAACTGAAAATGCAAAAAATGTTTCGGGCATCATTGTTGATGAACTATGTGGAGGTAACAAAAACGATGACATTATTGCTCGATAGTTTTTCGAAAATCTGGTATTGGTCTTGTAAGTCACTGGACTAAATCAAGATTTGATAAGAGAAATTTATAAATAATTAATAATATGGAGTAGGCATTAGATCGAAGAAGCAAAGATTCGAAATTATTGTTTTGAAATATACAATGGGTGCAAGTGTCCACAAAAGCTTAATAAATTGAAGCAGCATTATAAAAACAGTACCACTGCAAGTAAGCCAGCTCATCAAAGATATCAATGAAGCAAGTCATAAAGACTAAAAAGATCTTCGGCTGTTTTCTTCGCAGAAAACCTCAACGATAAATACGATCTAAATTGAATGCTACCTTATTCTGATCTAGTAATAAATTCTTGCACAAAAAAGACCGGAGAAACAAAGGAAAACTAAATGAAACAGCTAAAGGAAAAACCTTAAGGTATTATCTTGAATAAAAAAACTTCGACGCTGTTCGGTCTTAATTTGGATAGACCTCCTCCTGAGACTAGCCTGCGAAGAGCATCAGCCTTTGACAACCAGCAAATTTACAAACAGTATATCTCCTGGAGAAAAGGGGCTTAAATATTTTCAGAAATACTTGAAGATCATATCTGTAAGCATCTGTAAGCAATTTTTTACCAATTTGTCATACTTATGAATGGATGTCAATCTTAAAAGTTGCTAAAGCAAAATTATTTGAATCATTTGGATTTAGAGCACACCCTTAAGGGATACCACGATTAGAAAAATTCAAATTAGAAGTTTGTGACCCAATGACAATAGCATATGTTCTCATCTATGCCCAAATACCTAGTTGAGAAAATGAAATAAAGATTTATGGCAGTCTTTATTTCAATACCAATCGTCTAAAATCGATCCACTTACATATTTTTTACTAGTGCTGCAATTCTTTTCTGAGTAGAGCTAGAAATAGAAATCGATGTAAGCAGCTTAAAGATGTCTAAATTGAAATCTATCATCAGAGAACCCGTATGAGAGACGTATCTATGTCGTAACACGGCTATTAAATATAGTTTTAGCGCTAGTTCGCAATGATGAGATACTATTCTAATTATAAACCAGGAAAAACAAGGAAATCCAGTGCACGCACGCACACATATACACACACACACGCATGAATCCATGGTGTGTAAGTATATACCCGGGACGTTTGCAAGAGGTAAAGAGACGGGAGTAGCTGTGGTAGAGCCCGAGAAAAAGAAACTCCAGTAAAAACAGAAATAGACCGGTGTCGCCTGGGCACGCTATTAAACAGGGAAACTGTGTTCAAGCTCTGTAATTCACATTCCAGGTTACGACGATGACGATTACGACGAAGTAGCAAAACTAACAGAAGTAAGATACTCTACATTCTACGGAGGGCTGCTGAACTACCCGCGTGCGTTACGGTCGTTCCAAGCGGAGCATATTTCGCCGATTAGAAAAACTTGATACATGCACTTTAATGTCGCGGAAAGAGGTCGTATTTGGTGCATTCGATGTTAATGGCCGTGAATAAAATAGCGAAGCGAGCTACGTTCCTCTCGGTGATATTTCACTTGAATGGAGGGCTAATTTGAAGTTTTTGCTGGAAGTACTTCTTTTTAAACGTTTCGTGTTTTCTTTTTTTGCTAGATGTAAAGACGTCATTACGGATCGGAATGGAGGAAATGAAAATAATCTACGTAGATATTGCTGTTTAACAAGATAAAAGATTCTCATGTCGGAAGAAATTTAAAAACTAAACTCCTCTAAGAAGAAAAATACAGCCAGAAATTTTTACATAAAATAATCTGGAGAGTGTACCAGGTGCAAAATGGCAATATTAAATAGGAAGGTATTATCAACAGTAAGCGAAAAGATCTCGAGCATGGGAGATATGGAGATCACCTCATTGGTTTAGAAGAACATTTTCTAAACCACCATCCAACTTTACCAGTCCTACAGATAAAAAATCGATAACATCAACACCAAAACGTTTAATTCATTAATTCGGGAAACGTGTTTCGAGAGCTCATGGGCCCAGAATACCGAATGATGATGAGGGTAATTACACGTTGTGGTGTTGTTGGTGGTACCGATTTTTTATCCGTATCCACGAGCCCACAGTCCTTCATATCACATTGATCAGTCCTGTTAGACTTGCTGCATGCTACATTATGTAAATTGACATCGTGTCATTGTGAAGCTGTCATTGTGAATCTATCTAAAATTTTCTAAAATTGGATTTTAAAACAGCGATCATTATAGTTACTGTAGTCCCTCAATTCTACTAACACGTTTAGCTACTGAAAATCGATCTTTACCACGCTGCTGGATTAAAGGATGGAATACCTGTCGCTACACACGCAGATCAAAGTCCGTTGGAGTCATGTCTGGCGATCGAGGAAGCCATTCAATCTGATCTCTTCGCCCAATCCATTTTTCGGGAAACGTCTGGTTCAAGTAATCACGGACTTGCTGGCCAAAATGAGGTGGGGCGCCGACTTCTTGAAACCAGGTGTCTGAATGCACAAGTGTTGGATTCACTGGATTAGGTTTAATTTCCTGTATTCGTGGTACAATTTGATTTTGTAGTAGTTCCAAGTAGACAGTTGATGTTTAATCTTTTCTGGATGTTGTGTATGAACTATGTATGGCTATTTACATAACCGTTTAACATAAACGTACACAGCTTCATCCGAAAAAACAATGTTATTAACAAAACTTTGATTTCTTTCAATTTTGCCAGTCATTATTTCCGAAAATTGCATCCTGCGGTCAAAGTCATCTTCTGATAGTTCCTGCACTAAATGTGGTTTGTAGGGGTACAGTTTGGGCCGCTTTCGTATTTTTCTTACTGATTTTTCTGAAATATGATGATCAGCAGCAAGTTGTCAGGTGGATGTTTGTGGTTTATCATAAACATCAAGTAAAACGTCTAAGAAATTTTCTTCTTTAGATGTTGTCTTTGGTCTTCTAGCATTTGGGCGATTCTTTACGATTTTCAACTCTCCAAATCGTTGGACTGTTCTGGATACTGTCGATCTACTGATCGGAGATCGGTTTGGATGAGTGTCATTAAATACATGACAGGCTTCCGAATGAGTTCTTTTGCGGCCACCCAAAACCAACAATAATTAGTAATTCAATACGTTCAATTTCAGTTAAATTCATTTTAATACAAATTCAAAATTGTCACTTCTAACGTTAAAAAAATCTTTTTCTGTAAAGTGGGATTAATATGACGTCTATTGATGTCAATTTTGACAGCTAATATTCCCACAGAACACCGGCATCATTCATTAGACGCTTTTGTAAGGCGACTTCATTTGTGGCAAGAAGTGAACGGGCAGTATTTTGAACATTTATGATGAGTTTGTTTATTTATCTATATTTCTATTTCTATTTCATTTAATTTTTCACGATTTTTTAAATTATTTCTCAATAAACAACTTTATAATGTATGTCTTTGTAGCTCTCAAATGCTCTAAAGCTAAACCCCTGTTCCTATTTTAAAAAGGCAAGATGGCGTCGTCCCGTCCACATCAATTGCACAAAACAAGTGAAATTTATGTCAACATCTTTGCTATAATATACAGTTTAACGCTACCAAATATCAAATCTAAATTTCTAAACGTTTGCCTGTTATTCCACTTGGTGCAATACTTTAGCCGCACCCTGTATACAGATTGATATTCTTCATATTTCTTTTCATGATCATCACATTTTCGTTATTGGGTTTAACTAAAGCTTTATTGGGATTATGTAGTTTGCCGATTAGTTCGTGAGATTTAAATGTCTTGTTAGATCACCGAAATAAATATTGTGATGGGAAACCCGTTGTCTATGATAAAGAAGGTTGGTCAATTCATCCAAACATCAGGGAAAGAGTTAGGAATATCCCTCTAGTGGCGGAATTTTGTACCAACATTATGTTTTTCTTTTCATACTCAACAATCAGTTTCTTAATAATGACTGAGATGTTGCCCGTTTTATTCTTACGAAAGAGTCAAAAAGCCTAAACCGAAAAAGGACCTTAGAGACTGGATCAACAGGCGTAAATGCGATGATAAAACTTTATATTAACCCAAATTGATGATGATACAACTGCCGTGAGTGACGCTGCACCCGATGGCAGTAAAAGTGCTATCGTCAAACCAAAGAAGAAGGTGCAACCAGCGACAAGAATCAATCAAAATGGATACGCTTTAGGACCCTGAAATAATACTTAGATCGCAAAAATTAATTGAATGCACAATATGTTGATTCTTTATCCAGGAACATTTTCTGATTTGCATGCAACGGTTCACAGTGGGAATCAATTGAATCGCAAGTATTGTTTATTTTAGATTTCGCAACCATCTTTTACTCGCGCTTCCTATCAATAGGACCCACAAAAGCTTCAATTTGCCTTGCCTGGTAGGCATTTGGAGAATTGTAATATTTAGGAATGTATGGAGTATGCAGTCTCTTAATCAGTTCAGGGAAATTTGGATCTAATGCAAATAATTAGTATTAATAGGTAATACAAGCGACAAATGAATATAAAGGTATGTGGTGCGTGCTAATCACTATTGACGTAAGAAATGCTTTTAACTCAGCCTGTCATAGACTGAAGCGGTCGGAGTAAGTGTGGGAGTGCCGCAGGGTTCTGTTTTGGGGCCTCTGTTGTGGAACGTCCTTTATGATGGAGTGTTGTTGTGATTCGCGGATGACTTGGCATTAGTTATGGGGGAGATGGACGAATACACGTTAATGCGGAATACAAACAGTTGTTTAATGAGAATACAGGCCAACTTGAAATCACTAAGTGATTCGCAGAAAAAAATGGGACCTGCGTGTTGCCGAGGTCCGAAATAACACCGGCAACTATGGCACCACTTATAGTAGAAAATTCAGAAAAATGGGAAATTATGCACAGCATAGTGAGGGATATTATGGGGAAAAAGAGGAGGATAAATTAGATAGACAAGGCAGAGCTAATGGCTGAGTGATGAAATAAGAAAAGAAAAGGAAGATGAAATGGGTATGTCGGTAGTATCTGATGTTATATCACTAATGGTTCCTACAGAGGGAATTGAGGGGTTTTAGTGAGTGAGAGTCCCACACGCCATTTTGCGATTGACCAAAGCACTTGGTGTGCATAAAGCATTTCCCGTCAAAAAAAGGCTCTTAAATTTTTATTTATTATCTTTTTGTTATAAGAATGTCTTCAGTAAAGTCATTAATAAGTTTTATTACGACAAATAATCCACATTGCATCCAAGCATAATAAAATAAAAAATTATCAAATGCAGTATTATGCTCTGATTTGCCACAGGCATTAAATGTTACTGATATGGAGTTTCCGGTCTAAGCAATGACACATCACTGAATGAAACAAATAAAGCTGTTTTTCCTTCAGTATCAAAGAAATCAATCATAATCCTGAGACAAGTTTTTCGGTTTTGGTGAAGCTAGGTGCCACAACGTTTCATCCATGGTAACAACACAATTTAAGAAGTCTGCATCGATTTCAAATTTAAAACAATGCTTCCACACCCCCTGCAATATTTTTTTGCAACATTTTGCACAAAATGTTTCTTTGTCCAAGTGGATGTGAACTATAAACTCCGATATCCGTTTTAAGTTTCAAGTTTATTTTCATCTTCAATGGTTTGGAGCATGCAATCTGAAATTCCATGCCCCATTATCTTAGGAATATCTTCGTAAATGCACAAAGTGAGGAACCAATCATGAACGAACAGGCTAGTATACACTCACTTCGTATTGTTTACCATTTAAGCATTGGTATTTAAGAGCAACTATATGGTAGCATATTTAAAACTCAACTGATGTTAATGTATTTATTTTTAGCATCTGTTTACTATTTCCTAAATATTACACGGTAGCGATACCTATACAAGAAGTTCAAACAGCAATACAAATAATCTAAGCAATTTAAACCTAACCTACCCTGAGACACGAACAGAGCAACAGATGTAAACATAGATTCAGTGTGTACTGATTGATACCTAACACAGTTACAATGTTTACACACTTTAAGATAAATGTTAGTTTTAGTAAAAAGGGCTCCTATTCCTGGAAGACATAAAATTAAGACATTTAAGCTTAAACTACACATTTTAATGTTTTAATTTTAGTATATATAGCTTGGAGAATTAAAATATTTTAACATATCAAGAAATTAGGTGCCAGATATATAGGATTGTTGAGATTTCTTCGATCTTTAATAGGCTTCTAATAAAACCGTGGCGTTACTAACTTCGAATTGATCGTGTAAACATTTTAAACTGTTCTGTATTCGAACGACATTCAAGGTGAAATTAATAAAAATTAAATGTATATAACGTTTACAAAGAGAGAATGAATGAATCTGTAACAATGTGACGTTGATGAATACGTCGGTTGTGTTTATTGTAATAAAAATTTAAACCGTCTATCATTGCACACAGCCAACGTGGAAATCACAACGTTGAGATTTTAATTCCCAACGCGGATTACATTAGCATCATTTATCATACCAATCTGCAGTTTATCCTCACAATACACATCCGACGTTATATTCATATTTATTTGAAAATCACACCTCGCACCAACCACAATTCTATGATAATAATAAAGAAAAACATTCAGGCTACAAAGAATACGCGTAAACTGGTTAAATATCCCGATATTCGGGGCCCAAAAACTATAAGAACTGCGGCGGTTATTTTGGGAAACGCGCGTACTATTGGAAAGTCGCCAGAAAATATCCACGAGATTCACAGAAGGGTATCCGAGAAAACTAATTTATTAATTGATGAGATTCCCCCCTCACGGTAATTGGGTCAGTTATTTTATTCGCTGATGGTGTTCGCACGAGATGTTCGAGACCATCAAATCTTGATTAAGGCCGCTGATCCGATATCGATATAATCGATATAAGTTTAATAGCGTAGGATCCACTCGCCAAGGCGTTTTAATCGAATCAACCTCGAATTACCTTCCTCCGTTGCTGATTGGGGAATTCTTGAAAGTTACTTGTGCGATATCGGACATTGAATATTAATTTAAAAAAGGTTGATGAGTTCAAATGGAAAGTGTCACCGTAGATACTTTCATTTAAGTGATGATAACGTTTGTTTAATTTGAAAAAACAACAGCCTACAAAGAAATAATAGTAATAATCTCAATATTTTAATCGAAATGTATACGATTATCTAGACTTTGTTGATTGGAAAAGCACACGGGGTTTCGCAAAAGTTATAGACGGGAGACTGGCAGTCAACTGTTTCTCCCCAAACTTCCATCTACATATCTCTGAAAGATAGGGTGAAGCTGTAACAGTGCAGATACTTTTTTTAGAATATTTAAATCAAAAATGACATTTTAAGATCTAAACGTTAATCCGAAAATCAGCACTGACTTCAGGGAGATTGATATTAATTCGTTATTATCGTTATGTACACTTCAAAAATCGAGTCTAAATGAGAATATTACAGTAGCCTGTAATAAAATGGAGGATTTTGGTCAATGCCCAAGACAAACTTTGGAAAATCTAACCAGTAATAAATGAAAGCAAAAAAAACTGTTTCAGAAATTTCGTTATTGATAAAGAGCTATGACAAGATGAAGATATTGTGACATATGACAAACACATTTGTAAACAATTTCTCACCGGTAACCCTATATATTTTGATTGTGAAATACAGTTAACGGTAACTCGTTAGCGAGGACTGACGTATACGTACAAATTTTGTTCCTGATCTATACGACTGTAAATTTGGAAATATTCCTGGACTAATAGTGTTTTTCATAACAATATTTTTTCCTAATTGCATCCATTTCACTACAACCTATTAAGAAACAAGAAATTAAGCAAACTTTAGAGTTGCATTATGCTGGGTACTAGGACATACTGGAATCAGAGGCAACGAAGAAGCTAATTTATTAGCAAGAAAGGCCGCCACAACGCCGGGAACCGTTCTGTGGTATAGGGATGAGCACCTACAAAACAAAACTTAAAAACAGAGAAGGGAGGCTCAGAGCATCCCTCTGGAAGAATCTCCCTGGTCTGAGACACTCCAAGATATACCTTGAAAGCTACAACAAGCACAGAGCAAAAACTTTGCTAGAACTAAGCAGAAATAGACTACGCATCCTCACAGGTTTTCTCACAGAGCATTGTCACCTTGGTGAACACATGACAAGGATAGGTCTAAAGCAGAATAGCGACTGCAGGTTCTGCGGGGTTGAGGATGAAAATCCGGAGCACCTGACATCTTACTGCACCGCCATAATGGAAACTCGAATCAACTATCTCGGCAAAGACGTCATAGAGGAAGAAGAAATACCTTCTCTGAAACCAGTTGATGCAGTTTATTAAAGCTATTAGACTGGACGGGGAGCTTTGCAATATCACCCTTACTTAAATCTGAATCTAAGCAAACTTTTCTACTCGCAAGGGAATACCACGAACCTTCTAATTTCCATGAAACTACCGATTGAAAGACTGCCTTAGTATAAGAACTACGCAATTGTTTTGCTGGAAATCTGCCCAATGTTGGGGTAGGGCCTCTTCTAAAAATTAAACGATGTGTGAATTTTTGTAAAATTTTCCTAAACTGTAACAGATGTTAAATTTTCTTTTTTACATAATTTGCAACATATTACATGATTTCAACGTTTCGCCAATAATGTAAGTGGCTTCTTCAGGAGCAAAAGTGGATAGGAGGTGCCATGAGGTCCCTTCATTTATAATATCTGAGGTATCACAAAATCTTTACAAATGTTTACACAGGCATTACAAAATTCTTACAAAATTACTGACATATTTAGAAGACGAGAAATTACAATAATTTACCGCCTCCCCCTTTGGCACGCATGTTTATCCAATTCCTTATCCAACAAAGGCTAATTGCGCATAACCGGATTTGTGTTTTTATTTTACAGCTGACACCTGTATTTTTCAGTACTTTTTGGAGTTGCCCTTTCATTATTGTTGGTATAAAAATAAGTAAGTTGAAGTTAGCGTAAGAATCGTAATACCCGCAGATTCGTGTTTGCTTTTAATCTCAATAAATTCCTTCTCAATAATAGATGGCACAATTTTGGGTGGATCAAAATGTCATTAAAACATTTGCGATACTTTTGTGGGGAGGGAGAGGGGCGGAAAGATGCTATGCAATATGAGGATGATGGATCACTCTAGATTGATCTTTAGTACTTCTGTCACAATTATTGGATACTTAACTGATTTCGAGACTACTGGTGGTCAAGGCAAGATAACTAGCAAAGCTAACACAGCTTATACTACCGCAGTAATTTGTTAACATTTGGTAATTACTACGGTTCCATTGTTTCTTCATTTGTCAAACCAATTTTGCAGCTGAAAGCTCATTCAAGATCATACGGCATCGTGATTGCATTTCCTTCATCACATCATTGATGCTCAATACCAATGATTCGTCGTATCGAAGAAATTAGGAATCATATTAAATTACTCGATGGTCGAATTGATAAAATCAGCTGACTGGTAGTAGTGAGAGCTTGTCGCTAGATTAGATCTAGATTTGATTAAGGGTGATATTGCATTGCGACCTGTTGATCTATTGTGTTCCCCTTACATACTACCACCCTCCCCTTCCCCTCACAATACCTGATCAAATATTTTAAAAAGTTGATCACATTCTTTGAACAGTTAACAGTGAAATGGATTTTTTTTTTTCCAAGAACAACCTTCATAATAACGAGATATTCACACATGAAAGTAAATTACTTCGCAGAGTCACAAAGGTCAAACTGCGCTGATAGTGAGGTAGCCATTCTACTAACCTGCAGTCTCTATTCTGTTTCAGACCTATCATTGTCATGTGTTTCCCAAGGTGATCGTGCCCTGCAAGAAAACCTCTAAGATCCTATACTTAGTTCTAGCAAGGTTTTTGCTCTATGCTTGTTGTAGTTTCCAAGGAATATCCTGGAATATCTCAAACTATCGGAGAAAATTGCAATGCTTTGTTTCTGATAGTATGAGGTTCCTGGCTCGAATGCCCCTGCACCTATTCCTTTGTTGGTTTTAGAACCATCCACATACCATTTGATGGTGTTTTCTTTTAGAGAATAGGTGGAGGACTCTCCCGCCCATTATCTCTTGTTACTTAGCTTCGCAAGAAAGTTCTTTTCGAAGCTATCGCTAAGATGGTGTTTTAACAATGCCATGAAACACTTGACGTTCACATTTTCTCATTCTGTAGTAGTTACGTGAAGCAATACAGCTTCTATACATATAACAAAAAAGAAAATTTAACATTTTACTACTCCACTTTAACCATTTTTATTATTAACTACACGTGAGTGATGGATAAGCTGGACTTTCTGAAGATGTATTTGACGGTAATTTTTTTGAAAAATTCTTATAATTAAGGATTCTGGGACACACTTTGACTTCAATAAAAGCCGTAACCTCTTCAAACCATTTCGAATGTGCAAAACGGTAATATTAATCGAGGAAGGTAACTAAAACGTATATTATATCCGAATTAAATTGCTTCAATACATTTTGACCCGCACAAACTGTCTGGAGTTTGCCATATAATAAATATCCTAAATTCAATGCTAATAGAATGATTTTGGCGGATTATGAAAATTGAAAACAGTCGAGGGAAAATCGTACGTCATGTATTCAAATAAATAAACGAAATGAAGTAGAATAGGGTATAGTAGAAACGACATGCAAGTTTAACGAAAGGTCTCTGGCGAGTTAATTTAGATTTACGATTTAATACGAAGTTTTATTTTAGATGTTTTATGATTTCAAGTAAATTTTGTGTCAACTCTGCGTACTAACACAATAAATTGTACATATCCGCCTCGCTATCCAACAATAAAGTTTGATGTAGTACGGCCTCATTGCGGACTTTGTAATCGCCGGAGTTTTTTTTATAGCTGCGAATATATTCGTGTTATGTAACAAGTTTGACAGGCACAAAAACAACACCGGCGTTTATTCTTCCTTTCAAAAAAAAAAAAAATGAAATATATTGCGTTAATAAGTAAGGATTTATCTTAAATATCTTTATATAAAGTATGCGGATTCTTGGAAAAAATTCATAGCACGATCTTGACAAAGCTACTAATTGAACAATATAATAGATTAAAGACTGACTTTGATGAGCGCCAAGTAAAATTACCGACATTGCAGGCAGACCTATCTATCTCTCGTACAAAACAGAAGTTTACCGACATAGAACGAGAGAGATGGAAGCGAGAATAGCAGAGCTTTCATGAAAGAATATAGAGGTCTGCTGTTAGCTGTCTAGTTTGCTGATACGGCTTATACGTAGAGTTGCATAGAAGATTGAGCTTACATGCAATGGAGATAAGCGAACACGCGCACCAGACCATACAGTTGGAACTTAATGAGTGCAATTCCTAGCGGAGATGTATTTAAGCATGCCTTGCTACTGGGCGGAACGCTTCACTTCGAATTGATCTATATAGCAATACGTTTCAGGAACAGCAGGCGGTGAACCGGTACGTCATCATTATTTAGAATCGTAACCCGTTGTTAAGCTTTTAGAACTTAATCTAATATTGCCAGAGTAAATGACCTTTCATTTAGCGCTCGAAGGTTATTAGCATATTTGTTAAAGGTTCCCTTCATTAACGCCAACAGCTACGGTTACCACACTGTGCGAACTGGTAAAATGAGAGAATTAAATAAAATCGTAAACTGCAGAAATTATTCACCGATTTAAATTTAAATGGGTCATACATCCTTCCATACTTTAGTCAAATTGCATAACATAATTTGGCTGGTAACATAACAAAACCGTTTTAATAAACATCAAGATTGGAGAATTAAGAAAATGGAAAACATCCTGCTCTAATCTATTGAATTGAAGCTTTACAGATGTTGACAATTGAATAATTCACCTCAATTGTGTTGTACTTTCTCAACAAAGTACGGTTTAAGAGAAGATTAATGTGGATACATCGGACGATGTGTTTATGTTAAATTATTCTAAATATATGTCTTGTAAACTTTCACGTGATGATAGGAAATGTATGGTAGTTATTTATATTGTCGTGTTTATTAGCTTGTATTTATGTAATCTAACAAATTGTTTTATCCTGAGTAATCAATACTATTATCATTACTTGGAGCTTATGTTTATTATACATAATCTGTAATCAAATTGCAGTCTTTTCTCGATTGTTTTATTTATATGAATTTTTATTTTATGAATGGTTTTTGTTTCAAAAATGATGCTAAATAATATTCATAAGATAATACAGGATAATTAATTCAGAGCACATGTTCGGTGATCCACACGTCATCGAAACGCGTGTCCCGAATTAGTTGCTCTTTAATGTTACTAATTATTATTACAATGCGCAATCGTTATTAAGTTGCACAAGCAATGTCAATACTACTTGAAATTTAAACTGTGTTTGAACACAGAACACAACAATCTATGTAAAGCAAAAATGACAAAAAAATTTCATTTGATGCAGACTGTATATTTGATGCTGTAATGGGCTAATCTTTAGAGTACAAGAGGATTTCTTCATACATAAGTAATGTTCCGCAGGGTTCAACTTTAGGACCTATACCCTTTAATTCTTGTCAAAAACGCGTCCCATCATCAAATTTTGATCCCCTTTTTTGATATACAAATGATGACGATGACAAGTTGATTCGTTTTATCCAGGTGATCTCAACCATGGCAATTAAAACAACTTTGTAGAAACAAGAAAGCACAATTTTGCTTATAACCAAAACAATAGTAAAGCAAGTATATCCCATCGGATATATCGAATAAGCGGGTCAATTTCATTTCAGGTTAACATTAGAACAAATTCATCAACAATAATATCAGTTTACTAATTGTGATAACAAAATATTTCATCATTTTGAGGGCTTGACTTCACTCATTTAGAAAAAACACGAAACTGAAAGATCTTCCAGAAAACCAGTAACCGTTGCAAAAACTGGAACCTAGTCTTAGAAGAAATAATCCACACACAACATTTAGAATTGTATCGATTCAATATGCCATAAAAAATGATGCCGTCCAGTGTACAAAGAGGAGCAAATATAACCGTGATTTTCACTGTAAACGCGAGGGGGTGGGAGATTTATAGGTACATACTACGAAATATTTCTCCGTCAGAAATTTTATGTTAATACGTGCTATAAGTGGAGCAAACCCTTTCCGGTGGTCAACTGAAATCCATTCCGTTTAATTTTTAACACATTTCATTCTATACAGGGTGTTTCAGAATAAGATGGTGATCCTTAAGGGTGTCGATCCTTACGTGATTTTGAGAAGAAAAGTTCAAATAAACCTATCTCCTAAACCTCTTAAATTTTAAGCTACAGGGTATTCAAGTTTTGAGAAAGAAATCGCTTTTTTATCATAACGTTAATATCTTAGATATTTTAATAAAATTTGGCATATGCCATCTAAGCAACAACAGCTATTTTTTGATATAGACATTTTGTTAATTTTTTATTCAGTGGCGCCCGTACAGGATGTGGAGTAGATATTTTTAGAGAAATATTATGTATGCCACTGCTTTTTCTTAAAATAAAAATTATTTTTAAAATTTTAAGGTAAATTTGATTTCCTGTTTTTTTTTTTTCGTCCGACGAACGTTTTCCGATCAAAAAATAACGATCATTAAATGGGCATAATTATTGCTATGTACCTATAATCATTTTGGAAAAGGAGGTTATGAACTTTGTTGTCAAGGAAATTGCAATGACGAAATAATTAGATAATGCCAAACAGTTTTGACAAATAGTTATTTAAGTACACGAAAATTGCACCTAAATTAAATTTTAAAATCGAAATACCTTTAAAACGTATAAGTATCATGGTAAATTTCACAAATGCTGAGTTTGCTGATATGCACTACTTGTACGGGCTTGCTGACGGCAATGCATATGAAGCCAGACGATTATACCAAGAGCGGTATCCAAACAGAATAGTTTCGGATGCCCGAACGATATCAGGAATCCACAGAAAGTTATGTGAAACGGGATCTTTTCAACCAAAAAACTACCTAAAAGGGACATACCATACCGCACGAACACCGGAAACCGAAGAAATTTAGTGGAACAAAACCCTGAGATTAGTACCAGACAAATTGGAAATATTTTAAATATTACTCATATCTTAGTCTGGAGAATTCATGATTTTTTGTTATATCCCTATCATATTCAACGGGTCCATGCCCTGCTTCCTAGGGATTTTCCATTACGTATAAATTTCTGCCAATGGTTTCTTCAAATGGTTACCGAAAATCCTGAATTTGACGCCAAAATTTTATTCACGGACGAAGCAAATTTTTCCAGGAACGCAATAAGAAATTTTCATAACAATCATTTTTGGGCTGAAGAAAATCCACATGCCATCACAGAATACCGCCACCAAAACCAATTTTCGGTAAATGTTTGGGCTGGAATTATTGATGATTATTTAATTGGGCCTTATTTTCTACCAGGCAAATTGGACGGAAACGCTAATAATAATAATAAAACTCATATGTTTAACAATAAATAACCAAAAATATTCTGGTGAAAAATACAAAACTTAAAATATTATTCAGAAAAAGGCATTCATTAAATCCAGATAAAAGACGTAGATGCAACAAAATCAGAATAATGACCACAATGTGGTCAGAAATATGTTAGTTTCATCCACCACAAATGTAAAAATAATTCTCTACCAGAACGACCAACATAAATCAATATTGATTAACAACATTTCTATTAGGAAAATTTTTATTTTAGAATAATGTTTTTAGTAACGCATATACATAGATCAAAAGTGAGAGTATAAAGTTTGCCGAATAAAAAGCGATATGTAGTGAAATGCATACAACATAGCATTTTTACCAACTGTTCCCTGAAATCATCGAAAGCAAGAGTCGCTTCAAAACCAGAGTACACAGCATGCCAGCCCAGGACTGGAATATAAACTCTAATATCGACAAGCAAATTGACTCGATATCTTCCCGAGACCTTACTTTTACCCTTGCCCTTAATTTAATTTAGAAAAACCAAAAATGTGGTGGTCATGAGGAACGAATAATAAGGATTTGTCTTTTCTTTGATATAGTTCTGAACATGCAATATTATATTTTTACTCAATATTTAGTATCAGAGAAATATTGGTAATAGAAAAAAAAGTTACATTTTCGTTACCCTTGGTCATCACACCTGCAATTATTTTTGGCCTACATTATTAATTTAGAAACTATAACTTAATATTGAATGTTTTTAAAAAATTGAAATCATTTCACAACGGAATAAAAAATGTATCTATTGCTTAAGTCGAGTTCGATTGTTTAATTGTAGAATATCTACAAATTTTTGTAAAACAAACTCGGAAAGTTTTGATTGTAAAGATTAATAGTTTCCACCAGCCCCCTTTCTATATTCTATATTTTAAAATTCAGTTTTCGTCTATAGTAAGCGCTGTGTTGATTTGTAAAAAGTTGTCGGTTTACTGATCTAAAGTTTATAAATATTGTTGTCCTCGACAGCATTGTAGAGACGATTGGATTGTCGATTTGGCGTGGTTCTACTCCACTTTGATACTAGTTCAAAGTTCCTCATTAATAACCGCAGTAACTTTAGTAGAAATAAGACCGTTTCTAGAGTATCTTCTCAGGAGAGTATCTCATCGATTCCCTAGAAGAAATTGCATTGAAGAAGAAATAAAGTCTCAGGACCAACACCAAGTCAGAATAAAAAAGAAAATTCCTGCATTCTAATCGATTCCCTAGAGAAAATTGCATTGAAGAAGAAATAAAGTGCCAAAGAGAAAAAGAAAAGAATTCATAAAACTGGAAAAAAAAAAGCTAAGAGAATATATGTCCGATAATAAACTTAAAATTGGAAATAGAAAAAGAAACATTCCATTTACCAATTGGCTTGTGAAGATGTCACTTTAAAGCCACCCAACACAATCATTGGTCTGTAGCAGACAACAGAAGCATTGATCGTTTAGAGAGTTTTGTATTTTGAGTGACCTTAACTTTTAATAAACAACCGATCGTTTGGTCTGTAGGCCACTTAAGACCAATGATATGAAGTTCTGTTTCTCGTTTATCCTACAACAAATAAAATGTTAAACGCTTCTATTTCCAAATTACAAAGTATACAAAATTATCTACCACAACATATTTGTTAAAAACAACTAGTGAAAATAAAGGCTGAAAGGTCATTTGCGTGAAATTTTTAAGATATTTTAAAATGATTCAGTTTGGAGAATTTCCAAATTGCTGAACGTATCTGTTACATAATGCGGTGTTAAAGATAATTTATACTCGCATTATATGTAAATATACATAATCCTCTCTAAATTTGCTGGACTATAAGCGTACTATATTAAAATTTCGAAAAGAAAAAATGAGGGCAATATACTCACATATAACCCACAGTTAGAAAAAAATGTAGAGAACTAGTTTATATTTATACAAGTTGTTGATTAAAATTTCCTTCATCTTTATAAATATTTTTGTGTAAATGTATTTTTTATATATACAAACGTATAAACAGATCTTAACCTCAATGGTGCGTTAATTAAGTTTTTTTAGAATTCGATTCGAGATTTTTTATAAACCCGCCATTTATTTTTTTCTTCCCGATATTGCTGTGACGTATGCGAAAATTCTGTTGTACACGTGATGGACGTACAAAGATAAACGCCAAACATTTTCATGCAAAAAGGCATATTTTATTAATAGATCTCAATCGGGAACGGTTCGAACACACATGGCTTGCATGTGATGTGTTTATGCACGTCTCCCTAAAAAAAAAAAATGTAATCAAAACATTGCATTTTACTCGAGCTTGTGATTATTCGTAAATAAATTTTGTAAATTGGTTTTTTAAAGTCAATTTCCGTTTTCAGTTACATATGTACGTTGTTTATCGAAAGTAAGATATTATTACCATAAATTAATAAATATATAAACAACCACAATCAATTGATACACGTAATGTTTGATATTGTTTGTAAAATTTCAGCTGGTCATTAGCAAAAAGGGACAGACCATTTAACGCTTCCTTCTAATCACAATTTATTTATGCACCGAAATGAAATTATCATTAAATAATATCTAATTCATTCAAGCAGGATTCTAAGCCAACAGACTATACATCAAGAATAAAGCCTGTAATTAATCTGATGAATAATTTGAAGAAAAATTTCTTAAACCATTGAATAAGCAGCCTGTATGATGTAAGCCACCACATTTTCTAAATTCCAAATTTTGGAAGCGATCCCAATTTTTTCTGAACATTATTCCAAAGTTTCACAAAAGGACCGCACAGAAAACTGGATGAAAAAAACTGGAAGTCCAAGAGAAAAACCGAAAAAACTATTATGCCTTTATTCTTCGCGAACAAAATATTCTGTCCTGTCTTTGAAAAAGTAGCAAAAATTGCTTATTATCTTCAATGAATTCATGAAAAAATATTGACTACAATGATGGAACGTGAGGACGATGTAGCTCACCTCGTTGATAATGTCGCCAATCATAAGGAAAATTCGGTCCTCAAGGCTGATAGAATTGAACAAAACCGACTTATTGCTTTGAGGAAACCAGGCAAAACTCTAAAGAAACTGCCTGACAATATTTTGAAAATTTTAGTAAAAATGATGACTACTATTCTGTTCTGGAAATGCGTTCTGAAAACTTAGAAACATGGCGTCGTAGCCATGCCGAAAACAGACAATAATCCTCTCTTCCATTAGAACTACAATTTTTTTTATTAAGAACACCATTCAGGAAAAACAGTTTGGTTACTGCGAAACATTGCCGATTAACTTCAATTATTCAATACAGAGATCTCATTTTGCCTCTGAGTTATTTTAAACTTAACTGGTCACACTTATCTAAAGTGTCTTAAGTTCATCTTCACAAGTGAAGTTTTGGTTAGTTGACGTCTACAATGGAAGTAACTCTGTCACATACTTAGATATGGTTCTAGATTTTCGTCTTAACCTGATACAAGATATTGTGGAGATCATAAAAATAATATAATTCCATGAAATAAATTATTTTTCCATTCTTACACTTTATAAGTGTATTGTTTTTAAAAATTAAAATATTTATTTCACGTTTTCGAGAAACTGCCTGGATTAACAGGAACATCCAGCTCAAGAAAGGTGTACAAGTTCCTTCTCTAAAGGTATTTGCTATATAACTAACAAAAAGTGGAGCCGTTAGAGAACATCTAAGCAGAATTTGAATACTTTTACAGGAATTCTACAAGTTTCAAAAGGGATACATTTTCCATTCCGGATGAACACCGATCTGGAAGGCCAGTTACTGTATCCGTCCCCGAAAATGTCATTCAGACTGTCGAATTGGGCTAAAACGAATATCTGAAGCACTAAATGTTTCATATAAACGCGTCCATTATATAGTATAGTTGACGTCGAATTGGACATGAAAAAAATTTCTGAAAAATGGATCATCTGAATGTTGACCAGAAGCTTGCGAGTGTGAAGGATCACGTTCGATCTGTGCTAGGTTTGAAAATTATGCACACTTCTTAAGCCATATTGTTAGTATGGATGCAACTTGGATACATTCCTACGACTCAGTAACACAGCAACAATCGATGGAATGGAGACGCTTTGGTTCTCCAAAACCTAAGAAGTTGTCGAAAAGTTCTTGCTTCAGTTTTTTGGGATTTTCATGGGAGTAATCATGATTGATTTTCTGGGTAAGGGTGGAACAATAGCTGCGAATTACTATTTCACGTTACTGACCACTCCACGAGAACAAATTATCGAGAAGACTCACGGAGTTGTCCAATTTTTGCAGGGCAATGTCTCTGCACAAAAATCGCATGTTTCCATACAAACAATTTGTGATTTAGGATTCGAATTGTTCGAAGACCACTCTTATTCCCCAGATATGGCTTCGTTCGACTATCAAGTTGTACATTTTCTTCTATTGAAAAAGTGATAGAAGCTGCGGAGTTCGTTTTGAAAGGTCTAGAGGCGGCGTTGCAGATTCATTGTAAAAAATTATCCAATTAAGAAGAGAGTATGTTGAATAATAAAATATTTTGACTTTCAAATTTTGTTTGCTACTATAGTAGGCTAAGAATTTGAAAATACCTCCTCGTATGTGTATCAAATCGTTCTAGGCAATATTTTTGTTCTTGAATGTACACCGTACCTAACATAGAAACAGTTTCTATATATAGGAATTACACAACCGAATTTGTATTTACAAACAGTACTGTTAATTTAATTGTACTGGCTAGATCTCGGATATAATTAGCACTAATCGACAATTACTAGTTTTACTCTGTTTATTCGGAGAGATCAATCAATGTTATAGTCCATGTAATCGAAATAATTGTCTGTTCTAAAAAAATATCGTAATAAAATAATATTTAAATATATGCTTATCCATAACGATATTTAGCTCTATAGCGTATAAAATGCACACAATTATGTACACATCAAAAAGCAATAAAACATCTTGAGATCTAAACAGAAGGTATCCAAAAATAATCTTGTCAATAGTGAACAAGAGAATCTATTGTTCGAGTTTATGTGGATATTAACCTAATTTGCTCAAGATATAAAGAGATCTATTTTTGAAACGTTTTCAACCAATAAATGCATAATTCAACTGCGACGCCGAGAAAAAAATTAGTGCTTCAAACATAAAAAATTCCATTAAATATTTATTAGACCACACGTTGTACGCCAAGATATTTCTTTGAGAGCAAACATATGTCATTACGAATCTTCTAAATTTATTTGACGAATCTTAAAGCATACCAATCACGTGAGACGTTTACAAATTATATTGGTATGAATATATTAATAATAAAACACAGAATTATTTGATCAATAAATCTCTGACCTTCAGTCGAATGCACGCTACTGGTCACTCTATCTTCCTCAGTGATCGTTTCGAGTCCGTCATTGATTATGTGCTCACGTTCGGAATCACTATTCGTATCATCACTACTGGAAGACACATCACTGGAATCTTCTGAACCAATGCCATCCGAAGCACTCACCGCGTACTCCGTAGCCGACGAAGATCTTTCACTTTTGCTCTCGTAAAAGCGTTGATTCTGGAATATTGCGTGCGAATTCAACATAAACCACTCATAGCACTCTTGACCGATTTTATTCTGGTATATACGAAGAATTTATCGAAGAAAGATATGTACAGTAATGGTCATATGTAAGAAACGTTTTTAAAAAAATAGTTTCTTTATATTTTTCTAAGATACAAATCATATATACATACAAACACCTCAAACATTCTATAAAGTTAATCAATGTACTTAAATGCGGAAAAATTTTGTAAAGGGTGTTTCAATAAGAACGCAAGATTTGAATTGACAGTCATAATGACTTGGTCGACAAAATGTTTCTAATTCACCTACTATGAAAAGAATAATCGAAAACATCGAAAGTACTGATTCGGTTAGTGATGTGAAACACACGACAACACGAAACGAACTGGTAGAGATCGTTTAGAACAAAACATCACGGCAGTTCGCAAAAGTGTGGCCGAAAGTTCAGAGACGTCATCGTGCACAAAAATTGGACATTACATCAGCATATTCTCACTAATTGCATCTCCACGCCTAAGAAGTCCAGTTAACTTAACAACTTCTGCCAACAGATCATGCACAGCGAAGAAAGTTCACCAATTGGATTCTTGAACAAACAGAAATAATTTTTCCATTTTCACCGCGATGGCTTCGTTAATCGCCAAAACTGCCGCCTTTGGGGCTCAGAAATTCCAATTCATCAGAAAGGAATGCATCCAAAACGAGTCACCGTTTGACATGCATTGTGGTCTGGAGGAATAATTGGACAGTATTTCTTTGAAGACGATAAAGGTAATGCAGTTTTTTTGTGCCTCCATTGGATGATATCTGCTCTCCTGGTCATATTATTTCTCAGTTTGGTGATCAGAATTGGACGCCACATTCTTGCAATTTAATGCCTTTGGACTTGTTATGGGGTTATCTGAAATCACAGGTTTATGTCGACAAACCCGCGACCACCGACCGAAGCATTAAAAGCAGAAATTGGACGCTCTACCAACGAAATACAAAAATGTTATTGCAAATTTTGTCAAAAGAATAAGCGTGTGCCAGCAAAGTCATGACGGTCATTTACCAGATATTTTGTTTTATACATAATTCCCTATATTTTATTGAAACACCCTTTATATATCTGAGGTTTGTCTTTACAAAATACAAGCTTTAAATGATCCCAAAAGTAATTCAATATTCAATTAGCAATATTTAATTTAAGTATTGACACACTGAAAACCTGAAACTGTTAATTGAATACTGTATCTTGTATAGACCTCTGCTTATCTCGAAAACCAACCTTTCATGAACAACATAATGGCTTCACGCTCTGTTAATTCAGTTAATTATTGTAAAAAAATAATATTGTGTTATTGTACACATTGATATAAAGTATTTTAACGTATTCCCTGTAAAAACTCACTTCCATGTTGGTTTGAGTATTGACTCAAGAATGAATTTCTCCCTTTAAATGGCGGTTGAGCAGCAATGAAGAACGGTTCATTACAACAATTCACAGTGACATTGGAATATACATTTAAGGGTTTATAATTCAATTCTTCCCTTCTCCAATTCTTATCAGAACATATTTTGAAATATTTTGTTAATAAAAAGTTTCACTTTGACACAATTTTTTCCTATTGTGGTGAAGACAAAATTGTACTTTTTAAGTGTCTAGAAATATAGATTTGAAAATGGTAAAAATGATTTTTTTTCCAATAATTTAGAATCAATATCAAGATGTATGTGATGGGAGGTGGTGGAGGAGGTTACATAACAAAAGAATGCACAAAACTAAAAAGCATTCAACCGAAAAATAAAATAAAAACAGTTATTAATAGCTTGTCGTCATTTTTTTGACGTTTTATTGATGCACTGAGACAATCTGTAGGAAAAAATAAGAACTTTCCGAATAATCTGTATGCTGATATTAAACAAATAAAATGACAAAAATTTTGATTATAAAATGGGAAAAACATAATTTAAACTTTCCAATTATGAAATCTTCATTTCTAATTTTAAAAATACAGCTAACCTTGTATACACAAATTAGTTTGCTCAATGCTTGTTGAAAAAATTGTATAGAGAATGTGGATCAAAGTTCAAAAGTAGTCCAAAACTTTTCAAGAAGCCAACCTCCAAAAGGTGAAGAAAATAAGTGTGGACAATACTACTAAAGAGACTGCTGATTATCCAAAGTTTTGGGCAAGAGATATGTGGGGCAACAAAATTGCTTCAAAATTTAATGAATTTTGACAAGAAGGTGGTGATTGAGGCGTGAGTCGTGATGAAACATGAATGTATGAATTTGTCATCGAAACTTTTCAATTGTCTGAATAGAAACACCTGAAAAGCCAAGGGCAAGTTGTCTTCGACTGCCATGACATAATGTGCAACAATTTTCTCCGAGGAGTATTATAAAGGATCAGTATTAAATAATGACCTTCCAATTAATTTGTCATCTAACCCATATTACAATGGGGAAAAAAAACAAAATTACAAAAATGTTAATTCTAATACAGGAAAAAAAACAGTTTTGAAATCTTCATTTTTAATTTAAAAAGTACAATTTCGATTCTGCTTTTAGGGACTTTGTATATACAAGTTACGACTACACCTCTTTTGGCGTGATCGATGCTTGTGGTAAAATTGTAGAAAAAAGTTGCCTCAAATTTTGTTTTAAAAATGAAATTCAGTCCCCAGCATTGCATCGGAAATATTAACAAAATTAATAAAAGAACTTTTTACAAATAGTGTAGATCTTCCTAAGAAGGTATGACAGATGGAAGAGCAGAAGAAAATAAATTTGCAAAACACTATCTTAGCCTTATCATTACCAAATAAGTTTTAAGCATGACGTATGTGACAATCAATTTGTTTTTCCAAAATTGTTATATTTTCAAAAGAAGGTGGCGGCAAATTGGATCAAACGTGAAGGTTGAACTACTATAAAAAGAAGGTTTCAAAACAATTCATCGTAATAGCACTGCAATAATAATTTGCCAATATCTATGAGATAATGACAGAATCGGTGAATGACCTAAACACCACTCCAGAAATGCATTAAAGATTGCAAAACCGCTGACATAAACGCATTATATTCAATGGGCACTATATTTGCCGGCACATTAAATAATGAGTAATAAATTCTTAATGTTTCCTACAACAGATGGTTTGTTAAACAAGAAGACATAAGCTGACTTAGATCTCCAAATCTAACCATGCCTTTTTTGTGAGGTTAATTTAAATCCAATATAGACTTTAATTAATATAAACTTTTGTTCATAGATTAAAATATTTTCCAAAAAACTTACACAAAATATTCCAATGTAGTCATATATAATACTGAAGAAAATAAATTTCGTAAAATATAACTGCTCAAGCTGAATTATTAAATATTTCATATCTGTCGTAATCGCCAATTAAATTAACTTAATTAAAAATATTTTTTAATTGTAAAGTTCTGATATACACAAGTTAATAAACGCAAGTTGTCAAAAAAATTTTGTGTCATCATAATACGATGACATCATATTGCAATCGATTATATCATTATCTAGTTAGTATTCAGAAATGCAATCAAGCATTCGCACATTTTGAATCTGACCGAAAAAAAGGACGAAAGCATTTACTAAAACCGCAATCACCCACTCTCACTTTCACGCCACTTTTTCTCCTTCTAGTAAAATACATACGACCATAACTGTACATAATAATTTTCTCATTTTATCACGGAGAAAACTCTACCTTCTGATCAGCTTCCCGTACGAATTTCTGTACTTCTTCCGCCGTCAAATCGAAATCGTGTATGGCCAGTTCGAGTACATCATCCGTGGCTACCGTTTCAGTATATTTTTCTGTTACTTCTTCTTTAGTTTCTTTTGCCTGTTCCGAACGCGTCTGACTGTTAATCGCCGGCGACTGTTTTCCATTCGTATCTGGTGGTCTCGGTTCTCCTGAACTCGCCGCCCGTTGGTTATTTTTAGAGGAGAAGCCGAGATTTGTAAACGCAGATTTCCCGGCAACGGTGTCGACGCCCTCTGTCGAATTCTTTCCGTAATCCGCGACCATTTTACCCTTGCTTTTACGCGAAAGACTACCATACATGTCGATGGCGTTAAAACCGTTCGGACTAACAACACCATTCTGCGTTTGATTCTTCTTTTCGATGATAGCGACAGCTGCGGCGACTAAATTACTGTTGCTGCCGGTGTTTCGTGTGTCCACATCCCTCATTGTACGCGCGCACCTTTTTAGTTAAAAATAATTTTTAACGATGCGATAAAAGACAAGTGGTTCTCCAGTTCGATCGAGTGGTGTTAATCGCAAGAATTCCTCTTAATAAACGAGGCTCCAACACGTCGATGATGATATTGGCGTTATTAATAATGATACACGCGAAGAATAAACCGATGTGCAGTACATCATCATTCGGCACTGTTGGAGCGCGACGAGATCTGTCTAGGCTACGGTAAAGCACTCTAGTTTGTGCATAAGTATAATGCTGCTGTGCTAGTCGCGTTCACACATTAGACGGTTGACTGTTAATAACAACGTCTGAGGGACGACTGTGCATGGCAATGCCTTATGCGTAAGCTCGCGACAGCCTCAAAATAACTCACTCATATAAACAGTTACGTATAAATAACATACATACGAAGATGTATACAGTCGGCTACGGAATTATATAGACGATTGTCATTTCCTTCGGATTCTATTGTCCAAAAAAATGATGAACAATCTCTATAGATGGGTGTATGGAATGTTCGTCCAACATTAAATTGTCTTGAAAGTTTTAGAATACTTAAACGGCTAAAATAACATTTAATTCATTTTCTTCTATCAAAAAAAAGATTTTTTCCGTTTACTGTTAGTATATTTTAGCCTCCACTTATTAAAAAAATAAACGCAACACAACAAATAGAACTATACAGAGCTTTCCAATGAAAACAATCCACCGTAAAGAAATCGAAAAAACGCCGAGGCACGTCATTTTTTGTTTGAAGGGGGAAACTTTTTCATCAGTATGGCAAAATCATGTTTGGCCCCCCCCCACCCTCCCTCACGCCTTCCAGTATCGAACATTAAAATTTCAAATGACACTACATCATATTATTACATTTTTCGATTCTACATATTACTTGCAACCACTTTCATGTAGGACAGCCTATACCTATCCTTAACACTTTAGAAGATATCTTCTAAAGTTTCAAGGGCTATTTTCTATTTCATCCGCAAAAAATCTAGGCTGTATAAAGAGAAAAAATATGTTGAATTTTTTTTTGACACAGTGATCAAATACATATGACACTTAGTGACAGTTGTACCAACTATAGTTAACCTTGAGTTCAACTGAACCGTTGATGTAACAGAAAATAGCCTTAAAATTTAGAAGATATCTTCTAAAGTGTTAAGGATAGGTATAGGCTGTCCTACATGACAGTTATTGCAAATAGTATGTAGAATCAAAAAATATAATAATATGACGTAGTGCTACTTAAAATTTTAATGTTCCATAGTGGTTAAAAAGTTTCCCCCTTCAAACTAAAATTGACATGTTTCGGCGTTTTCTCATATTTTTTGACGTTTTCGATTTATTTAAGGTGGATCGTTTTCATTGGAATGCTCTGTATAATGATTACAAGTACTATTTTCTTCGGCATTAACAGATAGAATATTGTTCTTGGCAACTGCAAATTCAGATAAATTTTTCGTGTAAAAATGGTACAAGCCAGAGCATAATCCAAGATGTAAACTGGCATTTATTCATAGTTAAAACAATAATTCCAGTGATGCTGTGTAAGAACTCTGAATTATATGTTAACCTTCTCCAAAAATATCCTCCCAGAAAAATTAAAACCATCTCAAAACAAGTCAACGCCTATAACAGAAAAAAGAGAAACGCGAAAGAAATTTCGGCTTCTATAAAAAAAAAGGATTAATGCCCAAATATGGAAGGAAATGTTTCTGTCAGTCCATGTGTTACAAGCTGCCAGATAATGTATTCAAAGCATTTGCAAGCAAATTTCAGCACAACCCATTCCACCCAAATTGATGGTCGAGGTAGACATACAAATCGACGAATCCGCTCTCGGTCTGACTGTTGGGTTGGCATTTTAGTGTAAGAGTATGTGACTGTGTGACAGAAAATGCACAGTGACAGTTATGTATCTTGGTAGTATATAATGAGTACACGATTTATCAGAAAAAGTAAAAAGCTGGTTTTCTATTACTCCAGAGTCTTGAATAATTCATGTTGAACTGTTCAGGTAGTTTTAAAGCTAAATTGGATCTGAAAAACACAGCCTGTTGTGTAAACATATGTCATAAAAAATTTGCTATTTTGGACTTAATGGTAGCGAAATTTAAATACGTAAAGGAATCCTCATGAAAATGGTTTAGATTTCTGTCTCGGTTCATAAACAAAACAAGAGAATTCCATAGCACAAAACAAATCCAGAGAGCTCAAGCCATCAAACCTTCCACTCATAACATCTGTTGGTAACAGGTACCAGCCTGATTAATCCAAGATTTCTACGAAAGAGACTATCTTACACTATTTTGTTGGAAGTTGCAATAATTCCCGATCGGCAATATTGGCATCATCTTGAGAAGTTTCCATTTCTTCTTGTAGAAATTGCACATATTGTACACCTGCTAATGCCCACAACATAGGTAAGGATAATAATTCTATTTCCCATTAATCCTAGTAGGTGTTGAGACTCAGATATCATTTTTTTTTAATGTGGTGGGTGCTTAGTTGCAGTGACTCCGTAAACTGTATCGCTTGTCTGGCTATCACTGCAACTCTCGCGGTGTAGTTTTTGTGTGTGTATGTTGTGTGGCTTTGTGACAGCATCATATCGCCTTTTATGATGCCGCGCTGTTAATCACTTTGCTCCCAACAGCGAATGGCAAGTCGATCCGGGATTAAACTCTCTGAAAAAATGTCACCGGCCCTCACTAGCAGTTAACGTTAAGTTATAAATAAGCAAGTATTCATAGCATCTGACTGAAATAACGTTAAGTGAAAATAATGAAGTCTTTGGTAACTGTTTAAGAACTTCCCCGGCAATCGGGTCAAATCGTGATGCAGTTTTAGAGTTCAAATCAAATTAGTCCTGATTTTGTTAGATATTTCTTTAGGGATAGCTGGTTTTTATATTCTGATTCCTGAATTTATTTCTTATCTTCTTTTTTCTGCAGGCAATAATCGGTTTACAGCAACAATATAATAATATAACAGTTCTGTCTTTTGGCTTTTCTTATTTTTATGATCAGGAACCAAATAGATGTTTCATTTTATTATGGGTATGATTGCTGTTGTAAATATATGTTCGAAGAAGTGAAGTATTTCAAATATCTCTGAGTAGTTATAAGTAACAAGAACGAGGAGGACATGGAAATTAAGCAGAAAATACAGGCAGGATACAGTGCTTTTTAGAGACAAAAGACAATTATGAGAAACAAAAACCTTAGTAAGAAGACAAAGGTAAAGGTGTATAAGACAACAATAAGACCAATACTAACATACACAGCAGAGAGCATGTGCTTTACATTGCAACAACTAAAAATTTTTGAGATAAGAATAATAAGAAAGATTTACGAAGGAAGGAAAATAAATGAAGAACAATATAGGCGTCTAACAAATGATGAGATAGATGAAATCTTGGAGGAAGAAAACATAGAATAATAAAATCTTAAGAATTAAGTGATACGGACATGTGTGCAGAAGAGAAGAAAGCTCAGTAATAAAGAAAATAATGAAATGGAAACCCCAGGAAGGCAGACCAAGAGGGAGATCAAAACTAAGGTGGGAAGACCAAGTAGTCAGTAACATAAGAACTATGAAGATCCAAGGATGGAGAGAAAAATTGAAGCATAGAGATGAATGGAAGAGGATAGGAGATCAAGCTAAGAAACACAACAACCTGTGATGACGAATTGAGGAAGTGGAATGATTTTGGCCCATCGTTCCCACTACATTTTTTGGCCGGGAAGCTTTTTCCAGAGCGACTACAATTCCACTAGGAATGTTTAGTCATATATATATATATATGATATGATTGTTGTTGTTTGTAAATGGTTCCAGAATTGGTATTACCACCACCCCCCAACTAACATCTCCATGGGTGGTGAGAAGCTCCCTTGGTCGATCAACGTTAAATACCTTAGAGTTACTCGCGACACGCATCTCACCTTTCAACAGAACTTTTCCGACGTTGCTATCAAGTTCCTACGTGCAAGGTCTATCTTGTATCCGCTCCTCTGTTGGACAAGCTCTTTGGAACCTAAAACTGAAGTTCTTCATGTACGTCACATTTTTCAGGCCGATAATGACTTATGGGTCATTGAAATGGTTCGACGCCTCTAAAACTCAAACTCAGAGGTTGAGCATGCTCTATAATCGCGTTTTACGCATGATCGTCAAAGCTTTGGGGTTTGTTACCAACGAGCAAACTCATCGAGACGTAGATATTCCAATCTTGAGCACTTACATGAGGATGAGTTGGATCCTGATAGATCTCCACCGTTGATGAGAACACGGCGCATTCTGGAGGACCTTTAACAACGCCAAACTAAGATCCAGCTACCATCTCTGTAGTCCGTTTAACATCTTCATCAGTCACGCGGTCGGATCGGACCGCTCTCATTAAGAGACAAGAACTTCGTGCCTTGTTATCGTAGTTATTTTTCCAGTGATGTATGTTTCATACATCCCTTTTCAGGAATTGTGCCAGTTAATGCTCGCTTGATAAGTCTATCAATACTTAACCAGGATTTCACATTACAATTTATACAAAGTATAACAATAAATGAGGCAATAAGGGACATTACAATACAATTTTAAATACAAACAAGTGGTAGATGGCGCTGCGTAAACCAAATTTCATATATGTACATATAAAAAAAAATACTGCGGTTATGAAATAACTAAAGCATAGCTTTGACCTAGTTACGTAGTTTCCCATACTTCAGTAATAATCCAACCCCACAATTTAATTAAACGAACTCTTGTTTATAAAATGTTCACAGTAACTTACATTATTCACATGCTCATACACAACGTCCGCGTATACACATACGTATCATCATGCACATCTACTATCCAAAGGTCACTCAGTTCCAGATCATGGACTGGATATATTACATTTAATGCTGCTTCATCACAAGAAGCTCCTTGTTGGCCTATGTTTGCGCCGGCGATTATAGGAACTAAAGTAAAACAGGTGTCGTGGAAAAGCTACTGCAGCATCGCTACTGATACGGTAAATATTTGTGCTTCTCTGAGCACGTAAAATGTATAAAGAAGACCCATCAACCCTAAAATAAAGTTCTGAGCGTAATTTGAGATGTGAAAACAAACAGAAGAAAAAGCAGATACCGTAGCAAATGGCCTGGTTTTTGTATTGGGTGGTGTACGAGAACAGCCCGGTGTGCTATAAATATTGAACCAGTCTCGCTGGAGAGACAATAGGAATAGCATTATTCCCGTTCTTGTTTCTATTTGAATCCATTAAAGCATACGATTTATATAAACATATACATCAGATTGTTCTAGATTTTATGGTTTATGAAACTGCGTTGATATTAAACAGATTTAGGTTTTCTAACGAATTATACGTCGTGCGACAATCAATACTTTACCTCGTAGAATCACTTCTGTAAACACAGACAGAAATAGTAGTATTCCATTGACATTTATTTGAAATTCTCCAGGAGGAATCACAATCCCAAATTCGAAGAAATATATGCGACATTTGTTTCCGGTTGCATCCTACCGAAGAAAATCGAATCGACTACGAGTGGACTGGACAAATTGTCACTTCACGAGGCAGGATGGCTTCACGTGTTTTTGTTGAGAAAGCAGAACGTCCGATCCTGCAAATTGGTTTTTCTTTTTCTGGTCGTTATCCACCGAACGGACTTTCGTCGAGAATTGTTTAATAATGATGAAACGATATAAAAGAAAAAAAGGACACACGCTAGCTTCTAATTTAATAAAGTGATAAATAGGCAATCGCGAACATAGGAGAAAATGGATGGTTCTAACTTAACTGTTCAGCAGAGTGGAACACGTATACATGCTCAATTTGTGTAATATATTGAGTAAATACGTGTCTATACCGGTTAGTTTATATTAAAATCCGCGGCTTTAATGATTCTAATTATTTTATAATTAATAGTTCTTCCACTGACCATAACGAAAGTATCATTAATAATGGAATCTGTATCTTCGCTTAACAGGGTTGTTTGAATGTTTTGTTTTTAAAATGGAAATAAAACAAGATATTGGTAGTTACACTAAATTTCACATGAGTACACATCTTAAGAAGAATACATTATTGATTAGTTCAGCGAGTTGCTTCGCTACAATTTGCGTTTCAAATTCTCAAAAAAAAAAAAAGAAGTGAGCTGCGTCTAATTAAATAGATAGAGTGAGTATAGTTCTTTCAACGATATAACGACTAGACTAAAGAATTAAAACTATATAGTCCATTATGGAGAAATACTGTTCTGCTAGGGTATCGGCATGTTCTAATATTTCTATCCTCTTGTTTGTAATTCCTTTAACTTTTGTAAAGATTGGAGACAATCCCAATATGCAGTAAGTTGTCGGGTAGCTATATAATAGGAAGAACTATATAAGAAGACCAAAAAAAAATTGATTATTATTGTTTAATGATGAATACATTGTCTTATAATTTGGAGAAAGTACACTAACATGAAGATAATGATATTTTCTCTTGAAGCACTTTTTTTATTTTCCTAATTTCTGCACAACCTGTACATCCACTCTTACATCTTTGTGATTCTCGACGTGTATATTTAAATTTAAAAGAGTTCGAGCAGTGCGGAAAATCACGTCCACCATTTTTTGGAATGCAAAATGAGTCATTATAGTAAATATTTACCGAAAGCATCAACAATTAATTCAACAAGAATCTGCGGAAAGAACAATTTTCTTTTAAAACTATCGAAAGGTAGATATTAAAACAAAGTAGTGGTAGGTATATTAAACCTTTGATATTAAGTCTTTTCTTCTAAAAGTAGGTTTATTTAGATTTTATTGATTTGTTCATTTAAAAGCGCTGAACAAAATTTTGGCATCCAACTTAGGGCTTGGCTAAAATAGAGATGATTCTATTTTGGAAGTTGCTTGTTTAGAACTGGGCTTGCATGTCAATCGGTGAATGCTCCTACTATAATGTTGTGTCCAAGATGTAACATGCCTTATAAAACCACTAAGCTTTACCATTGGTCATCATAGGGTTTATTGTGACCTTCCATTTGAAGTTTCTTTCGCTTGAGGTTGATCTTTTTAAACCGAAAAATGATTGCAGGGTTGATTCGAAAAAATGTTTTTAATTTTGAAGTTTTCTTTACAGGTATGGAGATTTTGGTGTTGGGTGTGGTAGATTGTTTTTTTTTATATGTACGATTTCTTTTAAAACTTCGATTACGATGTTTAGAAGGTTTTGAGGTATGGGATTTCGAGGATTAGGACTTCACAGATTCTTTATGTACGTTCAAGACACTTTGCGAAGAATTTATATTCTTTTAATTAATCACTTTAACGTTGAAATATTATATTATTTGGATGGTAATTTCTTCAAGAATCGAGTGCATTTTGTAGTGCTTGTTTTTAATTATTATTTCATTTAACTCTTTGATATTTCTTTGGTTTTATAACTTTCATTATAAATTCTGCAATAACTTCGTTTATCTTTTTGTCAACTTATAAGGTTATTTTTGTCTAAATTTGGAGCGTCCTGTACGTAATTACTTGACCACACCTTCAAAAATTTGCTATTGCATTTACTTTATTATTGGTGGGTGGGAGGGGGAGTTTAGAAAAATGACAGAATTTATTACTAATATACATGTGGGATCTTCCTGGGATCGGCGGATTGTGGCTTTGTTCTTATTTCTATTTTATCAAGAAAATATTTTCTTATATACAGAGCGTTCACTTTGTTTATTTAAATGGAACACCATATATATTATTGCATTTTTGAATTCCTTAATGGGGTAAGGGGTAATTAATAAGGTAATTCTAATTAACAGACCCTGCCCTAAAACCCAACAGTTTTCTAGAGAAAAAATGCATTTACACAGAGTAGTTAAAAAATAAATCTAGCCTTTCCTAATAATCGTTTTGAAATAAATCGTCGGTATTATTAGAAGAACCTACGCGTGTCACTGAATATACTGCAACACTGTTAGATATTATGTTAGTTTCGAATAATCTTCCAATTCGAAATTCAGGAGTAATTAATGCTGAAATTTCTGATCATGACTTGATCTACTGCCATGCTATGATTAATAAGCGTTCCACTTGCAAATACTACACTTATAGGGATTTTAGAAATTTTAACAATGACAATTTTCTTCATGATCTATCTAATATTCCGTTCAATATTATGTTTGGTATGACTGTCGAGGATAAAATTATTTTCTTCAACGAGTCAATTATAAATTTGTTTAACTATCATGCTCCCGTAAAAACAGTAAGGTTGACGAAACCTAAAAAACCATGGGTAACTGACAATATCAAATTAATGCAGCGCTTGCGAGATAGAGCTAAAGCGAGATTCAAAAGAAAAAAGTCTCCAGCACACTGGGCTTATTATAAGCAGCTACGCAATTACACTACACTTGCTGTGCGTAATGAAAAAAAGCATACTTTGAATATTTGCGTCTACAGGGTGATAGTGGTTTGTTGTGGAGGGATATGAAACAGTTGCATATAACTCGTAATAAAACACGTGATATCCCATCACGCTTGCGCGATGTAGATCGGATTAATAATGTTGCAAAATTCTACTTTTAATGATATTAGCTCGGCTTTTGCATTTGCCAATGTGGAATCGCATACGGTGCTTCATTCTATTCTTGCAATTCGTAGTAAGGCAGTTGAGAGTGATGGTATTGGTATTAATATGTTGAAAGTGACCCTTCCTATTACACTTCCGTATCTATCTCATATAATCAACTGCTGTATCGAGGAAAAAGTATTTCCTCGTCAATGGAAATCGGCTATTGTGTTGCCTTTACCTAAATCAGCATCGCCTATTCGATATGATGATCTTAGACCACAATTAGTAAGGTGTAAAGTTGGTAAAACATCTTGAAAGTCATTCTATTATACCTGACTGCCAGTCTGGTTTTAGGAAGGTATATAGTTGTGAGACTGCCCTTTTAAGGTTTACTGATGATATTATTCAGGCAAAAGACCAAGGTAACCTTACTGCTGCTGTATTATTAGATTACAGCAAAGCGTTTGATACCGTTAACCATCGAATGCTATTATCGATTTTGCATTTTGTGGGTTGTTCCCAGTCTGCCGTTGATATTCTGTAGATCTTACGATATTTGGGTTGAAAGTTTCAAACTTTTGGTTGATTAAATTTCATTGTATTTAAACAGTGATTTTAGAACTTTTTGGAATTCAGTTTCGTTAAAGTGGATTTAATACTTTTTTGGATTTCAGAATTTTGGGTTGGTTTTGGGAGCTTTGTATCGGATTGAATCAGGAGTTTGGTAGTGTTTGGGCGGTTGATTTTGACGCAATTTATTTGTATGGATTAACTTGGTTTCGATATTTTCTTGTAGTGAGTGCAAGTGCAGCGGTTTCCTAAGTTGTTTTACTTCTCAATACTACCCACTGCAGTTCTTATTGTGTCAAGTATGTGTGTAAATGTGTTTCCATGACTTTGCCACAACATTACCTAGCTGTATAGAGAGCTAGAATGGGTATTGTATTATTTTTGCTATTGGATAGCATTTTGCTGTTTTAGATACGTTATATCATGTCACAGTGAAGTAATTGGTATTGAAACTGTCATATTATGTTCGGATTTTGAAATCTTAGCTTCGATTTGGATTTAGCTTTAATGGATTTCTCTTTAGCTCCGAAATTTTCTCTTTATTTGAGGGTGGGGGTGGAGTGTGTTTCTAATCACTTTTTGAGTTATTAAAAACTGGCCGCAAAAAGTTCATATAAAAAAAAAACCTTCCCAAGTTAACCAGAAAATGCTTGTAAACGATTTTCATTCTAATATGCGTGTCTATAGATACCTTTATCGACGTAGTTAGTAATCCATAAGATGAGATTTACTACTTCGTCGAAGTAAAGCAGATAATACTGCGATATTCCTCAAGAGAGTGCGAAAAGTGGTCGTGTTAGATCATTAACTTGCGTGTACTTTTCTGAAATTAATTACACCGATTAATTTTATCCCATTACTTTACCAATTGTAAAAGCAACCACTCATTTAAAATATATATTTTTAATAAAAATAAATCAAATCCTTCATAAACTCAAACATATCATTGTATCATCGGATGTTTCATATTCGTTCAAAACTCATTGTTTCAAAAATGGTAGACCCACACCCTACTTATACACCACAGCAATAATGAACACGTGCAATATTAGTAATAATAACGTTATTGACAACAATCTTTTTTAATAGCGATGTACATACATAACAAAATCCCAGACTATATATAAATCTATGAAACATTCCTCTCATAGAGACAATCATGTATAAATGATTCCAATATTTTTACAGCGACATTAAAATTTTAACATTCGGTCACGGCCGGTTCAGTTCCCTCGTCACACTATGCAGAATTATGAACGACTACACATTGAACATTCGACAAGAGTTAATTAATTCGATCGAGAGAGCATTCAATGGCAATTAAAGTTTCATTATTAAACGACGGGCAATTACATGTCAAAAGTTACCCGTCGAATCGCCCGGCAATAATTTGTAACAATTAGATAACGAGCTTCTCCAACGAAAGTAGCTTATTCTAGTCTATATGTGATACAGGGTGTTCGATTTTATTACACAGAAGTATACGTAATGTTTACAAACAGTTCTTCAAATGAAAAATTCTCCTTCTATATACAGCTCTGGTTTGCATTACATGCTACGAAGGCTGTGTAGGTAATTAAATCAATGGTTGAACTCAATATCAGGACGTCGAGATCTATAACGTACATTCATTCTTTAAAACAATATGTATTCATACCGTGTTACGTCAACCGTATATCCTACATTCGATTTATATCGTTTTAGAACTATAAATTACTACTTGTGTGTGTTAAATGTACGCGGACTCATATATCCTTAATGCTTGGATAAACGTTACATTTTAATAATACACACAGTGCGATAATCGCAGGAGCGATGTCGCATTTACACACGCTGTCAAATACATTAATTCCAACTATTAGATTTACACGAGTGAATCTAATCACATTAGAATATGGATTAAAGATATTGGTGTCAACCTAAGTATAATTTTTTCAGTTCTATCATTTGTGGAAATATCTAAACGATAACGTTAATTTATTAGATATTATACATACTTACGGTTTAAGTACCATTAGAGAAGAGGAGCTTAACATACCTGAAACAAAATAAATACTAATATTAGTTAAACGATGTATAAAGATGTTCACAAACAATACATTAGTCATCCAATAAAATACTCGTAGTGCATTTAAGTGGAGTTGGGTTTTATAATCCACATTAACGTTATTTTGACATTCTTCCACATTCAGAATAAGATTAATTGCACAAGCATTAATAAAAAGCCTAAAACCAGATGATACAGTTACGAAGTGATTTCAAAAAATTGACAATAATTTAAATATCCCGCTGCCGATTATTGAGGATTCGACATGTTGGTATTGCTTCAAAAATGGTGGCATGTCTACAGAGCGCTTCTGTTTGTCCAAGACTGGAACAACTGCCTTAAGCCTTTTAATTTGGAGGATGAGCTTCATATAGTCAGGTAGAGTTTGTATGAAGATATGTTTGGGTCAAAGTGCTGCTCGATCTTAGTTAGTTCTATTATGCAAGCGCAATGATGATACGTCTGGTCGCTACATGAGACGGTGGCCTGTCCGGATCCAATTTTAATCGCAAGTTTCCACTTATACAACCATTCAACCATCTCGTCTAGAGAATGCTGAAGACATCGGCAAACGAGAGCGTCGTCCCGAGATGTTATATAGAGCAAAGTGTCGTCTGCGTAGATTGCCAGCTTTGTGTGAGCAGAACGTGGATGTCCAATATGTAGAATATAAAAAGTTCAGGTCTCAAGAAGGACCCTTGCGAGACACCTGCACGCATGTACGTATGTATGCGTTGCGAGGTGCTATCGCACAGCGGCCTGAAAGGTCTATTGTGTCCCCCTTTTCTTGCTGTATGGTTGAGAGTTTCTCGTCTTCATAGCTGGCTTGCTAGACCTATCTGCTTTAGAAAATTTAGAATGTGGGATGGCTCGACTTTTGGCAGATCTCCCACATCTATTTCATAAGATCCTAGATACATAGCCCTAGTGCTACGCACTGAGAGAGGATATGTATGCAAGTTACGTCTTCCGCCTCGCAGAAACGGCATTCTGCTGTCTATGCTAGCCCAATTGTTTTCATATGCCTTCGGAGCCGACAGTGACCTGATGGGATTCCTGCCAATAAACGAAGTTTGTCTTTGCTCATGGTAATGAGTTTATTGAATCTGTTCTGGTTATAGGTTCCTAGAGTCGTTTTCGCTTGTCTCATTCCATGTTGACCAAACCAGTGCTTGGTTTTCCTTTGATCAACTTTTTTTTTAGTTTATGTAATATTGTGCTCTGACTGATTCCGCAAAAAGGTTAAGGGCCCAAGAGAGATGCACTCGCTGCCTTTTTTGCAAGTTTGTCTGCTTCCTCATTTCCTTCTAATCCGGTGTGTCCCGGCACCCACATGAAAGTGACTTTGTTTTCTCTGCCTAGCTCGTTTAGCTTAGACAGGCAGTCCCAAGCCATTTGTGAGCTGAATGTATAGGAAGCGTTTTGATGGCTCCTCGACTATCGGTCAAAATGATAATCTCCTGTTTCCGATACTTTCTTTCTAGGTTAAATAGGACGCATCTTTCTATAGCGTGAATTTCCGCCTGAAGGATGCTAGGAAACTTCCCTAAACTTTCAGAGTACTTTGTTCTGAGCCCATATACTCTGATTCCAGTCCTTCCGTTTGTCCTAGAGGCATCTCTATACCATAATATAACATTCTTGTTCAGTTCCTTTATGGTGTTTTGATTCCATTCGCTTCTGAAGCCTAGCCTCGTAGGAAAAATTATTTCGAGGCTGAATTTCTTCGACATCCCATCGCGAGGCATGTTCCACAACGGATCATCTCCCAGTAGGCTTTTTTATTTCTGCCTGAGGGGGCCTACTCCCATCAGTTTCTATGTGGTTTGTCTGGCCACACTCTCCACTAAAATGTGAAGAGGTGTGAGATTTAGTACCACTTCTAAAACGGCCGTTGGGCATGTGTTCATTGCACCAGTAATGCAAAAGCAGACCAGTCTTTGTATCTTTGCGAGGCGCATCCTCGTTGTGGTTAGACTGACACATTTGCTCCACTGGTCTCACTATTGCAGTGTACATCCAGTGCAGAATTTTTGGGTTACATCACCAATTTTTCCCTGCAAAGTTTCTACAAACCATCCTCTTTTAGCTTGGTTGGTTACTTCCAATTCGTGCTTGTTCCAGAGAACTTCATTATCTAGTGTAAGATCTAGATATTTAGTCTCCGTCTTCCACTCAATGCTCTGCCCATGTAGTTTGATGATTTTGAGATTGAGTTTCCTTTTCCTTGTGAAGGCCACTAGTGTAGTTTTGGCGGGGTTGATATTCAGTCCCACCGACTGACACCATCTTTTTGTAAAAGTAGGTCCGCTTTGGACAATGTCGCAGAGGGTACTTTCAAATCCTCCCTTTGCGATTATAACTATATCATCGGCATTCCCTGGCAGGATATGCCAATACCAGTCAAGCCGCAGAGGAGCTCTCATCTACCGTTAGGTTCCACATGAGCGGGGATACAACTCCGCCTTGTGGACCACCTGCACGTATGGGCTCAGAAGTTGAGAATCCGTCAAACTTCTTGGAAAGTCCTACTCGAAAGGTACGGCTGGATCAAAGTGCTCAGTTCCGGACTAATGTCAAGGCGTCGCATCTTATACAGCAGATCACCGTGCAATAGCGGAAAAAAAGTTTAAGAAGAACGCACTAGTCAATCAGTATTGCATTAAACAAGATAACCAGGATATCTATGGCACTTTTGCGCAATATATAAGTCTATTGTCGAAGGTGTTAATACGATATACGTTGAGAGGCGAACTCCGATAAAACTCGATCTTGCATTTGGAGGAGCGCTGACGAGACCGACGAGGTCGAAACACGTGCTCCGTTTTTAACGTTTGATCTTTTTTTCATTGCACTCATTTGGAGGGCGATTCCAACCAACGATATACCATGAGCGCCTATTACATGCCCTTTTATCTTCAATAATCAGCGAGATCTGCGTGTTAAGAGTCGAAAATGAATCAGCTTGATTATACGAATTGCTGGGTTTTCAATTTAAACACAAATCTGCTAATAATTAGAATATTTACCTGCCGCAACTGCGTTTACTTAAGCTGAGACTGGGTGAACTTTAAAGAACGTAGTTTTGATGTACTTTGCTTTCTAGGGACGAACATAACTTCTGACAAGCAGTGTACCCACCAGGCTGGCGTTCTACGTTGATTTAGAGCAGTATGAGTAAGATAAGCTGCTCTCAAAGCTGTATGAAATTATTTACGATCCATTTTATTATATGTTGTGAGTAATAAATTCCCTATGAATACCAAGTCTTAATATAAATACTCCAAAGCATTACATTGAAATTCTATTTGCTGCTTACGCACAATTAGCATAATGGAATTGTGGTAACAGTATTTTCTACCGAATACCGTCCCAAAACAAGAGAAAGCACTTTAGAAAATGCGATCGGCCTGAAAACCTTCGCCTTTTTATCATGGCAAATAATTAGATCCTCCTCTTTTTATTTCATTTACATCTATAAACCGTTTTTATCATAGAACCCAGCAAACAGAAGATAAACTTCTCTTTCATATACTTCATTCTGCGTGAATTCAGTACCACAATAAACACTTTATTTGAATCGAACGTCAAGAACGTTTTATATCGCGCAAAATACTAGCAGGGGAACGCAATAAAGGGACGTATATAGATATATTGATCGGTCACAAACAAGGAAGTTCAATAAAGGTTAAGTGTTAGTACAAGAAGTTGTCAGTCGCAGCACTTTAAGTGCACTCTTCTACAAAAAGTAAACTTGTCGGAAAACGCAAATGTACCGCACGGCGCTACGATTCACAAGGGAAAGTTATATATGCCGGAGAGAAGTATTTTAATAGATTTTCTTTGAAGTTATGAACTTTATATCTATGCTGCAACATAAATTTATAATTTAAATACGCTATACCTAAGTTGAGGGTAAATCCTGCAGCTTCAGAATTATTAAAACGTGCGAAATCCCAGAACATTTGGCTTACTAGTCGGTTAAGGGAGTTGGGATGAGTTTTAATATATGAATGCTTTGTACAAATTATCGCCTGAACGTCCGTTCAGTAAACTGTAAAACCTGCGACCATCACTTCGGATCGTTAACCGACGTGGAGTGAAAAGCAATATTAAACCACAGCGCCGCAGGAAACTGCCCTACCTACGGAATAACTTTATGAGGTGTGAAAATGTGCCGTCGGCACACGTTTTCGCACCCTATACTACCCGGCCGCAGACATAAATATTACAATAAATTGCGTTTTAGAACGGTGCTCGTCTGCATAACAAGCCGGTTAATAATTACATATTGGGTAGGCAGTGGTGTGATAATTGTCCGCGCTTATGGGATTTTCCGTCAGTTTGTTAGATAATCCCAATAATTTCATTTGATTAGATACTTTTAAGTACATTTTCAGTATTTGTGGTTTTAATCTTGTTTGTTAGATATACATATTTAGATATGAAGTTGCACCCTTTCGTCCACTACCATTATTGAACAGATAAACTTAACAGTAGCATTAACAGCTTTAAGCAATAAATATCGCTTGTGCGGTCTATTTCGAAAGTAATGTCTCCACCTACAAATAAGTTCGTGTCACTACATCTTCTATTTGATGACATCACAAACAGACAATTGAATTCAGTTCTGTCTTGTTTTCAAGATAGTTGTCCTTTGCATTTATCTACATTAATGAAGTTTTTTTTTAAGTTTATTTAACATAATACAGACGTTGGTGTTACTTTGGTGTTAAGCAGAAACAGTAAACAGTCAAAGAGCATGTACAGGGTGGTCAGATAAGAATGCAAAGTGCTGTATCTCTGAAACTATTCGTCGTAGAGACTTGCGGTAAAAAATTTGAATACTAAAGTGGTCAAAAGAAGACCGTGGAAAATATTTTCAGATTTCCAAGATGGTCGCCAGGGGGCATAACCGGCATCTTAAATCTTTAAAGTGATTTTTCACTGATATCCACCCAGTAAATGTTACCAAAAAATATATGCTTTTTTAAGCTAAGCTTTACTCGAGTAATTTTTGTTTAACACTTTTTGACGTATCTATTAAAATAAAGTGGTGGGGGATAATTAAATGTTTTTTTTTATAAACAGCTGTAACTCCTAAACGACTGAACTGATTTTAACAAACTTGGTCTCATTGAAAAAAGCATTGATTGTTCCATCAAACCTATCTTACCTGTGATATGTCTATTTCTTAGTGATGCCGCTAGAGCGCGCTTTTTGATACAATAACAGAAAATTGCAAAATTCTCTAAAAAATTAAATGCAATAATATGACTTTTTTCACAAAAATGTAGCGAAGTGATACCTAAATAGGATAGTGAAAACCGTATTTCGATATCTTATTCGTAGCCTGAAATATCACAGAAAGAAGATTTAGTTATCATATAATTGTAAAAAGACGCTATTACACCGGTATTTATTGTTATTTATTTATCTTTTTTCAAGATTCCTTAAATGCTCGAAATGGTCTTCCATCACACTCGATGCATTGTTGGAGCCACTCATGTGTAGACATTACAGCAGCTTCAATTTCTGCTCTTGACAGGCTACGAATGACCTCTTATATTCGTATTTTCATGTCGTCTCTCGTTGTTAGTGGAATTTGGTAAACAATATCTTTCAACCGACCCCAGAGATAGAAGTCCAAACAGGTGAGGTCTGTGGATCGGGAAGGCCAAGGAAATAGACAACCTCGCCCAATCTGCCTCTGGTGATATGTCAGATCTTTTTCTTGAGAAATGTGCTGGACAACTATCTAGTTGCAAAAACATTTTCTAATAAAATAGGCAATCTGTTTACCAGAAAATCAAGAAACGTGGCACCGTTTAGTGGTTGATCAAATAAATAGGGACCTATAATAGTTCCACCCAGGATGCCACACCACACATTGAGACACCAATGGCTTTGATATTGGACCTCGCGCAACCGCGCGAGGATTGTTCTCAGACCAATAATGCATATTATGCAAATTAACGTTTCCATCACTTCTAAAAAGCATTTTAATACTTTTAAACCTTACTTGTGTGTGAAAACAACATAAATTACACTGCCTCTATAAGTATAATTTGTTGACCAGTTGATTATAAACATTTGTTTTTCCTCCATGGCCTACTCTTCATATTCTGCGTACCTTGATTCAGTGTTACTAATAGATATTTGTTCATTATGTTTGTTAGTTTAGAGTTAAGTTTTTTTTAATACGCAGCATTTAAACTGTATAAATTAATAACTAATTCAAGGATTTGGTGTAAGAGCAGGGGGTAATATTTGTTAACAAAACCCATCTGAACCACTACTTGTGATTTTCGTAATTCCTGTTTGATTTTCTTTTTTTTTCTCTTCATTATGTACATTACCGCTCATGGAAGTTCGGAAACTTAATAAAAATTACAAAAATACAATCAGAATGAAAAAAAAAGTATATTTTTGACACCGAAGTGTATTATTTTCTTGGCGTATGTAAATACAATAATGCAATTTTTCCCAAACGCCAATTTCTATAAATAATTGGCAAAAGCAATAAAAAAGTATATTATTTCTAAAATAAAAAGCAATAAAAATACAAAATAAAATATAAAAATGAAATTATAAACATGAAAAGTATGAGAAATTTATTATATTTTCTTCTCATCGAAGAATCCACCTTTGGCGCTTATAACTGCCCGAACTATTCTGGGCATGCAATCTATAAGTTTTTGGATCACTGACTGGGGAATATTGGTCCACTCAGTTTGCAAAATGGCCCATAAATGTTCAGTCGAAGTTGGACAGACTTTTCTTACTCTACGATCTAACTCATCCCACAACAATTCAATAGGGTTTAAGTCTGGGCATTGGGGGCCACGTCCTTATATATTGAATATTTTCTTCTGCTTGTTGTCGCAAATAGTTTTTACATAGGTAACAATGCCGTTTGCTTCGTGTCATTATCGTGCATAAATGTAAAATTTGGCACTATTAGCCGTAACATATTTTCTTGGAGGATGTCCAAATAATGTTCTTTTTTCATAACTCCCGAAACTCGGCGCAAATCCCCCGTGCCTGCCAAGGAGAAGCATCCCCACACCAGCACAGAACTTTTCGCTTGCTTTAGAGTAGGCACAATACAGTCCGGGATCATTTTTTCTGCCCGCGATCTGCGTACGAATATCCGTCTGTTTTGTCCAAACATTTCAAATTTAGATTCGTCGCTCTAGAGCACCTTCCGCCAATCTTCCACTGACCAATTTTGATATCTGCGTGCCCACTGTAGTCGTTTTGCCCTGTTTCCACGACGTAATAGAGGTTTTCGAACTGCAATACGCCCGTGAAGGCGGCGTTTAACCGTACTCAACTTTTTTCTCACGTCCGCGATTACATTCAGATGTGATTTGTGGTGCTGTTAAGTTTCTATTACGCTTACTTAAGATTGTAATTCTCAAATCTTCAGCGTTGGTTGTAATTCGAGACGGTCCTGGACGCTCACGATCTTCTAAAGCTCCTGTTGTTCGATATCACTTTATGATATCGTTGACGGTCAAGCTGCTTAAATGAATTTTTTCAGAAATTTGTAGCACCGAGTAGCCTTCTTCAAGTAGTGTAATAACACTTGCTCGTCTTTCCATGCCGGTAGGCTTTCCACGTGACATTCTTAACACTTTTTCACTATTTTTATTATAGAACAATACCGACGCGCTCGCTAGTAGCCAATCGGTATACTGAAGCACATTGAGACGCGTAGAATCGTGAAAGCAGCATGGGGTTAAGTCAAGGGGTCAGGTAGAAGTATTTAAAGTTCTTACTTAACTGTATGTCATAAACAATCCTAATTAGGGGATTACGGGTATTTCTAGACGAAGAATACAATGCATATTTTAATTTACAAAGTTTAAATATAGGAATTTAGAATGAATATCAAAGCAAATACGTATTTACTTTGTAGATGTAACAAAGGAAACTTTTTTGAATAAACGCAATAATTCTGGTCTAATTTGGCTAATTTATAACATCATTTGAAACTATTCAATGAAATTTTATTAAGTGTCCGAACTTCCATGAGTGGTAGTGTATATACAAATGTTTTTTTTTTTGTAATTTGCAACTAGAAAAGCTATTTGTATTTTTAATATTAAACAAATTCCAAATTTTTAACGCAAGACGAATTGAAAGAAAGCAAGCATGATACTAAAATTTTTGGAAATTATAATTATAAAAACTATAATTTGACTCACTAAGGGTCACATTTATAGTCCGTGCTTGAGGTTGTGTCGATGCTTGAGCACGCGATTTTGACAGATTTGTAATGGCATTTACGTCAAAATCGCGTGCTCAAGCATCGACACAACCTCAAGCACGGACTATAAATATGACCCTAACTTAAATGACACTATGGTATAATTATATAACACTCGTTTTTGTGATATACTGCAACTCGATTTAATGTAAACATCAAAAATACAGTTTCAACAAGTTTAAATGACCAGAATATAACTCTATTATTCATTTTTTTTATTCGAATATTATTATTTTATATTTGAATATTCCATAAAAGTGAAGACACATTTATTACTTAATATGTAATACCCTTGAAAGGCATACCTCATACTTCAATATAAATAATTTGCACGTATTAAATTCAAAATTAGAATTACGGATCCATTTAGCCACATATTGTAGTTTATTTAATGTAAAAACGAATTAAAATTTTTTTGATATAATGCTGTTTTCAAGCAATTAAACAAAGAAAATATTTTTAGGAATGTTTTGTAGAAATAATAATTTGACCTACCTTAAATCACTCTTTGGTATGATGTAACACTGCAGTAATTTTCACACAGTTTTAAGTTAATTAAAGAAAATGTTCATTTTTATCACTTTTACAATTTATATTAAATTAAATGAATATCGAAAGCATCTTCGCCACATCCCGTCTAAAATTCAACTGATTTGTGCATAGGTTTAAACTAATAATGTTACGGGCGACGTATTAGCAAAAAAAATTTTGCAGTCGTTTTTGTGACATACTGGAACTCGATTTAATGTAAACAGAAATACAGTTTCAAGGAGTTTAAATGAGGGAAATTTAACTCTATTATTAAAAAATTCAAATATGAATATAACTTCCCTAAGTTGTAAAATTGTTTAATATGAGAAATAATTTAATATTTTACATTATACAAGGTCATTCAAAGAGCTTAATCACGTTTTATTTTATTTTTAAAAACTCCATAAAAGTCATTTTTTAATTAAATTAATTAGAAATTAGAATTATTAGCGTTTCGTTGGTAATAGCTGTCATTTTCCAAAAAAATCAATCACTTCTCTACGTTTGCATGCATTTTTGATACAAACAAGCGGCAAGTATATTAATGATTTGTTCTTAAAGGAAAAGCACGGGCATGAGAATTATTTTAGGCGCAGGTGAGTCTCAAAAAAATCATAATGTCCAATTATATACATTTGCTCTTAGATAGAGATTGACATTGTTTTAGTCACAGCAATAGTATAAATAAAACATCACCATGTGATGTTATAAAAATAATGATGGCTACTAGAAATAAGGCCAAAGCTAAGTTTATAAGCTTAAAAAATTCAAAAGACTGGGACTACTACAAAGAACTTAGAAACTTCACTAGACACACTATTAATCGCGAGAAGAGAACATATTTCGATTATTCTTATAAAAACAAAAATTCTAAAACCATTTGGAAAGAACTAAAATCAATTAATATCTCTACGAAAAGACCAATTGACATACCTATTGAGCTTCAGGATGTAAATGACATTAACAGAATTTTTGTAAATTCACTCTCAAGTTCGTCTGATCGAAACAACGATTTGGTCAAGTACTACCAAACCCACATAAAAAATAATATCGACAATGATTTTGCTATCACATTGGTGGACGAGGGATTGGTAGCTAAGGTGCTGCATACTTTATCCTCACCTTCCTGTGGATGCGATGGATTATCCATCAGAATGTTAAATCAATGCTTCCCTTTTATTTTCAGGTATATCACACGATAGCCTGTTTCCTATCGCCTGGAAAGAAACAACTGTTATTTTTCTTCCAAAAAAAATCATCACCTCAACGTCTGTCTGACTTAAGGCCAATTAGTCTGCTATCTACACAATAATGCTAACATATTGCCCGTCTACCAATCTGGTTTCCGTTCTGGTCATAGTTGCGAGTCAGCTTTACTGAAGATCACCAATGATATCCTTACTGCATCGGATAAGGGGCTTGAATGGAATGTTGGATTTCACCAAGATTGACCATAAACTAATGCATTTTTCTTCAGTCCAAACATTGAAAGATTATCTGTGGGAAGTGCTTCAAACTGAATGGAACAACATTTCCAGTGAAACTTTCACAAACTTACTAGAATGAATGCCGCGAGTGGTACAGGGAGTGTTACGCGTCAAAGGAGGCTATTTTACAATATGGATGTTTTATTTTATTTATTTTTTGTAATTTCTTTTTCTTATAATTTTTGAGTTTTAGCATTAAATTTTTATTTTATTTTACATTATTACCGTTTTTATTCATATTTCCTATAATTCACTAATTGTCCCAACTTTAATGGTCGGTAGTGTAGATGACTGTGGATTTTCGGCCACATTCTCGCGAACTGTCGAGAGGTTTTGTACTGAACGACCTTTAGAGCACGTGTCCTGTGTTTTACATCCCTAACCGATTTTTTTTTCGAATATTCTTTCTACAGTAGATGAATTAGGAACATTCTGTCGACCGAATATTGGATGCACCATTCGTAAAGGTGGCAATCAAACTTCCACCATTTTGATAATAATGTTTATCAGGGCGCGTTGTTCGATCGTATGATGCTCCATGTTTACTGACTTCCATCTGTCAACTTTCGATCTGTCACATCATAATCACATGTCATTATGACTATCAAACATGGCAGGTAATCTAAATCTTGTTCTTTTGTTTTATTTGCAAAGTTTTTAATTTTTATTGAAATTCAGTACTGTTTGCAATTTTAGTACATTTGGAGTTCTTCTTTTGAGATCTAATTTTCAGATGGGAATTTTTCAGTAAGACTTAAACATCAGGATAATTTATTCACCCAATCGATTATTTTCTTTCGTGTCGAAACTTTTCTGTCCTTACCAGTTTTTGGATTGACATTTAGATTTATGTATTTATTTTAATTTAAGCGTATCTACCTAAAAGCTTCGCCCCGGGCATTCGTTGAAAATTTATTGACTTTAATTTCCTAAACGATTATGTTCGGAATTTGTTATGAAATTTTTTGTTTAAAACTTTTATTTTTAGATAGATTTAGTAATATTTTCGGGTTGTTTCTCAAGGGTGTTCTGAACACATTTACACATTGATGGTTCTTTAATGAAAGAATGTTAAACTAGCTATAATATAACTTTTTACTTTATTCCGTTGCCTGCCAGGATAAATTTTAAACTGAATGAGAGCGAGATCGACGTTGTCCTTTTTTGATATTTGATAAAAATTCAAATTCACTCAACGTAGGACTATTTCTTTCTTTCCTTACCACCCTCCAATTTATTAAGATTTATAAATGATGGTAAATTTCGTTTTTGAACCAGATTTCTTTTCTGACATCATACTCGTATTTCGTTTTTTTTTGGCAGTCAAAAGCTCAAAGTTTTCTTCTTAGATTAGCTTTTATCTGAAGTTTAAACTTTTTGCGACTAATGCAGCTATAGCGGCTTCCTAAGTTGTAGCTTGTCAAGATTACACACTGCAGTTTTTGTGTGTGAATTGCGTATGTAAATATGTTTCCACGGCTTTGTTACAAGATTACCTCCTCGTAAATAATGTTACGCTCTTCATTATGTCTCAACAGCGAATGGTACTTCAATCGCAATGCTGATCCAGCAAGATGTTACTACGACAATATTCGAACCCTGGACCATAAGTACTGCCCTGCCTACGACCAGGTGCATTTACTTCTACGACTATTGAATATTGATTTAATTTTGGTGCTAAATTTGAACTCCGTTTCCTTCTTTACTTTACACTTTTCCAGAGGAAGCTCATTGCACTTTGAGCTGCTGTTTAGAAAGATGCGGAATTTTGTAAGTTAATACTACAATTTTTAGATTTTTAGAAGAATAATTGTTTTTAGAGGAGAGAAAGGAGAAGGGGTGTTGATTGGATTTGGTTGAATAGTGTGAATATCCTAAAATATCCTAAAATTTCGTGGTTGGCGAGGTTGCTTGGCTTTGGTCACACCTTTCAGGACTTTTCACATTTATGTATTTTTTTTTCAATGTAATAGTCTGCTTTGACAATAAATTTGTTATTTTTATCCACTAAACTCCAGATATGTCTATGGAGTTTATTTCTGGACTATAGACTTGGACATAACACTAATAAAAACTGAAAACATCGAAATGAAAAGCACAACCGATATGTTCGATAAAGTAGATTTAAATTTTAAACGACAATTGCAGTTAAATATGTATGTAGTGAAGTCGATTTAAATTCTAATTAACCGTAGCGATATCATTCCTGCAACAACACGGAAACCATTACATGTAATAGAGCTTTTAATATGAATGTAAACAGCATCAGCTTTCGTATAAATACCAAGCTTCCGAAATAATCGAAGGCCGATTCACTTTATTCATAAATAATAATGATAGCATTAAACTCCGACTAGTTCCCATGCAAAGCGCCCGTTAGCCGAGCATTATATCGTTGATGATATATAGCAAAGAGCTTGGAATTTTTAATAGACGTCTTTCAACGTCATTAGATATTCTACGATGCAACTACGTATATGTCTTAGCCATACAAGCCGAAGGCTATACAGACATTCTTTTTCTTTTGAATTTCAATTTACTGTCTACCATTACGAATGCGTGTTCGAGAAGACGTGAATTAAAAAAAAATGCTTTTGAGTAATTTTAATAAAAGAACCTAAACGTTACAGTATGTATTGAGAAAGTAGCAACAATGACATTTTCATCTCGATACCCAAAACACGTACAATCTATCGAACCCTTTTTGACTAATACCAACCCTTTTCTCCGATCCATTTTCCCCAGCTCCGATGTTATAAAAATTTCAATCAGTCCTTTCGGAGTTTCGAAGTTACCACCGCAGTTCGTACTACAGTTCTAGGTGTGTTGTATTGACCTTTTTGCTATCCCTCGTTTTCCCGCATATTACTACGGCACTGTCCGGTCCATTTTTTTTCAGCACTAACGAGGAACATGTAAAGCGTTGCCGCGCACGTTTCTATATTTGTTTCATTATAACAGGTTTAGCCACGTATATCCGGCTCCTTAATAATTGTAATGGACACTTCCTGTAACCGTGCTATGCTTGCAAATGCGCTTCGTTTCGCTTTCCTGGGTAAGCTGAAACTTCAGGATATAACCATGCGGATTGTTGATAATTGTGTTTCGCGTGTAATGTGAACTCTGCTATATGTAAGTACGTGCTAGACCTAAGTGAATATTTAATTACATTATCTGTGGAGTAATTATAAGAATTAGGTCGAGCTCTTCCCTCTTATGCCGTTTCTACGTTTCTTTTCCGAGACTGCACGAAGAGGATTTAGCTTATGTAAATATTTTCCTTTTATATATGGAACAAGATTGCTACATTAAGATTACCTCATTTTTAACATTTTTGTATGTTCTTCAGAAAGATATTGGTTACGTTACAGAATTTGCAGACTGTTTTCGTAAGTCGTAAGTTTCCTGTTATTTTACACAAGCTCTATCTTATGCAACAGCCTCATTTTCATTTAAAACAATTTGCAAACAGTTAAAAAAGGAAAAGTTATCGATAAGAACGTCATCGATTAATAAATGGCCATACCCTTCTGATATACGAGAACTGCAAAGGTAAAGACTTTTTATAGGTGCTGATGTCCGCCAAATTACAAACATCACTAAAGTGAAGGACGACACGACTTGTCGTGACGAGTGTGCATATTCAGGAGATTTTGTTTTATAAATTCAGTAAAAGGAACAACTGAAAGAGACAATAAACGTAAACCAGCGTCAACACTGATTTCAGAAAATCAGAATCTCAATCCAAAACGAGAAAGCAATCCTGATCCTGGAGGATCTGTAGACTCTCGACGAAAACGTCTGGCAAACCCGATTGGAACACAGCCCTACAGCAACTATAGCGTAACTACTAGAGAAGTTTGGATTTGATCATTCTAACTATGTTTTCATGCTTACGCTAAAATAAAAGGGGCCAACAACTCTTCAATTTTTCTTCTCTGAGAAGTTTATTATACATAACAACGAGGAAAGCAAAAGGTGTCTCAATAAGAACTTGCATTTTAAATATATTAAAAGATACCTTAATTGCCTTAATTGCTGTGGTCGCCAAAATACACGATTACCCGATCTGGAAACTTGATTTCCAACAACGCCATTGTTCCGTTGAAACCACATCTAATTTATGTCAATTCCATCCATTTCTCGCCAAAACAAAATTGTCAACATGCACGGTAACGATCGCTGTTGACTGTTACGGTTGCACCTTCATCATTAAAAAAAGGACGGAACCATTATCCCTTCGATCCACATGACGCAACAAACTGCAATTTTTTCAGGATACGATAGAAGTTCTTAGAAAGGGTGTGGATTTTCATTTGCCCCGATGCGAGAATTTTGCTCGTTAACGAAGTCGTTGAGATGAAAGTGGCCCTCATCACTAGACGATGATTTTATTGTGGAATAAATGGTCAGCTTACTTTTATTTCAAGATCCAGTTTGAAAAGTTTCTACTGTGTTTATGATCGCAGTCTATCGACCATAGCTGTAAAGTTAACTGGATATTGTAAGCAGTAAGGTGAAGATCTTTTATTGAAAAGCTGAAAAGTGTTCGCTTGTTATTCTGTGATGTTGACACTCACAGTTGCGACGACTGTGATGGTCTCTTTCCTCCTTCAATAAAAATGTCCGATTATTACCATTATTTTAAGAAACGTCAATGTGTCAATATAGCTCGAAAATGGTGCGGGATTCAAAATACTAACTCTTGCTTTGTCATCCTTTATAATATTTATTGTCTATAAAAACTGTCATTCTTTAGTGAATATGAAATATTTCTTTATTTCTCTTGGCGTGTTCGCAATTCATGCATTCGTCGAGATGGGTACCAACCTACTCTGGAATAAGAAGCAACAAAATACCTGACAAGTTAGCAAGAGGTGCCAGCAAACGACCATTTCGGTCACGGACGTACGCTCACTTCTTTAAGTTAGTAAAAGCTGAATATGAATAAATAATACAAGCAAAATTTTCAAGCAAATTCTTATTTATTTCTTTAAAAATGTACCATTTTAGTCACACGTGACATCTAACATCAATATTTAACACTTAAGGGGGTCCTCTAGTGTGTCAGATCAAAAAAATCGTTTTTTTTTCATAAATCGCGTCTAAAATATGTATGCAAAACGTGGGTTAAAGGATTTTTCGAAACTTGAAGTCGTTGAATAGTTACAGACGTAAACCGAAGCAAGTATAACAGCAGCTCAGGGCAGGCTTTCGCATCGAATATCCTCGAGACCAAACAAGTTCGGATATCGAACAGAGAGGAGAAAACGGCCTTGCATGACTTCTTTATTATTTTATTAGATTCGATATAATTACTTAAAAAAATTCGCAAAGTTTGTTTAAATGTGAATAAAAATGATATACAATTTATACATCGTTATATTTTAATGGTTTGTCGAAAAAAAATCCCCAAGAGAGCATTAAAACACGGCCTTCACACTAGACCTTAAGGTAGAAAATATTCACATACAGCTTGCACCTTTTGGAATCGTGGTCTCCAATATTGTTCAAAGTTGATGTTGCCATACGGGAAAGCTGGTTTTGGGGTCGACGACGTTTAAAAATCGACCCCTATTAATTAATACAAGTTCTTATTTGAAACTTCACTCAAGATACTGCATAAGTTGTGTTACGTGTACCAACTTGTTATGAGAATGATTAATACTTTAATAGAACAACAGAAATGCTTCAAGACGATGTTATTTTATCATGTCACTCACTTGGATGCATTACACAAGGATTTTACTAAGAGGTTCGAGGATCTCTTAAATTTACAAATTCCTCAGTGGATAATAAATCCGTACAATATCACAACCATGGGAAGCCAATGTGATAATGCAAGAAGAGTTGATCACCATCAGGACAGACGAGGAGCTTAAGCAATCAAGCAAGTTCAACCAAGGCTTTCAGAAGTTGTGGTTGCAGCGCAACATTGAAACACAGTATCCTGCATTGTGGAACGTTGCTGAAAAATACCTTATCGCATTTCTATCGTCATACCTAGTGGAAAAAGACTTCAGTGTGGTTACAAAAATTTGGCAAAACAAAGAAGCTATTTGAAAATCAACGAACGCGAAGATTTAAGGCTGCAACTCACCAGTATTGAACCAGATAGCTAGATTGGTAGAAAGCTTCCAGGTTCATCCGTCACACAGACTTCTTTTTCATATTTACTTTGCGATTTTTAAAGTAACTTGGCTATGTGGGTCTGAGTTATCATTTCATTTTGGAAAAGGGGTCTCTTGCGCAAAATAGTTTGGGAATCCCTGCTCTAGACATTACTTGCGATGGCTCCGGACCATCACGGTCTGTAAGACTACCAGTCTCTTCATGGCGATGCAACGTAGAATGCACTGTACATCTTTTTAAATTCAATTTCTCAGCTATTGTACGGATCAAATAGTCTTCTGTATGTAGCCCAAGTATTGCTACTCAATTTGGGATAATTAGCAATTACAACGAGGCATTTTTCTCAACGATGATCGAAGTACTACACAATTAACATCAAGCAAGTTTGTCCGATTAAGTGAAGTGCATAAACTCAATGTATTAATAGTAAAAGGTGTTTTAAAAGGTGGGTGTATTTTTCTAAAAAATCGTAAATGATAAGTAACTAATAGTATGTCAGGTGGTTAAATAACCATAAATCCGATTTTCAGGTAATTTATTTTGAGTAATAAATGTTCCTGAATTTAGACAAGCATAATTGCCCTAAGATGTATTATTCCCTTTGAGTAATGCATAAATTTAGTCACTTTTTACTATAATACTGCATTTTTTACCTAAAATGTTGAACTTAGGATAGGGAATGCTATAGCAAAGTTGTGGAATATTTAATTCTGTGTTTTACTGATCAACAATCCTGTATATTGTTGTGTATTTCATATGAATTAACGGATATTTTTCATATTTTACTTCGTCAAATTTGACAACATTTTCTGGACACCCCTTATACTGTAAGTCAGTTTCTGACACTTCAATTGACTAAAATTGACTAGGAAAACATAGTAAGCCAAATATCTCAAAGACCGTCAGTTTTTTCATATGAATACCATACATAAAGTCGCTTTCACTTTTCATGTAGATTCAAAATAAATGATAAAAAATATAGGTTTGTATTTAAAAAAAAAACAAAGTTGCTGTTTGTGTAGAGGAAATGAAACACCCTGTATAATCGGCATTATTTTAGGTTTGTAGATCTTGAGAAAACTAGACATGTGAAATAAAAAAACTAGGCGGGCACCCTGTATATAAATTTAAATCCAATATTCAAATAATTGAAAACGTGCCGAACAGAAAGATTGAGTTTTCTTGTGTAAAAATAATTCTCGTTGAATTTTTAGTGAGAGCTATACAACATCCAAGAAGATATGCTGCTTGGGTTGCATACTAGCACAAACTGTTAGAATTAAGATTGAATTTGTTAGAACATCAAGCTCGTTAAATACATACCATATTTAACAATATAAAATAATAATAACTGCCATTAAATTAAGACCATCATAATTTCTGACATAACCTACATACAACAACAAACAACAAAATCGAACGCAACATTATTCTATATTTGAATTCTAAATACTTGAAGATCAACTCCAGAAATTAAATGCATTAACATTTTTATATCTTCTCCGAGAGGCATCACAATTTAATGGCAAAAAACTGTGTAAGTAATAAAAAAAACTTATTATTTTCACACGAATACAAACCAGCAAATTCAGCGACAGCTCCGATTTCGCCTTTGACAAAGTTCGGTAATCATGGTTGTTGACAAAGTTGGCACATTTAAGAGGATCTCTCGCAGAAGGAAGCGGCGGTTTCGTAGCGGCATTAGGAGACATCGGCGGCAACTTCTGCGGTACTAATGCCGGAACAATCGCTACGGTATTAACATGAAATCCAGGAGATGGTAATGGTGGCGAAATTGCATAACTCGAAATCAAGTCCGTATTACAACCACTCACAATAGAATTCCGACGATCTTGTCGAACCGCGGCGAAGTTTTGCAAAGATGATCTCGGAGATAATGTACTGTCACTTAACACCGCATTATAACAACCCATTTCTAAACCTTGCCCGACCTGGCAATTATTACCGGGTAGATTCAACTGATCCAACATAGGGGATTTGTCACGCAAGCTATTCTCATTACTAAATCCATCTTGATCAGTTAAACAATAATGATAAGAAGGAACGCGATCGTCCTGTTGATGCTGATATAGTTGTTGCGGTAAGGGTGGCGCGTAGAAGACCGGCTTTGGAGGATGATACCAATTCTCCGGAAATTCTTGCGGCGGAGCGGACGGTTGAATTCTCGGCGGGACGGGAGGTGGGCTCGGGGATTTACTCCTACACTCCTGCTTCTCTATGATGACCTCCCAATTCAACGAGGAGTGTGGGATCTCCTCCTTCTTCCGCCTCATTCCGAAATTGGGAAATTTTCTCAATGGACTTTTAGGAGAATTCCTTCTGTATCGAGGATTATACTGTCCGTTTAATTCGTTTTATTATCTCGGCATTTCGAGGTAAAAACGAACCGATTTATCTATATAGAGATGGATGGTAGATATTAAGCAGCGAGGGAAAGCTTTTAAATTTTTTATAGGGCGATAAATTCGTTTCGTTTTTTCTTCTTTCTTTTTTAAAGAACTGCCGTTACGACAAAACTTGAGCTGCGCTTCCAAAACGAATTAAAATTTCGTTTCTTTTATATCTTAATAGCGCAATGTAAGTTTTGTCGAAAGGATATTTAGTATTGTGACTACAGAATATCATATAAAGGTACAATATATAGCAAAACTATAAAACAGATAGGAACGAAGTTGGAAATACTACATTTATAGATAGTTAGAGCGTTGTATTGCTTTTAAATGATGCAAAAGTCAGTTGCCGCAGGGGTAAGAACGGCTGTGCATTGGTAGAGCAGTACCTACGGTCTTGGGTTCAAATCTTGTCAGTGAGGTCTCCGATTGATCTACAATTCGCTGTTGGGATATAATTAACAAGGCAACATTATTTATGGTCAAGTAATGCTGTAGCTTACAAAACCGCTGCAGCTGCACAAAAAAATATATACCGTTCAAAGTCTAAATCGCACGATAATTCAGTTATGTTTTTTAAAAAGACCCTGTACATAGGATGTGCCATTCTCTTTGGATCGGCCTGATGTGGCTTCATGATTCATTTTCTGGAAAAAATGTTCGTAATCTTCTTAATCTGTATTCCTTATGTGACCAGCGCTGCAACTCTTGTAGTGTCATTCCGTGTGCAAATGAGTTCAATAGCTTTGTTACAGCACTATCTTACCGTTAAAATAGAGAGCTGTTAATGCTTTACCCCCAACACCGAATAGTAAATGCCTCGGTATACAATCCTCCGACAAGTTCTGCCGATCACTCGGAGACTCTCAGCATGACCGGACAGCGGCCTAACTACTGCGGCTATCGATCCGTTTGAAGTCAAACATTTCAAAAAGATTGCTCCGATTAACACTTACAATATACAGTCTGATTGATTTTACGTGTTCAAGCTTGTATGTTTTTCAGTATAAGAGATAGAAGAAAAGTATAGTAAGCTTAATAGCTTAAAATTATCTTTACAATAATATCAAAAAAATTATCATTATCTAGAAAATTGCAGCCATCATAGTGTTTTTAAATTTAATTTTTGTCAAACGTTATACAATTTATTGGCAACCTTAAAAAACGAATACAAACAAAATAAATCACAAGACGGATAGTTGGCCATATTTGTCCATCGTTTGCTCCTGCCAAGCTGTTATTCAGTGTAATAATAATAATACTTGCAATGCAAGCAAATACTAATAATTACACCAACGATGAATCCAAATATCCAAAAAGTGGATATGTTGAAAGTTATTATTCTATGGAATGATAATAGACAAGAAGCAAGCTCAATGTATTCACATTTGTATCCCGAAAGACGACAACCACATGCGCGAATTTTTACCAGACTGGAAGCAAATTTGCGGACAACTGGATGCTTTAGTTCACGGATACAGCAAAGACATCGACAACGAGATATTGTGGAAAATGACGAAATTGTGGTTTTGGCGTATTTTGGAGTGCATCCACGGAATTCTATAAAGCAGTTCTTAAAAAGAACAAAATAAAACCGTACAAAATTAAATTAGTACAAGGATTGCATCAGGAAGACCAGCAAGCAACGGCGACTAACATTTTGTAATTCGCTGATTAATCACATACGTTTAATTGATGTCATAATGTGGTGCGACGAGTCATGCTTCACAGGAAATGATATATCGAACAGGAAAAATGACCACTATTAGGATGATATAAATTCTAGACAAATACGTCCATGCAGATTGTTGGTTAATGTGTGGCTAGGTGTTGTTAATGATTTTGTAGTAGGACCATATTTTTTTATGAAGGAGCTGTTACGGGTGATAGGTATAGAAATTTTCTTATAAACGATTTCGATGATTTGCTGGACAGCTTACCACTAGCCATTCAACCAAACAACCAAAGTTTAGACATAAACTGATAACAAACACATAGTGCTCCAATATCTTGGCCACCCAGATCGCTTAATGTTTCTATGTTGGACTTTTTCGTTTGGGGACACCTTAAACAAAACGTTTATTTAACAGTTCCGGAAAACCTTGGCAATCTGAAAAATCAAATCACCGAAGCCTGCCGTCAAGTAAGTCCTTATATGTTGCGAAAAGCACGTAGTAATTTAAGTATTAAGAAGAGCTCGAGTATGTGTTCAAAATAATGGGGGACGCTTTGAACGCGTACAAATCTCAAACTTTCTACCCTATGATGTACTTAGTGGTGTAGTTTGTTTCTGTTACAGTTTTGTATTTGTTTTCTAAAGTTGCTAATAAATTGTAACGTTTGACAAAAATTTAACTTAAAAACACTATGGTAGCTGCAATTTTCAAGATAATGATAATTTTTTTGGTATCATTGTAAAAAGAATTTCAAGCTCTTTAAGAAAATCAAAAAAAACATAACCGTTATATTAAAAAAAAATAAAACTGTTTTGTGATGCGCTTTTGTTTTTGTGTAATTTGTATTTTTGATTATGTAACATAGTTAATAATTAGATGTAGAGTATTTTTGATTATTATGCTTTTCTCCTATCTCTTATACTAAAAAACATATAAGCTTGGACACGTAAAATCAATCAAACTGTACCGGGTGTCCAATTTTCGATGGTTTTCTCCCTTATTCGTAAAGATAGAGAGTTGCGGTTTTCGCATTACTATGCTGGTTTCTTGTGAAACGAAAAATGCCGTGAACAAAATTTTCATAGCTCACTTCGTTTTCGAGATACAGGGTGATTTTGAAAATATTGCATTTTGGAACCCCCCTCGTATCTCAATTATCGTTTAACGTATCGAAAAGGTAAAAAATGTTTTTTATGCAGTTTTTTACGTAGACTCCAGTGGCGTAGATAGATTTCCGCTGAAGACCGTAATTTCTTAGATATTAGTCAAAGTTATGTTTTTTTAAATGGGACACCCTATATATTTTTTGTCGGTTTGGTTAAGCTTTTTAGAAGCTTTTCAAAAATATATAACACTTTAGATATATTTGCATTTGAATGAACATTCTAATTAATAAGAAACTTTTTTAATACTTTATTAATAGAAACTTTTCTTTATCATGGGCGATAACGCGGTCTTCGAAAACAATGAAAAGTTCGACATGCTTGTTACTTATATCCAATGTAACGAAAACGCAGACGAGGCACGTGAACGGCAAGGCAGGTTTGGCTCTAATGTTTCATCTTCATATTCTCGGAAGTAAAATCGTATATCGTATATTCGAAGGCAGCCTTACTGCGAATAAGTTGTGCCGGAAATAGTTGAAGATGTTCCTTTGGCGCGCCTTAATAACTTGTTTTTGCAGCAAGACGGAGCGCCTGATCATAATGCGCAAATTGTAAGAACATATCTTGACAATAACTTTCCAGGTCACTGGATTGGAACAAATGGACCCATAAGATGGGCACCAAGGTCACCGGATCTATCCGTTCTGGATTTTTTCTTGTGGGGATATCTACAAAACAATATTTATAAAGTGCGGTATCAAACACTGCAAGAATTAAGGAATGCTACTGAAGAGGTCTTTAGAAGCTTATAGGCGCGGCCATTTATTATTTTGAATGCCTTAAGGCGCATACGCACTTTGTGTGAAACTTGTGTAAGGTATAATGGGGAACAATTTTAACAATATTTATAAAAACATAATTATTTTTATTATTATTCTAAATTCTTAAATTCCTTGTAAAACGAAGTTCTGTGTTTTACTTTTGTAAGTTATAATGTAGTTATTAATTAGAATGTTCATTCAAATGCAAATATATCTAAAGTGTTATATATTTTTGAAAAGCTTGTAAAAAGCTTAACCAAACCATCAAAAAATATATAGGATGTCTCATTTAAAAAAACATAAGTTTGACTAATATCTAAAAAATTACAGTCTTCAGCGGAAATCTATCTACGCCACTGGAGTCTATATTTTTTTTACCTTTTCGATAAGTTAAACGATAACTGAGATACGAGGGAGGAGTAATGCGAAAACCGCAACTCTCTATCTTTACGAATAACTGAGATACCCCTCAAAACCATCGAAAATTGGACACCCGGTATATGTACGACATGAATTTTTGTTTGAAAGGGGAAACTCTTTTGCCAATAAGGCATAACCATGTCTTGCCCCCACCACCTAATCGACCCCCCCCCGCCTCCCACCAGCGTCAAACATTAAAATTTCAAATGGCACTACGTCAGATTATTACATTTTGCTATTTTACATACTATTTGCAACAACTTTCATATAGGACAGCCTATACCTATCATTAACACTTTATAAGGTATCTTGTAAAGTTTCAAGGGCTATTTTCTGTTTTTTTTTGTTGAATCCAGGGAAGGCAAGACATAGTTTTGCTTTATTGGCAAAAGAGTTTCCACCTTGAAACAAGAATCAACCTGTCTCGGCGTTTTGTCGTATTTCTTGACGTCTTCAACTTATTTAACCTGGATCATTTTCATAGGAATGCTCTGTATGTAAATATCACCACAATTTACAGATTTTGCTAACAATTAAAACATCTGAATTATTTTAGACTGATAGCTTAAAGCTTGTTCGCAATTTTTGACGATAGACAATACCCGTTGAATGAACTGAAATTTGTATGCAAATTCGATATTCTGTATTCACATCTCATTATACTATAAATAGGTCGTATCTGATGGTCTTTATTTACTGTGAGTTATCTTTTCCCTCTGTCAAACTTAAACGTCTACATTGGGTAGGTGATTGCGGTGGTCTCCTTTTATTCCTTCCTGGATCTTGTTCTTTGTGCTCGAGCGAAATGTCCCATCCGGTTGGCGAAACACAATGCTGTTTTCCGGCCGCCCTGGATTTGTAATCTAAACTGTGCCTGCGTTGGCGTGGCGGCGGTGAAGGCCGCAGGCGTAACAGGAAAGTCACCTCGTCTTCACTGGTTGTATTCTCATCGATATCGTCGCACGTTTGTTTATTCATGTTTTACCATTCAATTAGCCCACACAATTATCCCCCGCTGATATATAGAGAGAGATAGCATTAAAACGCGGGTATGTATCACTATATACTATCTCGCTTTCTATTTCCGTACACGATGCGTCTTCACGAGTTCTAGATATAGACCTCATACGATGTCGCTTTCTATTTCCGTACACGATGCGTCTTCACGAGTTCTAGATATAGACCTCAGGTGTTAGATGGAATTCTAAAATTAAAGCGAACCTTTCAGACGGTAAATTAGAGCAATGTCTTCTGTGTATCGATCACATTCACATTTCTGTTAACGCGCAACATCCCTTGTACTTCATCAATTGGAATGTATGGAGATACAGGCTTCGACAGCTTATCTATCAACTTGACCTGGAGAAGCTCCACGACTTCAGTGATGAAAATAACATGAGCGATCAATTTTATTACTGCATCTCTATTGTACAGCTCAAGATCTTAAATTGACCTGTTAGAAGTACCACGACTTCATTGAAAATAAATGAGTGATCAATTTTATTACTGCATCTCTATTGTACGATATTTGATACAATAAAATGTACCACATGGTGCAGAAGCGGTCAAGTTTCATTACGAACGACAATAAAACTCGATTCAAAACATTACATTGTAAGAGTCCTATAACCTGCGAAGATTTACAAAATGATGTATTTTCGTTACAAACCGGTTCATCCCAAAGACAATGAAATGATAACTTTTGTCTATTACTATACACGCTATTGAAAATGCCTGAAACCCGCGTCACGCATACAATAGCCAGCCGATAACAAAATAAACATTAACGGTATTAAATTATGTCGCTCGCGAGAACTTGAATTACATAATATGGTTTAAACGCTGAAAATAATAGGATTCCGATGAGTGTGCACATCGTAGACAAGGGAGCAGAATGCGGAAAATATTCGTGAACAAAATGAGCGGCCGGTTCCCTATTTAACATTTCGTTATTTAAACCCATTACACAATAATTTATGGCGCTTTAAAGACGGGGGGCTTTACTCTAAAGTAGATCCACGGCAATAAATTTCAGACGAGAAACGCACGAGAGTATAGAAGAATACTACTACAACTCTAATTTTATATGTTGGTAGTATTGTTTATTTTTATAACAATATAGTCTATAGTCTATTATATTTGAAGGGAAATGTATTTTTTTCTCGATGATAAAATTGAAGAAGCTAAAATAATATAATGCTATAAATTCTATCACAAAAAACAACGGAAATAAATCAGCTAACGACCTAAAAATAAATGTCTCGTCACATAGATGGCAAGATCTCTTACTAAGAAGAGAGTACAAATCAATCAGATCGATACAATTACTGGCCCAAAATGTCTACACGACAGCATCGCAGAAGAGCTCGCAGTTTCCTTACAGCTTTGACACAGATCCATTAACAGCGAACGAGACAACTTGATGCCACTTCAATCTTGCCAGCAGACATCGAGTCCCTGGTCCTGATGGAGCACAAAATTTCATCTGCCGAGACAATTTATTACTCAATCAATTGTATTGAGTCACTTTTCCACAAGCTAGAGGAAGGCTCACCTGGTAGTGGTCCATAAACCTAAACCTCAGACAAGGTCTTACCGTTCGATATCTCTCCGCTCCACTCTATCCAAGGATGCTGAGTGGATCATTCAAGATGGGCTTATAAAAGATCGGGATGGTCAACATCCTCAAAAACCAGTTACTAGCGTTCTAGGCCACAGCCATTCTAGCCATTAATGGACACAGAAAAGTGTTAGAAGCAACATGCCAGTAGCAATCATGAGACTCTTCTGAAGGTACTTGAAAGAACGAAGCTTCCAAGTGAAGATTGACCAAACCCTCTCGGCTAACAAGGGGTAGCTCAGAATTCACGTACTGATTCTATGCTCTATCACCTACACGACTTCACTTCCTATTCTAGCACAACATCTTTAATAGATGACATACTGATATACAGTCATGGACGGCCAAAATGATAGGTCCAAGTCATAGTCTATTGTTGCGTTACGTATACACGAATGCTTAGCGTAGCGATGGATTGTAACTTGAAGCTATCATTTTGGCTGTCCGTGACTGTACATCCACCATCCAGAAAATTCCCGACAGAAACTAAACTCTCAATCTTCTTCACATCTAAGAATGTCTATCCAAATGAAGAGTATACCTAAATCCCAATAAAACCAACTCCCTTCTGGCTTCAGTAATATCCCAGGATATCAGAACCCCCACAGCCGTTAAAGTTAAAGGCACGCGTTTAGATTAACAAGATGAACCAACTTGCCCAGAGCGAAGCAGATTCATCAAACGGTTCTCGAGAAAATTTATCTCTATAACGCGTTAATGTGCCTTGCTGGGAGTTTGGCCTCTCGTTTAGATTAACAGGATGAACTATCTGGCCGAGACCGCAGTAGATCCATCAAACGGTTATCGAGCTAAGTAATATTTATATGATGAAAAAGTTGTCCAGAAAATTTATGAAAGTTTGAACGGTCACAGCGCTCAAACGCGTTAATGTGCCTTTCTGGTAGTTTGTCTTCTCGTTTAGATTAACAAGATGAACCAACTTGCCCAGAGCGAAACAGATTCATCAAACGGTTCTCGAGAAAATTTATCTCTATAACGCGTTAATGTGCCTTGCTGGGAGTTTGGACTCTCGCTTAGATTAACAAGTTGAACCTACTTGCCGAGGAGGAAGCAGATCCATCAAACGGTTATCGAGCTAGGTAATATTTATATGATGAAAAAGTTGTCCAGAAAATTTATGAAAGTTTGAACGGTCACAGCGCTCAAACGCGTTAATGTGCCCTCCTGGGGTTTGTCCTCTCGTTTAGATTAACAAGATAAACCAACTTGCCCAGAGCGAAGCAGATTCATCAAACGGTTCTCGAGAAAATATCGATGAAATTTTAGCCCTATAAGGCGTTAATATGCCTTGCTGGGAGTTTGGTCTCTCGTTTAGATTAACAAGATGAACCTACTTGCCGAGGGGGAAGCAGATTCATCAAACGGTTATAGAGCTAGGTAATATTAATATGATGAAAAAGTTGTCCAGAAAAATTATGAAAGTTTGAACGGTCACAGCGCTCAAATGCGTTAATGTGCCTTCCTGGTAGTTTGTCCTCTCGTTTAGATTAACAAGATGAACCAACTTGCCCAGAGCGAAGCAGATTCGTCAAACGGTTCTCGAGAAAATTTATCTCTATAACGCGTCAATGTGCCTTGCTGGGAGTTTGGACTCTCGTTTAGATTAACAAGCTGAACCTACTTGCCGAGGAGGAAGCAGATCCATCAAACGGTTATCGAGCTAGGTAATATTTATATGATGAAAAAGTTGTCCAGAAAAATTATGAAGGTTTGAACGGTCACAGCGCTCAAACGCGTTAATGTGCCTTCCTGGGGTTTGTCCTCTCGTTTAGATTAACAAGATAAACCATCTGGCCGAGAGCGAAGTAGATTCATCAAACGGTTCTCGAGAAAATATCGATGAAATTTTAGCCCTATGAGGCGTTAATGTGCCCTGCTGGAAGTTTGGCCTCTCGTTTAGATTAACAAGGTGAACCTACTTGTCGAGGGGGAAGCAGATTCATCAAACGGTTATCGAGCTAGGTAATATTAGGTAATGTATATCAGCGTTTCTCAAACTTTTTAACATCGCGACCCAACAAACTTGCACATAATGGAGCCGAACAGGAACTATGCAGGTAAAACTGAAATAAATGCTATTTTCAAAACAAAATTATAAGTTCATCACATAATAACTAATAAATAAAATAAATGACATTTAGTGGATCTGGTGTTGTTGTTTGCCTTCTATCAAAGTGCTAATTCTTGGTTGAATTGATTTACTTAAGGAGACTCTCATTGCGAAACTTGTATCAGGCTGATTTCGAAATTTGTTTTTGGTTATAATCATCATTGAAAAACCACTTTCTGCTAGATAAGTGGTTGCAAACGGAAGCAATAATTTTATCGCTTTTTCACACAAAATTTGGATATTCATCCTGTATATTTAACCAAAATTTATTTGTCATTTTGATTTTCTTTAAAACAATTTTCTAATCATCTGTCCGTCAATAGTTCAATAAGTTGTTACTGTTCCTTTAACCACAATTTATTTGATATGTCGTTTTTGAAGGGATTTATTACCCACATATTTCCCAAACGAACATCTTCTTTGGGAGGAAATAATGTATAAATGGTTGTTTCAGCTTCAATAAGTGTCTTTCTATTACCTGTTGCATGATGGAAGTTTCTTGGCGACTAATAGCTTTTTCCTCCACCATCTGAGTAAATGACGGAAACATATCAAAGTTATTGTCGTGTTTGACTTTCCTCGTCCAAAATTCCAGTTTTTTAATAAACACTTCTATTTTATTATTTAAAAGAAAGACGTTTTTCCGAGTACCCTGCAGAGATAAGTTTAAGTCATTCATACCCGAAAACATATCGGCTAAGTACGCAACCTTAGCCAGCCAGAAATGATTCTCAAAACAATCGCTTAATGATGATTGCTGGTCTTTTAAAAATATTTAAATTTCCACTCGAAGTTGGAACAATCGTGACAACACTTTTCCTCTTGAAAGCCATTTGATATGTGAATGTAATAACATCTGTTTGTGAGTCGAACCCATTTCGTCACACATTATGCTAAATATACGGGTTTTTACAGCACTCTTTCTATAGTGACATTGGTTAAGAACATTATGTAAATCTTCACTCATATTCTTACTCGCTAATTGTTCCCTATGAAGGAAGCAATGAGTAACTAATAAGTTTTGGTGAACAACTTCCTTGATACGCGCTACTAGGCCCCTTTTCCTTCCTGTCATTGCCGCAGCAGCATCAGAGCATATGCTATAGTACAAGTATTCAATGAAATGTTTTTTGTTACGTAGTAGGTGTTGATAGTTCTAAATATCTCTTCTGATGTTGTTCTGGATTCCAATTTTAAACAACATAGTAATTCCTCCTGTACTTGTTTAGATATATAATCAACATACGGCCCCTTTTTTTATTATTTCACCTGCCAAGAATGGATGCCGACCGCTAGTGTATCTATATCCATATAATATCGCGACCCATAAAAGTTACAGCGCGACCCAATTTTGTGTCGCGACCCAACGTTTGAGAAGTGCCGATGTATATGATGAAAAAATTGTCCAGAAAATTTATCAATTTGGAGCGGTCACAGCGCTCAAACGCGTTAATGTGCCTTCCTGGTAGTTTGTCCTCTCGTTTAGATTAACAAGATGAACCAACTTGCCCAGAGCGAAACAGATTCATCAAACGGTTCTCGAGAAAATTTATCTCTATAACGCGTTAATGTGCCTAGCTGGGAGTTTGGCCTCTCGTTTAGATTAACAAGGTGAACCTACTTGCCGAGGGGGAAGCAGATTCATCAAACGGTTATCGAGCTAGGTAATATTTATATGATGAAAAAGTTGTCCAGAAAATTTATGAAAGTTTGAACGGTCACAGCGCTCAAACGCGTTAATGTGCCTTCCTGGGGGTTTGTCCTCTCGTTTAGATTAACAAGGTGAACCATCTGGCCGAGAGCGAAGTAGATTCATCAAACGGTTCTCGAGAAAATATCGATGAAATTTTAGCCCTTTAAGGCGTTCATGTGCCCTGCTGGGAGTTTGGCCTCTCGTTTAGATTAACAAAGTGAACCTACTTGCCGAGGGGGAAGCAGATTCATCAAACGGTTATCGAGGTAGGTAATATTTATATGATGAAAAAGTTGTCCAGAAAATTTATGAAAGTTTGAACGGTCACAGCGCTCAAACGCGTTAATGTGCCTTTCTGGGGGTTTGTCCTCTCGTTTAGATTAACAAGATAAACCATCTGGCCGAGAGCGAAGTAAATTCATCAAACGGTTCTCGAGAAAATATCGATGAAATTTTAGCCCTATAAGGCGTTAATGTGCCCTGCTGGGAGTTTGGCCTCTCGTTTAGATTAACAAGGTGAACCTACTTGCCGAGGGGGAATCTGATTCATCAAACGGTTATCGAGCTACGTAATATTTATATGGTGAAAAAGTTGTACAGAAAATTTATGAAAGTTTGAACGGTCACAGCGCTCAAACGCGTTAATGTGCCTTCCTGGGGGTTTGTTCTCTCGTTTAGATTAACAAGATGAACCAACTTGCCCAGTGTGAAGCAGATTCATCAAACGGTTCTCGAGAAAATTTATCTCTATAACGCGTTAATGTGCCTTGCTGGGAGTTTGGCCTCTCGTTTAGATTAACAAGGTGAACCTACTTGCCGAAAAGGAAGCAGATCCATCAAACGGTTATCGAGCTAGGTAATATTTATATGATGAAAAAGTTGTCCAGAAAATTTATGAAAGTTTGAACGGTCACAGCGCTCAAACGCGTTAATGTGCCTTCCTGGTAGTTTGTCCTCTCGTTTAGTTTAACAAGATGAACCAACTTGCCCAGTGTGAAGCAGAGTCATCAAACGGTTCTCGAGAAAATATCGATGAAATTTTAGCTCTATAAGGCGTTAATGTGCCCTGCTGGGAGTTTGGCACCTCGTTTAGATTAACAAGGTGAACCTACTTGCCGAGGGGGAAGCAGATTCATCAAACGGTTATCGAGGTAGGTAATATTTATATGATGAAAAAGTTGTCCAGAAAATTTATGAAAGTTTGAACGATCACAGCGCTCAAACGCGTTAATGTGCCTTTCTGGAGGTTTGTCCTCTCGTTTAGATTAACAAGATGAACCATCTGGCCGAGAGCGAAGTAGATTCATCAAACGGTTCTCGAGAAAATATCGATGAAATTTTAGCCCTATAAGGCGTTAATGTGCCTTGCTGGGAGTTTGGCCTCTCGTTTAGATTAACAAGGTGAACCTACTTGCCGAGGAGGAAGCAAATCCATCAAACGGTTATCGAGCTAGGTAATATTTATATGATGAAAAAGTTGTCCAGAAAATTTATGAAAGTTTGAACGGTCACAGCGCTCAAACGCGTTAATGTGCCTTCCTGGGGTTTGTCCTCTCGTTTAGATTAACAAGGTGAACCATCTGGCCGAGAGCGAAGTAGATTCATCAAACGGTTCTCGAGAAAATATCGATGAAATTTTAGCCCTATAAGGCGTTCATGTGCCCTGCTGGGAGTTTGGCCTCTCGTTTAGATTAACAAGGTTAACCTACTTGCCGAGGGGAAAGCAGATCCATCAAACGGTTATCGAGCTAGGTAATATTTATATGATGAAAAAGTTGTCCAGAAAATTTATGAAAGTTTGAACGGTCACAGCGCTCAAACGCGTTAATGTGTCTTCCTGAGGGTTTGTCCTCTCGTTTAGATTAACAGGATGAACCATCTGGAATAACAATTAGTGATTACCTGTCAGGAGAGGTTCTTAATGTTAGTAATATTCAACATAGAGCGGGCAAGGGAACAGACTCTGACAAACTAAGAAAGAATTGTCAAAGTACCTATGCCACCACCTAACACAAATGCCACCAGCTTTGGATAGAAAGCCTAAAATCCTTCCAAAATAACAATGAATGCCGTGATCCACAACCCCTGTATATGCATTGCACCGTTGGAGTTAGTGTTAATCAAAGGCAATATGATCTCCTAACATTGCATCCAGGAAGTGGTAGCAACGCATGTTGTATCATAACTGAGAACGCTCTGCAAAGCACTGTTTTAACATCATAATACGCTGCCAGGTGTAGCTAGAGTTTACATTGGATTACTTTCACACCCTAATTAAATCAACTTGTTGCCATGGTTAACAAGACATCTTCAAACCAATTATTGAACAATATGGTCAATATGGGTAGAATATTGAGAGAAATTTATCTAATCCACCGGAGACTTTAGAGAAAGTTTTCCATGAAGTACAAGTTGGACAGTGATAATAATATAGAGTACCCTACAGAGTACGCGAAAATCCATACTGTAGTACCCAATACTTTCTGGCATAACCATCGTATACCAAAGGACTTTTATCTCATAGTTCCTGGATTGATGTTTGGGGATGGTCACTTCCCAGCACGTCTGCTACAAGCTGAACATTATTGATTCTTCTTTCAATGCATGCTTAAAATATCGACGGACAGGGTGACGATGGTTCCAGTAGTTTATGAAAAGCCATTATGACCTTTTGCTATCAGGAAGAGTGTGAAGGATTATCCAAGACATCTGCAATAACTTGGTCTTCCTTAGACAACTATGTGGAGAATCTCGCATCACGATCTTCACTTGAAAGCTTCATTTTACTCAACAACAGTTGTGGAACATATGATATTAAACAGAATTGCAGGATTTGGACTGAAACATTTTGCAGAAATTCAAGAATGATCTCTCCTCATGCTAAACAGTCACTAATTGGTGCAGTAATTTTGAGCTCATGGAGTAAGATATTTTTTGAAGATGAACTTTACTGTCAAGAGTGAGCTATAGAAAGATATCGAAATATTTCTACTCAAAACTGTGGCCTTGAGAAAAACATCACGCGGTCAAATGAAAATTTAAAACAATTGTTTAAATACTACATATAGTACTATGTCTCATTTTCAATTTCAGATTATCTCATTGGTAAACCCTTAACATACTTCGTTTTCAAATACTCCGTATACACGTAAATTTTTTTCAACTGCATTACACATGAATTTCTAAATTACGATTTACAGGATTACGCTTTTCTGAACAAAATTATTTGCAAAATAACTTTGAGAGCATAAAGTCGAAAACACCGCGGCATAAATGTATAAGTATTCCCTGCGGGATAATGAAAACGAATGACTAAAAGTTCTTAACCTGGAAAAACAGAAATTTTACGCTTTCAGCAAATTGTGACAGAAAATAATTTTAAATAAAAAAAAACCTTGTATTGCTTTTCCATTTAATGTTGTTACTTAATGAATACATAATTTATAGAAGGAAAAATATATTTTTCGCTCGGTATACGATTTATTTTCGAACGTATTATATAATATTTTGGAACGAACAATGTAATATACTTATATAGTATGTAATAGCAAATTCGCGACGGTGCCGGTGGTAGTATTATCTTTAGTGCCGCATCAAATATTCATAACCTCAATATTTACATAGATTTTCTGGGTCGACGGCTACCACCTACTATTCAATTTCAAAACATCCTTTTTCCAACCATTACTCGTGTCGAAACAGGAAATTTTAACACCGATCCAGATAATCGAATTTCAAAACTATTTATTAAAATTCAATATCCGTTCGGTATCGAAACTGCAGCTGCCATCACCGCTCGAGACATCCAAGCGTATAATTTCAAAATCGGTTCATAAACATCGACAGTTTTCATTAAAGTTACGCGATCCTTGGAGAGCACTCCACTTTAAAGTCATCAATACTATCTTCACTTGAATTTTCACTCATAGCTGAAGGACATGAGCAACATGTTTTTCGTTTTCAAGCTAATTTTTTAGGGGATGTATTTTACCGTCGCAATTGATTACATATAATCTGAAAATTTTTGAAAAGTTTTATTGCAATGAACATATATGTACGTAACAATTGAAAGCGCTAGAAATTTTATATTTCTGTATTTTCTGTTTATCGATAAACCTCGAAAGCCATTATCAAGAAGCGGACCACGTGGTTTCGACCTTCAAGGTCTCGTCAGCACAACTACGAATGCAAGATCTAATTTCATCAGCCTTCACAACTTAAACTAATTACCTCCGACAATGGACTAATTCCAACCCAATGCCCTCTAGGGGGCAGGGTGGGAAGTAGCACACTGCAAGGCACTACACAACACAAGTCGGTACAGCAGATACTGAATTTGAATTTAATTATTTCTAAAAATAGGAGATATGATAAAAAAATAATTGTCAATATAGGAGCGTAATAAAATGTCAAATCTAATAAAAAACAATCAAAATAAAATATTACGAAAAAACTGACTATGATCATACGTACCAAGCTTTTACGTTTTTTTTTTATTTTGGTAATATTTTATCCGTTGCTACACATTAATTAATTAATTCATTCATAGACATGGCAAATTCAATACACATGCCAGTAGCGTACGCGTACAATTTATACATTAATACATAATCTTATAATTACAATTGTAAGAAAAAATTACGCGCTGTATTCACCATTAGACGGTTAAGGCAGCGACGAAAGTGTGATAGCTAACTTCGCGGACGCGATCGCAAGCCCGATAACGCTTGCAATATCTCCGGCTATGTATGTGGTATCAAAATGCCAGCATTAATCATAAATAACAGTATTATTTGTCAAACATTTATAATTGACAATTTTCTTTAAAAATCTTTTCGAAACTTCATCAAACAATCCTGGAAAATGGAAACTTTTGAGAAACTACTCATGAAACCGGATACCCCGCTCTCCTTCCCCTTCCCCACCATCTACCTCCCCCCTCCCAACGACAACAAGTCTTCAATCGTGATATGCCAGATGACCAGGGAGTTTCCAAAAACAAGAATATGAGATAGTCGAGTTTTCACGACCGTTGTTTACTGCGTTGAAGTTTTCGCTAGTTATGCTGCCAGCTTCTTGAGAAGGTTTCTACAGACTGTTATTGTTGTCTTCTGCTTCTTTTGCATTTTGTGGTAAGACATCAACAGTACAAGATATCTGATGGCGTTAGTTAGTAGTTAGTTTGGATGTAGAGCCTCCCTTCACCAATGTAGGTACCACAATAGTTAGTGCCAGAGGATCTACGAGAAGATCTAATAGAATTGGCAAGACTTAGCCTGATCTCGATATATTTCTTATGGAATGAAAACTTTTATGAGCAGAAGAATGGTGTAGCGATGGGATCACCATTATCGCCGGTCGTCGCCGCCAGCTTCAAAGGTTTCGAACGCGAAAAACAAAAAAAACTAAAATAATGCTAATAACTCGCGAGAGAAAAGGGTGAGAGTACATTTTGGTAACAGAATTTTATGCACAAGACTGTCTTCACTTAAGTGGATTAAACAGCAATCTTTTATCACCATTAGTTTCCGTGTCAATCCGTTTCAAAACGTCAATATTTTACCATTAATCATTCAAAGTTATTAATTTAATACCGTATGTTTTAATATGTCTTATGTGTCTTAGAAAGTTCTTAATTAATTTATTTTCCCGATTGAAAACATTAAAACAACTACTGTATAAAAAGATCTTTCATATTAAATAAATAAACTTACGATTATGTACACACTCATCTTACCAATGTGGGCAGCTAAACTAATCAATAAATCAACAGGATATAAGGAACAATAAGAGGCAATTTCTCGCATTTTTTATCACTATTGGGAATATTACCCCGAAGAACGAAACTCAATAGGGACTATTCGAACTTAGTTCGATGAGCTGGGAAGACCTTCGAACACGTGAATAATAAACTAAAAGTTACAGTAGATACACAAAAAAGGTTACGGAGTCGAAATAAATATAGGATGACCCACAATAAAAATTACACACAAATCGTCGCATTAACACAAAAAAAACGGCCGCAGTATTATACACCATCTTAAGAGAAAACAACAAAACAAACAAAAACAATAGCACTATTCATACTAAACTAGAACAGCTTTGATAATGACAACAAAACTCTAATTGTGAATGAAGTACTTGGTATGCGCTCTAGCATTAATGATACACATTTACGGTATAGTTAACGTTGAAAGCAAGCCGTCCAAAAAGTACAGAGACACGATGAGGATCGCAAGAATGCCCTATCTCGTTCTCGGTAAGGCGTGCACCGCACTTAAAACACACACTTGTTCTATATCAGGAATAGAAATAGTCACGAATGTAATAACCGCTTCTCGCATCAATTCTGGTCCGTTGACAAACTTCCAGCAGGAGTTTTGTCATACGCGCACAGTGCTATACTGCTTCGTGATTTCGGGATACACACATCTCGAGAAAACCTACACGCAGACTAAACCGCTATTCTATTCTATCTTTACGTTTGTTACACGGTGTACTCACATATACGAATATACATTTTAGATGGGACTATTCCTAGTTGGCCGTGTAATTTTGAGTTATACAATTTCAACAACCCCAAATAGATACTTTAGATGAAGTTAAAATATCTTCTTTAGGAAAAAAATTATATTATTGAATTCATTTTTTTTTTCGTTACAAATTTTGCAAATTTATTTCGACTGTTTAAGTTCATCGCCGTTTTAACGTTTCAAACAGCAAATTTTTTTGCATATTTTTTCATTAAACCGGCGAATATACCTAACCATAAAGTATATGTCATAAACTAAACACATTCAGCACCAGTCTAAATTATTATTTTTATGGCAACAATCTTGAAAACAGTTCTTTAATTGCTTTTAGAATAAAATTTAAAAAACACGATTGAAAACCGAAAAATAACTCAAGGCGCTCATAGTATATTGTTGACCACGTGGTTTCGACCTTCCAGATCTCGTCAGCACAACTACGAATGCAAAACTCAACTTTAATTGAATAATATCTCCGACAATGGATTAATACCAACCTCATGCCTTCTAGTGGGCAAGGTCGAAAGTAGCACACCGCAGAGCACTACACAACACAAGTCAGCACAGCAGATACCGGAAGATCGAAACCACCTGGTCCGCTCCAAATGCTTGATCTATTTTCATTCGCCTGATGATTTCCGATTTTTTATTTTGGAAAAACAAATCCGTTAACATTTTGCTTTCGCTGTAAATTTTCCCAGCTTTCTAGCTACAGAATTGTTATCAGGACAAGCATGTATTATACTTCAAAAGACTTCCGTTCTGTCGTACAATATCTGTGCTCATTTCTAGAACCTACTTGGTGGTTTGAAACAGACCGTGAAGTACTATTTTCAGAATGTTAGGATGTTTATCTAACTGAATAAAAGCACACCGCAGAGCACTAACAACACAAGTCAACAGCAGATATCAGATGAGCTTTCTAATCTAATTAGAATAAAATAACATAATAACAAGTTTTTCCTCATATTACTCAGTATCACCTATGTTTCGTGCACAGACTGATTCGTGTGAGACCCTCACCATGGGGATATTGCTTATTATTGGAGACAAAAGGTAGAGTTAAATTTGGCTAAATTTCTAAATTTCATGGCTGAAGAAAAATCGTCATATGACAAATGAATTGCGAGATCTTTTGGAAAAAAAAACGGAAAAGATGATTTTCTACTTCTACCATTAGAACCTTAACTTAGCATTGGAAAGAAAAGTTAAAAACAGTTCTCAAGGTCAGTTTTTATCTGCTAGTTAATGGTGTACTCGAAATTTTTCTATGATGTTTCGGTTCTTTCTGGTCATCATCAACTTGTTTATTATTTATTGTATAGATGCCACGAATTCACGAAATTGTCGGGGGAGGGGAGAGGGGGATGAATTTTACGCTTAAGTAGCCTTCAAATTTTGAACAGTTAAAGTTCAACCATTGTTCATAACGACAGGAAAACTCATTAAAAAATTATACAGTCAGCAGTTCCACAGCAAGTTCCACATATTTCTCTAAGGATTTTCTTCGTTGGTGTACAACATTTTCCTGTCATTATGAACGATAGTTGAATGAATATTTAATCGTAAAATTGATTCAATCATCAATTAAAACATAATATCGCTTCTGTCAATATATTATGCATGATTGAATAGAAAAAAATTTCTAACAGTTTGCAAACCCAACATGGCTCCTTCTTACAAATAGCCGAAGGAGATTGAGATGCGAATTGCGATGAAATTAGACCCTGCATACGGAGTTGCGCTGACGGGACTTGGGAGGTCGAAACCAAGTGGTCCGCTTTTAATACTTGATCTATTTTCATTGTACTCGTTCGCAGACTGATTACCAAGAATATAAGAGGGCGACCTGAAATATTTCTAGTTTGTCTAGTCTACTGTCAATAGTTATTGTTTAAGAGTGTGTTTTGTGTAAAATCGAATTTCGTGCAATGATAAAACACTTCTGGATGGCTGGGAAAACGGTCACGGAAATTCGAAATATTTTGCTAGAGGTTCGTGGCGGATCTACTCCATCATCTTCGACCATCAGATTCTGTGTGAGCGAGTTTAAACGTGGCCGTACAAGCACAAGTGACGAACTACACAGTAGACGCCCAAAAACCGCTACCAACGATGAAATGGTCGATAAGATTCATGATATCGTGTTAGCCGATCGCCCATTGAAGCTGAAATTTTGCAGAGACAATAGGCATCTCAGAGGAAGGCGTTGACCATATCCTCCACGAAATGTTGGGCATGAAAAAGCTTTCGGCGCGATGGGTACCGCGTTCGCTCACAGCATGAGACTTGGGTACACCACTACATACCGGAGACCAAGGAACAGTTGAAGCAGTAGACTTTTCCAGTCGAATCAGCTCTGAAAAAAGTACAGACCGTTCCGCATGGGCCAGAAAGGTCATGGCGACCATTTTTTGAGATATCCAAGATGTGATCCTCATCGACTATCTGCAGAAGGGAAGGACATTAACTTAATAATCTCTATTCTCGCTTGGTGTGATAGGAGAATAGAGATTGAAAAATGAATTTTTAGTATTATCGAAATTTTTTTTATCTCATCTTTTTATCGCAGAATCCTCTAACGCAGAAATTGTGGTGTATCAAAACGTAATTATTTAATTCAGTTAATTGCTCTGTCATACTATTTGTTTTAAATAACATTTCAAACACAAAGCTTACATTGCTAACCTCATGTAAATAAATCTATTTTTCCGTTTTTATTTAAAATCTAAAATAAAATTTTTATATTTTTAGCATTACAATTTATTTTCGATATTATGCCACGATGTATTTTTTGTTCAACCAATTAAATAAACGCTGTAAAACTGGGCACTTTGTCCTTAAAGAAGCAGCTTCTTCCACGCACAAAATGTTTTTTATGTTTTTATTAAAAACATAAAAATAGTTCACTGTATCAGAATTACAAGCCAAAACAAAATACTAGTACGAACAAGGCAAACCAAAACAGAGAGTAGTTATCTAGCAACAGCTTTTTTACTGACACTTGTGTGCCTGCGAAGCAATTTCGTCCTTTTTCGATGCTACTCTAGATCTCTTTCGATAACATTAAGAAAATAAATATCAACGAATTTTTTCCTATAGCCATATTATCCGCTATTTCCACGCTTAGGTTCTGAATTCTTATTGAAATTCCAATTCAGGGTGTTTATTACATAATAAAATGAAGTAAAAGACTTTAAGATTATACACAGAATATTGATTATGTATGTTAAACATAAAGTCTTGTGTTTTCACGGAATTGCTGCCGGCAATTATTATGTACTAAGAAGACATGTTTTCATAATCACCAAATATTTACTGACCATTTTCCTTTAAGTCTTAGTATACATCGACCTACATACAAATACTTTGTCGTGGTATGAGGCTCGTAAACTTTATTGACATCATTAATATATAACTGTTGACTGTAAAGTTAATTAGTCTGCCGACTGCTCAATATCGCACACATGTTACGTACGCTGTAACTAACATATATGTATACTGTGTTATAATTTATAATTGAATCATACCTCGTAAGCGACTTGCCGGAGGGAAAGAAGTTTGCTTCCTATATGCGACCAAGAACTTTCCGAATTTAATCAATACCAGACTGTATTCCAACACGAATGTGGGGAACAGGATAATACTGTCGCGTAAGATGAAATAATGGCGGCAATAAAACGAGAAACAACCAGCTTTTGAATAAGAAGAGCTCAGACGTAATTTTCTGCTTGTATAGCGGACGATAAAAATACAAACAATAAAATTGTAACATCTGTCTAACAAGAGTAAGTATATTGTTACAGCAGCCCACTTACATACAACAGAACCTTGATCAAATTATTGTAAAGTACCATTCAACCCGAAAAAAATAAGAAAACTCTAGATATTACAAAATTAAAATAAAAAAAATACTATTAGCATAAGTTTGCCAAACGACTACATAACGATAAAAATCTTGCAAATAAACGATGAATTTTAAACACATTGACCTATCTACATAATAATAGAGGATGTGTAACAGATTACAAAGTTATTTTCTGGCACTATTTTAGAATAAATTTGAAGAAATGCCAAACACAAAGACCATTGACCGAAATTAAAGTAACGATAAATTTTTATGTCTCCTTGAGTTTGAGACTTGTTTTAATCATACCCGGAAATAAAACAATATCATGAAAATATATTTAAATTCAACGACCTAACTTCATATTTTCTATTTCATTAATATTTACACTAAACTAACACCGATTACATTTTTGTTTCTTTTATCCAAATCAATAAAAAGCACTCCACATAACAACTCTAAATTCTAAAATTTATTACTTCTGATTTGACCGGAAGTGATGATGATCAACTTTTTGTATGAAGCCATCACCAAAGCATACATGACAGAGCAAATAGAGAGGACTGATAGTTGGTTGGAACCAGCAAGAGGAAATTCACCGTGTTTAACATTGAAACTGTTAAGAAACGGTTCCAATCTCTCAAGAGAGGTGTTCAAGTCCGCTGATTGGAACGTAATTATCGAGAAACTCTAGTGAAGAGGCATAGCTAAGTACTTAGTAAATGTGGTGTGCGGCTCTCTACAGTGATCTGTAGAAAGTCCCGTGTAAAAAAGGGCTAGCGTATTAGAGTTGTAGCAGGAGTGCCGCAGGGTTCCCTACTGGGTCCCGTACTTTGAAATATCCACTTCAATAACATCTTCGAAATTTATTTCCCTGCATGCGTCATTACTCTAGAGTATGCGAATGATCTAGCACTAATTATTAGAGTATACAAGCTGATGATGAAGATAGAGAGACAAACTCAAGTATTTGGCTTAATCTATTGCAAATGATCTCTACTAATAGGTCTTGCAATATGTAGGTTTACATATCAGTCACCCTGTATATGTTATGTTTTCAAGACCAATCATCTCGTGTGGTTCAGTCTCATGATCCGGTATGGTGAATACGCACATCAAATGCTTCACGACTATGTACAGCCGGATACTCCGATTCATTTCTGATGCCACTAGGTTTGTGCGTAACCAACAATTGAGATAGGACTTGAACGTTTCCTCCATCAAACATTTCTTAATCCAACTCACAACAAAGACACTAGCAAGAATTGAAAGGTCTGAAAATTCCTTCGTGAGTCAAGTTGCATACCTTGACCTCGACCACCCTTCATCCAGAAGAGTTTTTGCCATCAACGACCTAGAACTAATCTTGAACTAACCAGAACTGTCAATTTATTTCCTTCAAGGACAACTTTGCCCAATTTATTATGACTTGACATAATCTAAGATTCTCAGCTTGAGAAGCTGATTATGCAGCGACAAGGAGGATAAGGAACCCTTCGTACAGCCTCAGAATAGTGATGAACGACCATAGAGAAGGTACAAAGCAACAAAGCATCTTTCCAGTAAGTCTTATAGCATATGAAGGAAATACACACATGAAAATAGAGACCTGGAGTGTAAGACTGTCGCTAGGACTATTGTACTGGATACATGGCAAAAGAGATGGAACGAAAATATCAGCAATGCCCTGAACTGTAAGTTCAGGAAAGACACAGGTAGCATGGTATTTTTAGGACTTATGCTCTCGGGTTTCCCAAAGAGAGAAACAAAAAATGTGTATACTGTATTAATTATATTATCCAAGCAATGACATCTACGAAGAGGAGAACTATACACCAATTTCTCAAGGACTTAATGAAATCTAAGGAGAAGGATGAGAAGGAAACGGCCTAATCCCCATGGCCTTTCAGACCCTCTTTCAGTAGCTCCACCAAAAATATCATGTAGGCAGAGGTTTGTTGTACTGTTGGCTACTGTTGAATAAAATTTGCTTATCGATGCTAAGGATTTCGTAAATGAGTTATGTAGACTCTCTGAATCTTTTTTGTGGTATCATCGATTATCATTCCCCACTTGTAGAGACACTATTTAAGTAGAGAGATATGGTATTCGAGTTTTTAGAGACCTCTGACTGACTGGAAATTTTGATGCTTGATGCTAAGACAGATGGTTAGGTCAGAAGGATGTCCCTAAACAGGAGCCCTGCAACATTGCTTGGTAGCGAGAAGGTGTAATCTAGGACCAGAAGGTTGGCAACATGTTTGGGTTATGATAGAGAAAGATAATGATCTTTGCTAACAGGGCTTCATGCAAGACCTTGTTGAGTGCCTTGCCAACATAATGGTGACGTACATAAATAGAGAATGTTCTTGTTTCCAATGTGGCTGACTAGGATTTTGTCAGCGATCTTAAATATAAATTACAACAGGAAAATTGATTTGTAGCAGCAGGAGTTTCCGCTTTCACGTTATTAATGCTTACCGAAATTTTGAAATGTTATTCTGATCTTTTTGTTAATGACAATAATGATATATGTATGAGTTTGACTTAAATTTTTATCGACACCAACATAAAGAAAGAAAATTTACTGAATAAAATGTGCCAAAAAAGAGCTTTAAATAGAGAATCAACTTACATAAAAACACCTGAACAAAGTAGCTGAGTTATTTATACAAATGAAAGGAAATTCTCTGAAATTTTATTTATTTGCAAAATAAACACTTCCATTAAATCATTTTCCAAGTTCGATATCCCTATTATTTCTTCAAAACAACCAGCATTATAACTGCAAATCTTTATTTTCCGAAAAGCAGTTCAGTACACAATTATACGATACTCCAATAAGTTTCGAAAGTAAGGGCATGTATTCACCCTTCTAGAAACTTGTACAAACTTTTTTAATCAAAACGTTTTTGTTTTTCTTTAGGAAGTCTTTCGCTGAATTTAAATCATAAAAGCTCCCAGAGTCCCACGTGTTCGGTGCAAGAAAAAATATTGGTACCGAGCTTAAAAGAATGTACGTGCAATTTAATTTGTTATTGCAAAAGATTCAAATGTTTATAAAGGATTCGCGTAACATTAAATACTATGAATGCAAATATGGACTGTTGCTTCTGACTTCAAGAGAAACTCAAATATCAATAAAATTCCAATTACAGACAAGACAAATTGTAATTAAGGTTGAATTCTTGGCCGCTTTACGCGAAGCCGTACAAATATACTGTGATGTTCGCCGAGTAGAAACATTAAATTTAGATAAAAGAAACCGTAAAAGAGCCCTCCAACAGCTCGTTAAAGGCGGACGATACTTCTCTCTTTCGCAACATACCCCACACAAAACTAATCTCGACTACAAACATGTATCGCTTATTTCTTTATTTCCCCCTTTTTCGCTATATTTATACATCATCAAAACAGAATCATTTTGTGCAGGCAGTCGTAATAATAATGAACATATTTGACGTTACAGAAAATCAATAATATTAATATAGAATCGTGTATAGAGGATGTTCGAAAATTGCAATAATTATACAAGCTCGGTGTTAGAAAATCAAACAACAAACTTATTTAGCGTAATGTTTCATTTAAATGTTATACATCATTTAACCCCGAAGTTGGCTAAATTTCCAACCTATCTTTTGTGTTGCCCGTACATGAAACAATGTTTTTACTACTGATATTTCATTCCGTTAAAATAGGATAGCAAAACTACCCCTAAATAATCCACAGAACAACAAAATCCCTCTTAATCCTTTTCGAATTGGAATCTACGTCCGAGCTGTCTAGTTAAACGTGTAATTTTACCACAATACAAAGAGAATAGTAAATACAACCAACGCAGGATAAAGTTGGTTGCTCGGAAAACAATTTCAATTAACAATGAAGTTTATACGGTAAGCAAGTTTCAGATTTTAGACATAAGGTAGCGTGGGTAAGTACCGCTCACTTAAAGCAATTGCAATATTAAGGATCTTTTTAACATACTGAAGACTAAAAATATGTTGTTTAAAATTGTTTAGGTATTAATGAGTGTTCTAAATACAGAAAATGAAATGAAGTGTAGAGTCGAATACATTAACGTGTAATACACACATACATTAAAAAGTCCTTATCAACACTAGTTTTTAGTTTGAGTAATGCATAGTAAGCAGTACTGAGTTTAATGCAAATGTGATTAATGTGATTCGTCCAAGTTCGTCCAGAGAAATCCTCAGAAATTTTGCATCGTTACAGCCTTGCACCATTCTAGAAAATGTTTTCTGTTTAATAGTTTATTAACAGAGCACCAATCACTGAAAGCTTTGAATATTAGTTGTACCTTTCTCAATAGTCCATCCTCACAATCAGAGGTTAAAAGCATCATCCGCAAACAAAATGAGCGTATCGTGCCTCACGTGCTTAGGAAAGTCATTGATAAAGAACACAAACAGCAATGGGTCAAAGAACGAACCCTGAGGTACCCCATCCGAACACATCTCGTTCTCGCTCTAATGCCCTGACAATCAAGTTTCTCTATCAGAAATTTATTAGATACAGTGTCAAACGCAGATATTAGATCAAAAAGCTGTCCACCAGTATACAGCCCACCATCCATGGCCTTATAAATTGGGCCAACAAATCTACATGAGGCAGTACCAGTTGGTATCCATTGCGGAAAGCATGCTGACCGTGCTACTACTACCCGAATTATTCCTATTGTTTGAAGAATGAATATATAGATTAATAAATCATCAAAAGTACATGATAAGGATAATCAGTTCGCACAGCACTTCATTATTTTATTGTTGGCATCTTCACTAAAATACCTTCCAAAAGCCTCAGCTCCATCTTTCATCGACAATAAGTCACCATTCTCGTCCGATAATGTGGGAAGTGCGCGCTTTTTTCTCCCTATCTCTCTGTTAACTACCTTCCAAATCTGTAGCAATTTATTGTTACTCTTACTCAGCGCGCTGAAAATACAGCTCTTTCTAGCGTCATCCAAAAGATTTTTGGATAGACGTACCAGAAGGTTCAGTACAGTTGGTATTTCTACTCAACCAGAATAATCCCCTTAAAAATTTACTTTCTTCGATAATCTCATTAGCTAGGGCATGCTACGTTAATGTGCCAGTCATATGTGGTCATATGGCGTAAAAAAATTAGACCGACAAACTTTGAAGGAAAGTAGATTATTTTTCTCTATTACGTTTTGTTTTAGGAGATTGATGACTTCAAAACGAAAAACAAACAATGTAAGTCGAAAAATGAAATTATTAGTGTAATCCTAAACACAAAATACTAAATAGTTACATGACAATAATGCACTCTTGTTTACAATAAATGTTCAAATCGTCCTCTATTAACTTCGACACAAAGACAACATCGCTGAAGCATTGATTGTCTCATTCGTTCGAATACCTCTGGGATATTTTGAATGTGATCAGCCGCAGCAATTATCCGAACTACTAATTCCTCCCCACAAGAAAAAATCTAACGATAAATCTGGAGAGCGAAGAGACCATGCGATAGGACCACCTATGCGACCACCAGCGATCATTAAACATTGCGTTCGAGTAATGACGCAGTGGCTGTGAAATGAGGAGGTGTCCTATTGTGTTGGAACCACATTTGTCTTCTTATGATCAGTGACACATTTTCCAGGAGTTCTGACAAAACTTCTTCGAGGAAAATGCTCGAGGAAACATTGCTATTCAATTGTAAAGGTAAAATGTATGGCCCTATGAGACAATTATTGATGATACCTGCCTATACATTATCAGTGAATTTTTTAGATCGAATAAATGTATGTATAATAGCATAGAGATTGTCTTAGTCCCAAATATGAGAGTTAAAAATATATTCTCTTGTTAAACATGCTTCATCAGTGAACAATATTAAGGAACAAACTTCAGGATGTGTTTCAGATTGATGTATATACCATCGAGCAAGCATCATCCATGCGATGTATGAACAAACGAATCGTCGCAGAGAGAAATATCACACAATAACATTAGTCTATTTATTCGCAAGTCCTCTCTTTCTATTCAAAAGTTGTCGGAGTAAGTTTACACACCCTTATTTGTTTGTTTTTTTTAACGTCATCTATTTTAATTCAAAGTTTGTTGGTCTAATTTTTTTACACCCTGTATGTTGGTATCTTTAACGCAATATGCATTGCACCAGTCCCCATTTGAGAGCAATTACGTTAATTGAATTCTGTATTAAATTTTCCTCAACATGTGATGTACATATTATTTAGCCCGTGTTCAGTTAGAAAGATTTGTGTCAATCACAATTTTTTTTGATCTTCTTTTGTTAGAATTCCCATGAAATTAGTGAAAACATTTCCTGCACCTTAACCATATTTCTCCATAAATATTGTGTGTCTTAACTATCATCATAGCTACTTCCATTATCATCGGTAATCAGATAGGGTGGTTCTTCATCATCAGCTGAAATAAGCGAAGCAGGTGGAGGCATTCTTTTTTTCATGTTTCTTTCCTCTTTAGGACTACTTTCATCTTTTTTAGAGGCTTGTGGATTGGTAAAAAGCAGCAGATCTGTTTCAAATGGTGAGCCATTTAATATAAAGAGTAATGAAAGCACTGTTTCAATGTCTTTAGCGGAGACTTCTCATGGATGCTACAATTGTTGCTGAAGGACTTCCATATGTTGTTCTGGTTTGGGATTTGGGGTGTGGCACATTTTTCGTAGACCTTTCCTACTGGTTCATAATTTGACAAAACAATCATTTCCCGTAACAAATGATGTGTGAGCCAATATTCTAATTTCCTATGGCTGTCTAAAAACTTTTCATAAAAGTTTCATCAAACGATAGCATGAGGCCCGAGGATTGAGCTGGAAGGCACATCAAACAGTCACCACTTTTTTGAGCAAGTTCAATCGAAAAATTAAATGTTAAAACTAATGCGTGAACAAGTCAGTTTTCCAGGAAAGCTCCGTCCATTAATTCTGGCTTCATTCTTTTCTTGAAGTTTCCTGAAACCGGCATGCAGGCAACGATTATGCGATGATTATATACAGCCTCTTTCGGCTGAGAAGAGTTTATGGAAGTCTCTTCTGCCTTTTAGAGATCCCAGTTTCATACTTTTGTGCTGCACGCTTATAACACCAGAATTTCAAACATTTTCTTATGTAAATCCTTTAATTCGTGCCAAGAAGAGAAACTGAGGTTCCCTCAAGGATAATACAGGATGCCACTTGATATAAAGCCGAATCCACTCTCTGTATTGCAAGTTGGGATACCATGCGCTTTAACTCTTTTGGCTTAAACAATCCTAACCTCATCATAAGCCCATAACACGACTTTTCCATTATCAAACAATATTCCACCACCTCATATTCTATATTTGTAATTAAATTAATTAAAAAAATTTCGAAGCTTTCTCCTTCAGTTCAAGCTTAACCCAGGTCATTCAAACAACATAAAAAATGTTTTATAACTTATCAAGTACTTTACATTTATTTAACGGAAATGTAGCTCCTTAAGACAACTGTAAAAAATAATACGGCTTATATGCCAATTAAAACGCTGGTGTATTAAGTTTCGACGCACATAGACTCTATTTGTCACCCTTTCCCTAAAGGAAAAAGTGTCAGTAATTTAAATATAAATGACTTAACTCCTTATATTTTCCCATTCGACAAAATATAGAGTAGTACGTCACATTAATATTGCACGACTGTACGCGTTTCACATTAAAATTCTGTTCCAGCGTCTGGGCTGTTACAGTGTAAGTAATTAGTATGGTAACCCACTCTAGTCCGGGGTTTTGACTTACATGTATAAACCGTAGTGCCGCTGCAGTAAGTAATTGTATTCGCACATTTTCGCTCTAAAACTCCGGGTCACATTTACACCAAGTTAGCTTTCAGGTTCTATAGCTGCCAACGCGGCACCTGCGCTTTCATCTAACAAATTATAACTGCTGAAATAAAAACTTCATGAATGTATAAAATTAACGTTGCGAAAGTGTAGCGACGCATTTTTCACATCGTGTTTTCTGGTTTCAAGCAAGAAGAAATTTTGTTGGATTCATCGCCCTCCTCAACTACAACCTATCATATTGTATCATATAGTTATAGATAAGAGAGATAATTACTGAAATTAATTAACAATATTTATTTAAATTACACCAAATTCTTTTGTCATTGTTATATACTTTTAAAATTTTCCTGTAATAAATATTTAGTTTTTACTTTGTGTTCAATCAATCAAAAAAGTTACTTTTTTTTTCTAAAATCCGGGGATTTCCACCTCCTCCATGGAAATACGACGTATTGAGTTTTTAAGACTGCGACTGTAATCTGGGAACGTTTCAACTCGAGCTCAAAAAGTTTAAGAGGATCTTGTGGTTCCCTTTATAAACTGGAGGGAAAAAAACGGAAACGATTTACTATTATTTCAAGAGCTAAGCGGCTTTGTAATCTAAAAGCAAACTTGAGGACGCCCTTGTGTTTCATATTGACTGACAGAGTAGTTTTGTTACATTAATACGAAGTTTCATAAAAGCTAAGGGAACACACCATTTTAGCAATTGAACTGTTGTACTTCATGCATTATATAGGGTGATAATTTAAAAACTTCCCACTCGTTTCACCCTTTCTAAGATATGGAAAGCAACTTAAACGGCAAGTTTTAGAAGTACTTCTTCTTGTAAGCTTCTTAAGCTGTACTGCTTGTCTGGCTATTGCTGCAATCTTAGTCATGTAATTTGTGTGTGTAAATGTATTCAATGGTCTTGTTGCAGTACCAACTCGTTTATAATGCTGCGATGGTAATCATTTTGTCCCCAACAGCGAATGATATATCGATCGGAATACAATTTTTCAAGAAAAATGACAGCTTATCCTCAAGGAATTGCGCCCATGAGCAAGCGATCTCTCACGTCGCTGTGTAACCGCTTAACCACTGCAGGCCAACGAAATTGGCACTACAAAGTGGTCGAAATCCCACAAAAATGACGGAAAGGATTGACCATTTATGGACAATTATTAATCATCAGCGATTTCGATTGATCATCTTCTGTTCATGGGATACGATTAACCATCCTTTGACCATGTTTGATCACCAAATATTTTTGAAAACTTGAAGTAATAGTCACAAAAAATCGAAAAAAAAAAAACAAATTAATTTCTTTACAAATTGAAATTATTATGTACCAAAAAACTTCACAGATTTTAGAATGAGTTCAAACGCAAATAATGTCACAACATCTTGCTTCAAACCTGTCAATCACAGCAAACCACAAATCATTTGACCACCCACCGGCTAAATTTTATCCGACCTTGACATTTTTTAACTTCATCGAACTTTTCGTAAAGTTTCACAGGTGGTCAAAATTAACAAGGGGGTGGTCAAAATTAACCGGAGGGTGGTCAAAATTAACCGGAGGGTGGTCAAAATTAACCGGAGGGTGGTCAAAATTAACCAAGGGTGGCCAACATTAACCGGAGGTGGTCAATATTAAACGGGGGTGGTCGAAATTAACCGAAGGGTGGTCAAAATTAACCGAGGGGTTGTATTAATAATGTCGCAACCTCTTGCTTCAGACCTGCCAATCACAGCAAACTACAAATCATCATTTGACCACCCACCGGCTAAATTTTATCCGACCTTGAACTTTTCTAACTTCATCGAACTTTTCGCAGTTTTAGAGGTGGTCACAATTAACTGGGGTGGTGGTCAAAATGAACGGAGGGTGGTCAAAATTAACCGAGGGTGACCAACCTTAACCGGGGCTGGTCAAAATTAACCGGGGGTGGTCAAGCAATAAGTTGTGGTTAACTGTGAGGGCTAAGACTGATGCAACAAGTTATGACATTTTCGGTGGTTCAAGTCTTGTTAGATGTAATTCCAAATCGATTCCGAGCCGATTTTTGCTTACTTTCGGCAGAAAGTTAAGACTCACATGACAATGCTGTGTGTATCTGCTGAAAATAGAAATATCTGCATACCAGCGGAGTCAAACGTTACTCAATCGTATCTGATGAACAAAATTTTTTATATTGTAATTTATGGTACTCTTGGTATACTGACTACATAGCCTAAATGAAAAGTGGTCGGTTGAAATCGCTGATGATCAATAAATGGTCAATCCTTTCCGTTATTTTTGCGGATTTTTGAGTACTTTTTGGTATCAATTTCACGGACCTAACGACTACGCCTATCAACCTGTTTAAAAAAAAGTTTGCTTCATCATTAGTGAAATATAGCCCATTGCAAGTTTTCAAAATGTCACCCTGTATATTATATGGAATAATATGATTGGCGAGGAGAAACGTATCAATGTATGCCACACATACCGAAGGCTGTGCATTAAAGGAAAGGAGTGAATCGACAACCGACATCATAATGTTACGTGGAAACGTTGACGAGACGTTAAAATTAGATTTATCTGTGACACGGTTATTAATGATGAGAGAGAACTGTAATGGCAATGGACCGGTTGGTTGACGCTTAGATGGCCAACCATTGTTCCGTTGTCGATGTAGTTGCTGCCGCTACTACCGCCAGTTAATGCTAAAATTAGATTACACTGAGAGGAGCCGCGTATAGTGCAACAATTATTATTAAAGTCCCCTTCCTGCAGATCTGGGGAGTAACTGCTGTCTACGGCTCAGCATCTTTTTCATTACGTAACGTTGCTAGTGGCAGAAGGAAATTGTGTTAATTTTGTTTAATTTATGATGGAGATGTCACGACTGTATTATGAAAAATGGGTTTAAAAAAACACTACTATTTATTAAGTAATTTACCATGTACATCGCTTTAGTTGACGTTAACAAATTATTAGGGGATCATAAGCTTTATTAACTTCATCTAGCTTCCCCGATGTAATGAAATTTACAAAACTACATAACATACATAGTATCAAAGCTAAATCAAAAAAGCCCAATCCCATTATTTAACTTTAGGAATGAGCACTTAAATTATGGCACTTAAAATGCATTCACTGTTAACCAAAATCACGATAGGTTTCCATGATTTACCATGTTTACGTATTCGCTTCACGCTCCACAGTGGTATAATATATCTTACAAATACGTTGTATACAGCCATTTAGGGTTCCTATACAGTGCCTCTGGAGCGATAGGTACACGTTTGCCTTGCATTGTAAATATGGAATGTATAAATTTCCCCCGAAATCTCGCCCTATAGATATACATATATACACATCGCAGATGTAAACGCAAATCAATGTTTGAAATTCAAATGTATTCCCGTACCAGGCAAATCGGGTCTCCGGATAGACATACTCGTAGGATACGGCCACGTACTACATACAACTGATCCCCGTCCAAGTTGACCCACATAGAAAATAATGTGCTAAAGGTGTCAATGAACGGATTTCGATATTCAATTACCTCAGCGTGTGTTTGTGTAATCGAATCAGAACATTAACTTGGATTACTACCCGACCTCATAGAATATGTATACAAGGAGCAGCAAGGAACATCAATGTATATCACTCCTACGTCCAGTAATTCATGTCAAATTGGTATAATCGATGGTTATTAACCCCATGTGTGAATAGCACTTAAATTTCCATAATTTCTGAAATTAATCAGAGGGAAAATGTGGTAGTTAGTAATTTAGTTGGTCATTAATATGAAGGTCGAATATTTGATAAAAAAATAAAACTCTCTAATCTACCAGAGCTCTTGGACAGCAATATCAATCAAGAATTAGGCAATAATTGCCTTTAAAACTGATTCAAGAAAAATGAGTTAGAAAATAAACAGTCCCAGCCCAACACTGAACAAGTAAAGGTGAAATCAAGCGCCACTTCAAGTTTTTTTAATATTATTATATAGTATAGTATTTTTTTGAACAGGGTCAGCGCAACATGAATTGATCAAAACCGTCAAACATGTCAAGCGGACCTAAACTACAGGAACAGTCCGTACGCTGGTATACAGACGGATTCAAAACCGATCCTAGTGAAACTACCGATGATCTTACAAAGAAAGTTGCAGCGTTCCGATCTATTGGACCGGTCATTCTGTGGTCTCACCAAAAGCCATACAAAAGCTTATCTCCAACAGTGGGAAAGTGAACAACAAAAACTCGCACTGGACCAACACTCCAAAACTAAGACAATCAAAAAAGTTTATTACTTTTTCAGCCAACAAGACTAAATCGCTGCTGGGACTCAACAGAAGAAATCTCAGCACCATCACACCAATTTCGATTCTGTTGGGAGCATAGTGAGACAACGACTTCTTCAGAAATCTGGAGATCAATTTGGACTAAAAATTAAGGATACTCACGATAGATCTTATAAAAATATAAACATGGTCTAACCCCAGATTCCAAAAAAAATTTTCTTCAAACGTCAATAAAACTGACATTTCTCGACGGAGTAGTCTATCGCAAAGTGTCGACAGGCGAATGTACCTCCTGGTCGGTAATGGCTGTACAGACGACAAAACCGAGCATACACGCGAACCCGGCCGGTTCCCCCACTCCTCAACAAAACATGTACACCACACAACATCATCTACCTCGCAATTGCATTCTAAGCAGAATAGCAAAATTACCGTTTATATTTGATTTGCCCTCGTATATTGCTTCGAAATAAATTTGCAGGTAACGAATATCGTGGCCAAATCGTAGAGTATGTACAGTGATCTTCAAAGGTATCTGGACACGACTAGATCCGGAAACGACATACCTTGCGCTCAATACTTTATTCCAAAGAGCCGAAGGGCCAGCTTGCTCCCTGCTGAGTGTAACCGTAGTTTGTTGCTCTTACAACAACATTGCATTATATAAAATCTATATAAATAATGACCAGGATAAATAATAAGCTGTATGAATAATAACCACTATGAATTATACCCAGTATGAATTATGACCAGTATGAATAATGGCCAGTATGAATAATGACTAGTATAAATAATAAGCTGTATAAATAATAGCCAGTATGAATTATGACCAGTATAAATAATGACCAGTATGAATAATGACCGGTATGGATAATGGCCCGTATGAACTATGACCAGTATGAATAATGAGCGGTATGAATAATGACAGATATGAACAATGACCAGTATGAATTATGACCGGTATGAAGAACGAGCAGTATGAATAAATTACCAGTATGAATTATGACCAGTATAATAATGAAGAACCAGTATAAATAATAACCAGTATGAATAATGACCGTTATAGATAATAACTTGTAATGTCGCTACATTTTGACACTTGATGACGTCACTCATTTATCGAAAGCATAAAAATCGTATAATTTGGAATGGATATTGGCCTGGATACCTTTGAAGGTCACTGTACTATAAACTTTGGTTGCATATAACTGTACGAATACTTTCGGTCACTGGTGTACGTTATACGAATATAATGCAATAGAGAAGCATTTCTAAAACATTTTTCACGGCAGCACACCTAAATAATCCAAGGAGAGAAAATGTGAAAAAAAAATTCATAACACCGCATATTACATTCTTGCTTCTCTAAAAGGTTTTCATTCTTTTCCAACCCAGACAGAGTTGAATCCGTTTTCCACAATGCATTCCATTTATATGCGGTAAAATTCCGACTGCATATAATTCAAGAGCAAAACAATGTCTTAGCAAAACGCTATATTATAAATTCCAAAATGAATATCTTTCTGATGAACACGAATTCGTCTAAAAATCCAACTTTGTATTTACACACATTTTAATATTAACACGAAGAGAAAAGAATTGAAAAGAACGAATGCAACAATGACAAACGACACTATGAAAATATAATTAATCTCATAATACATACGGCCTTTAAATAAGCGTAAGAATAGGAAGAAGATGCCATTAAAACTGGTGCCTTTGTCGTTATATATATAGGATACGATTTTAATGAGAGGAAAGCCTATGCTACTAACAATGGAAATGGAAAGACGAGAGAGATCCGTGCATATTCCTTTTTCAATGCTTTCGTTTATTTCGCATATCTAAAATTCACACGCGTCCATATTAAATTATATTGACGTGTTGACCTATTCTAATTGTTCGGTTGGCACGTGAATTTCAACATCCTGATAAATTTCACACGAATTAATGGCATAGGCAGTACGCGCTTAATGTTTGTAAACTGGGTTTTTTTAATCCGTTTTTTATTTCTATATCCACGTTTGAATGAAAAAATATAATACCAACCCCCTAATAAAATAATGAAACAGGATGTTACTAATTTTTTTTTTATTCTTTAACAAACTCTACTTTTTTTTGCTATGACCAATTTGTAGTTTTACTAAATCTGTTAGAGTTTATTTCTCGCTCTGCTGTGTGTATCGGTAGATTAATAAAATAAATGATCTTGTGTCTAACACAGTCCGCTTAAAAACAACGATTCATCTTTCAATTGCATTGCTATCGTCATTCATTCCATTCGTTGAGCTTGAAAAGCACGATAGTAAACACAATAATGGGTGGTCCGTGTGAAGTTAGTCCCTGCTTTTTAGAAATTCGAAAGTTTGAAAGCTGTTCCAGGTTGTTCGTAGCAATTAATCATTCAATTTATTTTGTTTTTTATTTATGTATTATTTTTAGCAAATTCCATTATTAATTTTTTATTTTTTATAACAAATTTTCAAATTATACACGTTTGTCTAAACTGTACATACATATACACCACTTGTAAGTCAAAATTGAAATGGTGACTCAGATACCTAATAATTTCTTATTCTTGTACTGTTTCGGTACATCAGCGTGAAGTAGGATTCTATCTTGACCTGTTAAACTGTCTCATCAATAAATCGAGCTTGATGTTGGCTTGCTTTGCTTCTCGCCAAAACGTACTCAAGAACAGCTTGATCGACGAGAAAAGTTACAGCGTTGCACAGACCAATTTTCTTGGCCCGCTTCAACCGTGACCCCCTTGCTTGTATCGTAAATATTTAAAAACTTTTTCGCCCTTTATCTCAGTTTGGATCCTTGTAAAGTGTTATATAAACCTATACATGTTTCATTTGCTATTACATTCGTTAATTCGACAGTTCAAATTTTAATTTATTTTTATTTTCTGATCAAAAAGATTGAGAGTTGTTCTATATTGTTCGAAGTTCTGAAACACCAGTTTTCAAAAAGGGAGGCTGGCCAAATTCTTTTTTTCTTGACCAATTTTGATATTATTTTGACAAAATCTGGAACAATCTGGAACAGCAACATTTAGCAAAGGTTGAGGCTATTTTCATATGGGCCAACATACTAGACATCTGCAAGCCATGTAGACCATTATATATGTTGTTCATTCTTCCACCTAGAACGTATTGGAAGAATCAATTGCGACAGTATATCTGGAGAGTTATCAACAGCAGAAATCACAGTTGATTGGTGGACTGACCATTTAGTTTTTTTTAGTGAACATTTAATATAATTTAATTTTAGTGATCGTACCTTAAGGAATACTGGGCTGTCCTTTAAGAGGAAAAGAGATAAAATCGAGAATTTTTTGTTTTTGTTTTAGGGCCAACATGGTGCAATTTACTTAACCTACTTTAATGGACGTTTCTTTTGCATTAAATCAGGTTATAAAACAGTAAAGTTTCTTTAATAAGCTCTTATCTAAAAGTCAATGAAGTGGACAAAAGAAGGAGAAGTTTCTCGAAAAAAGTTTTGTGCCAACCAAATCAATTTTTGCATAAATTACGATTAAATATTTGGGGAAAAAGACACGGGACACTGATCAAAGGCGTACAGAAGTCGCAATTCGTGAGTACAGTTACTATCTGTTGATAAATTGGAAAAAGAATCTTCATAGGGCTTGCGACGCAGCTTGGGCTCGTTTTTGCATAAATATCAGCGGATACTATATTGAAAAATAAAATTTACCCATGTGTCTATACGGGCCAAGCCAAAAATTGGCCAATAAAAAACCCCATAAATATACAGAATGTTCCGATTGAATTATCAGAACTGACCTTTTCGGTTTTTCCGGAAAAAGTAGAATAGCAGATAGTATCAAAGGCCCCAGGGATGTCTAAAATGACCGCACCAAGAATTGGTTGGTAATTGGAGGATAAACGTTTTCTGAACCCAAATTGTGCAGGTTCAGATCAACTTTCTCCCTAAGTCTGGTCAAAATGATGGGCTCAGGGGCCTTTGCTACCGTTGATATAAACTTCACAGTTTCATTAATTAATATTGGTTAATTTCACTGTCTTTTTTCTTTTTTAATGAACTGTTGATATTCTGAGTGATTTATTTGTACTAAAACCTCAGCTTCATTATAAATCAATACATTGTCTTGCTTTCGAGGATTCGTAGGCTCAAAAATCACTGAGTCTATCGGAGATCTTTTTCAGATAAGGATCTGTTCAATCTGTATATGTATATATATGTATATATCTATAGATACACGCCTCCTTTAAAAAAAGATCTCGTCTCAACATAGTCCTTTCGCGTGCCAGCAAATCTCGATGACAAGATCAATTTTTCAGATATAAATGTTATCAGCAACCGGGGCGGCACGCTTGGTTAGTCTTTACACGTTTCAGCATATTTTCCTTTCAAAATCTTATTATCTCCGAACAACATGATACATTTTCGGAGCTTTCACGAGAAGAAATTGAAATATTGTTCCGCGTATCACTTCATTTTCCCCGAATAACTTCTCCACTACCTGCCGAATAGAGAGAGAGAAAGAATGCGACCGTAATCGATATTAACTGAATACCAGACCTGTCAGAAATGATCGAATGTTCATCGGCTGTCTAACCGGCAGTCTCCGACATGGATGTATTATATATGGATAGCGCCTAATATACTAAACAAGCGCCGCGCATTGACTCCAACATTAGAGTGAGAGGTTGCACAAGTGAGATAGAGCTAGAATAGGCAAAGGATTCATATACGCCCATAAGATTTACATTGTTATTTTGGTTTCGTTTAGGTATTTATCCGTTTATCTCGTTTAATATTGATCGGATACCGACTTAAATATATGAAATGCGTAGCGGAATAAATAGAGAATAACTTGTAGTTTGGTTTTTATTATAGATACCTAAGTAAATACTATTAAATATATAAAGAAACCCCATCAATGCGTTTCCCCATATAGGTATGAAATATATGTTAAATCTTCGGCACAAATAATATATAACACTTACCTTTTAGCGTTATATGGGTAAGGTGGTGCATAAAAAAATATTCGTAAGCAAGATTTTCCTAATATATTAAATGAAATTGATTTTTAAAGTGATTTATGGGATATTCATAATCTTTGTGCCAAAAATCGCAAAACCGTTTTCAACATCTTTGTCTCAGGTATTGGCGCGTGAAATATACAATTACCATAAATTAAAGGAATACATAAAATTCGTATAATGAGCATGAAATAATCTAAATTAAAAATTAATTCTTATTAACAAAGAAAAAAATGTATTGCTCAAATTTAAACAAACATTAAAATATTAATTTATTGAAACTACTAATACAAAATTATTTATTGGTGTTTAAATATTACCATCTTTGTATGCATCTGCCTAATTCTTACGCCTCCTGCATTAATAGTGTTATTGTAGTGATGCAATCTCAAAATGAAATAATTGTGTAAAATTAGTTTAATTAATTGGTAATGGTGCGAATTTAATGATTGTTGTTCATAAAAGTGATTCTGCAAGTTTATATATATTAATATAACGCTAAAAGGTAAGTATTATATATTATTTGTGCGGAGGATTTAACATATATTTCATACCTATATGGGGAAACGCATTGATGGGCTTTCTTAATATATTTAATAGTATTTACTTAGGTATCTATAATAAAAACCAAACTACAAGTTATTCTCTATTTATTCCGCTACGCATTTCATATATTTAAGTCGGTATCCGATCAATATTAAACGAGATAAACGGATAAATACCTAAACGAAACCAAAATAACAATGTAAATCTTATGGGCGTATATGAATCCTTTGCCTATTCTAGCTCTATCTCACTTGTGCAACCTCTCACTTTAATGTTAGAGTCAATCCCTGAACAGAATGCGCTATCCATATAATAATACATCCATGGTCTCCGAGATTACATAACCTCAATTTTATTCTTCCGCAACTATTATTACAAAACCTCTGAAATTGACGTATACGCCATGTTTGCTTTGATATATAGGATGTGCTTGCGTTCGTGCTTTCCCACGGGAGAAGACAGCGTGTTCCTCTTTTCTTTCCTAACTTCTTCTGGGTATATTCTATAGTAAACTACCCGGAGTATTATGGAGGTTGGTCTTTATAAGCTTTTCCGAGGGATAAGTTGCCGGCATGATGTTGCAGTCTTTAGCCGGTATTTTACGTTATAAATTGCCTGACTGTACGGGAACATTTAAAAGGCCTTCCTTCTATTACAAGCATGTTTTATTCAACTACGGTTATTAGATGTGACACCCTTTTTATAAAAGTTACACCTGTGCTAAGGATAATCCGGGGTTTTGTTCCCTTTTTAGGTTAGGAGTATCTTCTTGTATAATGTTTAAAGAACAATTAATAATCAGAACTCGCAGCAGGAATAGATTAGACAACGTGGATTCATTATATCAGATTAGAAAACTTTTACTGCGAGACTTACTAAAAATAAAACCCATTATCTTGAGACTTTGAAGAAAATCTTAATATAAATATATGGCATAATGTTTTCAAATTTTTCGTTTCTTTTTCTAACTATAAAAAACGTTAATGCTACCGGAATTTAGGTATACAGTAAAAATCTCTTCCCTATAGTCACCTATAAATACGCGTATTATATATAGGTTTGTATGTGTGCGTTCGGGAAGAGAGCAGTGGGGAGCGCGGAGTCGAGCAGCGATGCACGCCTTTCTCGAAAAACTACAGCTAGACATTAGTAACAGTTTACTTGCGAAGGTGTATGGTTTGGTCAACTGTTGCGAATAATTTTCAGTTACCTTTATTTTTCTTCTACTAGAGTTCCAGTAGTTTCCTCATTATATTTTAGGGATTAGTATTTGCTTTCTTGGTTTTACTAAATTTATGGTTATTGATTATAAGCTAGCGTATAAGCTTACTTGTTTCGGTATACGATGGATATTTTTTCCCTTGACCAAAAAAAGTTTGTTATAAAACAGTATCATCTTGGTCGCAGCATAAGAGAAACTGCACGGGTATTTCAAATTAACTTTCAACATACCATTGCGTTTGAAACAATAAGACATATAATTAAAAATTTTGAAAAATATGGCTGTTTAAATCCGTTAAAACATACAAAGGCAAAGATACCGCAAAATGAAGAACGTGATTTTTTGATTTGTGCTTCTGTAGAGGAGCAGCCACAATCGTCTAGCACGAAAATAGCCGAACATCTTAACATTGCCAGCTGCACCGTTCGTAGGGTTTTGAAAAAAAATAAGTACCGTTCGTATAAATTAAGCAAAACGAATGAGATTTTTCCTGATGACAAGTATAAACGTATGCAATTTTGCGAACAAGTTATGGAACGATGTAATAACGACGATAATTTTGTAAAAAACATATTGTTTACTGATGAAAGTTCATTTCCGTTATACGGTCGCCATAATCCAAGCGTTACAAGATATTGGTCAAGGGAAAATAAGCATCTTGTTTATAATGCTAGAACTCAATATCCTGAAAAATTAAATGTTTGGGCTGGCTTATTAGGCAACAACATAATTGGTCCATTTTTTATACAAGGAACCCTAAATGCAGCCAAATATTTAAGTCTTCTGCAGGATAATATAATTCCTGCTATACGAAATGTAGCAGACACAAATCTTATTTGGTTTCAGCAAGACGGCTGTCCTGCTCATAATGCCGCAATTGTCAGAGAATATTTGCGCAGTATATTTGATGATAGAGTACTAACCGGCTGGAGCGGTATTCAATGGCCTCCTAGATCACCCGATCTGTCTCCTAATGATTTTTTCTCTGGGGTCACCTTAAGACATCAATTTATGGGTTTGCAAATAATAGACCTAATAATCTGCAGGAATTACGGGCAAAAATTATTGAATCTATTCAAAATATTTCACCGCAAATGATTTTAAATGTTCACAGAAACTTTTATGACAGATTAGGGCATTGCTTGTTTGCATTAGGAGACCGTTTTGAGCATACAATACGTTAATTAGTTCAAGTCCGTTTAAGTTTACAGTTCTCTCTTACAATTAGTTTTGTTTTCTTATAGCAACTATGATAGGCGTTGAAACAGATTACTTTTTATTTTTTTAATTCAAGGTTTATTTATTATGTATAGAAAACAGAAGTTATTATGATTTACCGCTTTATTTATTGTTATTGTTATAAGTATATCTGGCATTGTTTTAAACGCTAAAAATATTGAAATCTTCCACATAAGTCCACACTTATTACTGTTAATTATTACATAAAGTCCCTATTATTACCGCTAGCTCGACGTCCATCGACGTTTATGTATGTCTGCATCGCTGCTACACCATGCGTCCCCACTCCTCTCTTCCCGAACGCACACATACAAACCTATATATAATACGCGTATTTATAGGTGACTATAGGGAAGAGATTTTTACTGTATACATACCAGTACTGTCTAGATAATCAATATTTTTTGCCGGAATGGAAGAGGTGGCTTATTTATAGATGTCGTAGGCAAACCTTTGCAGACCCTTACAAATCAGGGCGGCGTTGGTGTACACCGCCAGTCTCATGTTTAATGATGGAATGATGTGACTAGTGAAACGAATCAACAATTCGCTACCCAACAGCAAGCTCTATGAGACGCCAGATGGAATGGACGTGGGAGGCGAAAACGATGCAGAGTTGCTTGATACTACTTCTTTCCAAGCGCGATATCTTGAGGAGCTGCAGCGAAATCGAATTCCATTTGATGGATCCTTGCATAGGAAAACAACACTCCACCCCCTTATATTTTGCAAATGTCAAAATGATACTACAAATTGTGATATTTATAAATGTGTGGCATACACTTGTGATATACGAGGTGTGTCTGTAAAATTCGATAAATGGTTTAATATATCTGAATCAGTCAGTTCAGAAACAGCAATGTCACATTTTCGGCTATTTTGGCATTATGCTGAAATATGACTCTTGAAAGGTATATCTATCATTCCATGGAGAAACTTCACAAGACGGGCTATGTATAACATAGTTATGCGATGACGAATAAAACATTTCATGCAGAAACAGCACATGTCATTGAGATGAGCTGTTTCTACAGGCAGTATGACAACGTGTTCAGCAAAAGTGATTGTAACGTGTTGTTTATAATAGTAGCAATCATGAATTCAGAGTGTGCAAGTGGTGAAACAGAGTGAAAAAAACGAAAAGGCAAAAGTAAACTGTATAAATGTGAAGTGATTAAAAAAGCTAGAACTACGGGCTCAGAATACGTGAACTACAAAGGGAAAACAGTTGAAGAAAAAAAAGACAGGTGAAAATTGTCGGTAAGTATTAAAAGTAACCTAAAAAGTTAATTTGTTAATGTGGAAGCCAAACGAAGACCATTGTTTTTCATTTTCACTTTTTTATTATGACAGATGTAAATTTAAATCATATGAACGATGCTCAGTAGACGACAGAATAGAAATTTTTGAAAAATTTAGAAGTCTGCAGTCAAAGAACGAACAAAATGCTTACTTACAAGCTCTTGTTGAAAGAAGTGATCCAAAAACAAAACGACCACGCAATTTTAACGCTCCCAAATCAAAAAGCATTTCTTCAAATATGAAGCTGATAAAAAAGATAAAAATATATCTGGAAATGTAGTTGAAGAAATAGAAAAATCACATTAAAAGTTTTCCTACAAAGTTATCTCATTACTGTAGCAAAGAAAAACATTATCTCGATGAAAAGTTAAATGTAAAAATTATGCATGACCTTCTTCTTGCAAAATATCCTCATTTGAAAGTAATATAAAAATTTGATTTAAAAATTTTTCAAGAAAGATTTTCGCTAAGCTTCGGCCGCCCTCAAGTTGACACATGTTGCACATGTGAAAAGCTAAATCTGAAAATTAAGAGTCCATCATTGAATCAAGTGCCAAAACGAGCAGCACAAGCAGAATTAATGGTCCACAAGCGCAGAGCCAAAAAAATTTATATCAAATTACAATACCATAACACAGCTGGGTTGACATTCGATTACATGCAAAACTTGCAGTTACCAGTTGTGTTTACCTGAGTCAGCTCACTGTGAATGTATTCGGAATTAATAATGTAGGTAGACAACAAGCACGTTTCTATACATATCACGAAGGTATTGCAAGGAAAAGTCCAAATGAAGTAACATCTTTTTTAATGGACTTTATTAATAATAAAAAGCGAAATTCCTCAGAATGTTAAACATCTGCAATTATTTTCTGACAGCTGTCTCGGTGAGAATCGAAATCATACCATAGTCAGGTTTTACACGGCGTTTGTGCAAATAGGACTCTTCGAAACCATTAACCAATATTTTCCACAGAGAGGTCATTCCTTTTTACCAAACGATAGAAATTTTGCAATGAAAAAAGAGTTGTCAAAAATACGAAAGAATTTTCTTACCAAAAAGATTAAGTTAATTCTGCCAGAAAATCAAAATTTTCAGTTAAATGGTAAAGACAGATGATATTGACTTCAAGTCGTGGTGGTCACAATACTATAAAAAAATGCCTATCTGTGAAGAGTACAAAGATTAAAATTTGTTATAATAATAATAGTTATGTATTTAATGGATTTAGTTTGACGAATAAAGTTTAATTTGGATCAAGTGTTTCAACTTTTTTTTTAATTTTTATTGATTTTAGAAACAGCACATGTCAGATAATTAGTAAAGCTCGGAAATACTCCAATCAGAATTCCAAATCAAAATGAACCAACTCAAAAATGTTACTATTATTGGTATCGATTGCCTACAATTACAACAAAAACCATAGAAGTTATAACATTTACTTTGATTTTCTCAACATTGATATTTAATGATATGTGCTGTTTCTGAAATGACTGATTCACTGTATTTAACGTTTGAAACAAGTTCGCTGTCCTACAGTATTGGCCGAAAATATAGCAACTCTGTCTAAGTGATGGATAATTTAAGTAGATATAAGGACTTTGCGAGAGTATATCTCATGAGCTACATAAATGACGTAAGTAAATCATACATGAAAGTTTAATATAAATTTAAGCAACAGCACGGAAGATATTTATTGATTTGTAAAATACAGATGGACAAAATTATAGCAACTCGTAAAACATTTCTTATTCTTTATAATAATTACAAATGAAGCAGTCCTTATTTTCTATAGATATGTTAATATTTTGTGTGGTACCCCTTAGCAACTATTACAGCTCTACATCTCCGTGGCATAGATTCTATAAGTCTTTCTATTAATGTATGGTCAATTTGATACCAAGTAGTGCTTAACGCTCGAAGAGTTCATTCGAATTTTTATACGTCTGATTGCGAATTTTCCTATCCACAATTTCCCACAGATTCTCTATGGGGTTCAGGTCGGGGGACTGCGATGGCCACGCCATAACATCAATTTTGTTGGTTCTAAGCCATTCAGTTACAAATTTTGACTTGTGCTTAGGATCATTATCCTGTTGAAATTGATGCTTGAGTGGCATTCATCATAAGCATATGGCTTTTTGGTCTCCAAAATGTCCTTGTAAACATATTGATCCATTATGCCATGAATTCTATGTAATGGGCCCATTTTGAACGAAGAAAAGCAGCCCCAGACCATCACCGAACCACCGCCATGTTTTACTGTGGCAATTGTGTATTTAGGGTTCAGTCTCTCACCTTTTGGACGCCTTACGTGACAAATACCGTCACTTTTATTAAATTAAATTTACATTCGTCACTGAAAATTACTAGCCAATCACCGACAGTCCATGTAATATGCGATTTTGCAAAGTCTAATCGGGCATTGATATTCTTCTTGGATAGTAGCGGTTTTCTTGGAACGGCGACTCATTAAGCCGGCATGAAGTAATCTTCTTCTTATCGTGCGAAAACAACAGGAACTTCACTACCTTCAAAACAGCCGAAATTTGTGACGAAGAAAGAAAAGGGTTCTCGGAGCAACTTTTATAATTTGTTTATCGAAATAATTACTAGTTTTCTTCGGCCTTCCAATTTCTAACATCCGCGTCTCCCTTTTTCTTGTAGGCTTTAATAATCCGTGAAATTATCGATTTATTTAGACAAAAACTTTTAAATTTTTATCTGTGATTTACCTTCGCTGTACAGTCTTATTTTTGTTTTCTAACTTCATTTGCAATAGTTTTGCCACGACCCATTTTTATAAATTGCAGCGGTGATATTGTATAAGGTGAACTGTTACATTTACAGCCAATCGCTTTGACCGCTTACGCATAACTGACACGTTCAGACTCGAATACGTTTGCAGTTGCTATAATTGTGTCCAGGATCGAGACGATTCAAGCCTAAGAGTATATCTGTTAAAACAAGCAGCTTAGTAGACGTGAAATAAATTGAAGATTTAAATGAATATTGTTATATTATAGTCAAATAATGAGCAATGTATTTAACGTTTGAAACAAGTTCGCTGTCCTATGTCAAGGATTGCGCGAGTCTGCTAAAGCAATACTGTTGCATCCATTTCATCAGTAATTCGAGCAATGTACTCTACCTGGAGGTTCTCAACCGTTTGTTGCAGCGCATGCGACTTGTACGCCAATTTAGTCTCGACGTGACGAAACTGTTTCGAAACACCCACCCTACTTTACAGATCTTGGTCTTGTGTACAGAGATGAATGCATGTCCCGTGCACAGGTTTTCCGTTGGTTTGGCCGATTCTGTGACGATCATGAGGACTTTGCAGGCGATTACCGAGCAGCGACGCCAAAAACCACTCGTAATGAAGAAAACATCGAAAAATCCTTCGAAGCGACCTTTACCTGTCTGTCAAACTCAACGAAGAAGAAACTGGGATACAGAAAAGCACAGTCTATCGAATTTTGACAAAAGATTTGGGCAAATAGAAGGGCGGTGCGCGCTTCGTGCCACACACTCTGACGATCAAAAAGATTAGAGAGCATTGCATAGACATGTTAAAGATGTCCCAAAGGAATCCGGCAAGCATGTCAGCCATTGTAACTATAGTGATGAAACGTCGTGCTTTCAATATCGTGCGTGGCTTGGAAATTACCAGAAGAGCCAAAAGAGAAAAGAATACGCTTTCAGTGAATTCGTCTCAAAAGGTCAGACGGTGAACGCAAAATATTAGAGGCAGTTGGCTTTTGTTGGACAACAATGCACCATCATGGTACGTGAATTCTTGACCAAAAAATCCATCCTTGTTATCGATCATCCACCACATTCATCTGATTTGACTCCGTGCGACTTCTGGTTATTTTCCAAACTGAAATTGAAGATGAAAGGAAATCGTTTCGATACCATTCTGGTCATCCAAAAGACTTCGACCACCATACTAAAGACCATTCCAGATGATGGGTATAAAAATGTTTCGAAAAATTTGTTGAACGTTTCTTGCGGGACACTATTTTGAATAAACAAGAATAAAAATCAAAATAATAAACGCTTTGTATTTTCTTTTAGACCAGTCAGTCTCATTGGATCTGGGGCAGATTGTGTATTACAGAATACGATCTTGCAAAATGTAAAGATGCGTTGTAGGAGCTGCTGACAAAAGAAGAATTTGACTATTTTTCAGTTAAAGCTAATAACTGTTTGGCGTAATATAACAAAAGTTTATTATACGAAGCACTCACACTGATGTTGATGAATGACGATCCACAGCCGAGAGATTTGTTAATCAAGTGAAACCTAAAATTAGCAATATTGTACCCGACAATGTTTATAATAAGCGTGAGAGTGGCTTTAATTTGGAAACACATTCAGGTCGAACCTTATCGATGATGAAGACAAAAACAAGGGAAGCTGTCATCGAGGTAATCATTATCCCCTATTACGCATAATTAGACAATATTGCCAACAATTTCAACACATAGACGGATCTCGTCTAGGAGGCGATAGTTTTTATCACAACATAAGTTACATGATGACACGATATAAAATTTTGACTTACCACGATACCTGGATCAATGTCAGACCAGGAAATCTTAGAACTTATCTCATCCTTCACTGTTATATTACAGGTAGTATACCTTAGTGGTTAAAGGATGAATTATTTGCATCGCATTACTCCCTTTATTCAGTCTTCATCCCCCTGAGTGGAATCGTCGAGGATGTTTATCCGACCCATTTTCCCTCTCTTCCTGTCACACACACACACAAATTACCAACGCACACCAATCTCTCTTACGAGTACATTAAACACTCTCCTCGTTCAATCAATCTTGGCGAAATCAAAACTTACGAACTGCGTTTTCTCGGAAGATTCGTATCGTTAAACACGCACAATTTATTTTCGACTATAATACTATAAAATATGCGACTCTGAATTATGGAAAATACCATCTAATCTATACTTTACAATAAGGCATGAAATCGAGTCTAAACAAGAACTAACTGGAGTTTTGAATGCGGCAATAATGCTGCATAATCTATTCAGAGTAAATTAATTAGAAATTAAATCTTAACGGAATTCAAATTTTAAACTAAACAAAAACACGAAAACGATGAAGAAATAAAATTATTCATAGCCCAAATACGCGAGTAGCGTTCGCAGGAAACGATCTATATAGACTGTGAGCTTCATAAATAATACACCAACGTTTCCGAATGCCGCAACGTTCTCGTTAAGATTTAGTAGTCGGATTAATGGAGTTCCTCATTAAACTAAATTCACCCAAAATTAAAACACCCCAAACCTACTAAATATTCAAATCGTGAATATTTTCCTATAATTGATGAACTGTCTCTCGTAACTGAAGCCTGAGCTTTATTATCTGCATGTCTGTTTGTGAAGCCTGCGAGACTCAGGGAGTAATCATAAATTATTCTAAATGACAAATTATGGTGTTGCGAAGCAGCGTTGCTGGAGTTACGCTTACGGCTTTGTTTATCCGTGAAAGGCAACGAAAACCGAATTATTTCGCTTATCTAATGAATTTATCGACACAACGTGTGTTTCATTTAGAGCTTGAATGGCCTGTTTAAACCCTTTGGAGTCTATCCGGACATATGTGTCCCACGTACGTTTTTCTGATGCGCCTATTGGAATAAATCCCCGTTTTTACAGTATATACAAATATATCAGTCCTACACTGTACACCATTCAAAACTTTGTTTACAAATTCACACATATCCTCTCAGTTTCCAATTGAAATCGTTCCAGACTACACGTCCTTCATTATAAACTAGATTTTCAAGTCTTTAATGGCCAGTGTAAACTTTGTTGAAACGACTTTGTAAGGTTAGTAATAAGCATTGTATTTAGTTTCAATCATAGTGTACTCATAAAACGAGGCGATTTTTAGTGCTTTGTACGGTGGGTCCCTATAACAATGAGGCATCAGATGAAAATTATAGTCCCACAGACAGCAACACAGAGTCTAACATATCTACTCACGACTGCTCTAGTGATGATGAAATGGCAGCAAATAAAATATACCATGACGACGAGATTGTCTAGGACAGTAATGAGATACTTAAAAATGAAAAATTGGCTGCTGCTTCAGATGGTGTAAAATTTTGGACTAGCAGTAACCTAAAATTTACTTCAAGATTTCCCAATCTCCAAAATGTACCAGCTATTTCTTCTCTACCCAAAGAAATGAAGAAAATCGACGTATTCTTGAAGATTTTCCCAAGAAGTCTATTAATTCGAATTGCTGAATGCACTAACGCCAGATTGAAAATATTTGAGAAAGATACCAAGAAAAAGAGAACAGAAACAGATTAATTACAATACAACAACATCATCGGTTTACCGAAAACTATAATTTTTGACTGGAAAATGTTTTAAAAATTCTAAATTACTTACATTCTTATCTAGGAAAAGTGTTCGATCTATTTTCATAGCCATTAGAAATCCGGAAAGCAATCCTTCAGAGAGGTGTATTAGGGAATTATTACAGTATTTGCGTATTACTTGCGACGATCAGCACCTATTATGGCCAAAATATCTGTCTGCCATAGAAGAAATTTTAAATTCTTGTCCTACCACAACAAATTCTTTCATACCTCTTGCATATCACGTTACGAGCTTCCGCTGATATTCAACGACCTTGGGATAAATTAGACTTATTAAATGGACCAGATTTAGACACTTTAATTACCATGACTAAACTAAAACTCGATAATTTACACCATAGACCAACTGAAAAATTGAAACGTAAAAACAAGAAAATAACTACATTTAAAAAAGACGATCTTGTTATCATAAATCCCGAGCAACAGAATAAGTAATTTTAAACAAAACATTGAAAAGAAATTTCGTCATTAATCGTGTATTAGGTAACAAAACGTATGAACTATTCCATCCACACTCTAATATTCCCAAGAGGCATTTTGTGACCGATCTTTTATACAAATTTAATATTTAAGCACTAATTCAGTTGAAATATAAAACTCAAAATTTAAAGTGTCACGTACTTAAAAATACACATATTGTTTTAAATATTCATAAAGGCACTTATGAAAATACGAGCTGTTTTCTATCGCTAAGTTACAACGCGCTCATATTTTGGAGGGGGTAATTTATTATGTTATTTGTATGATGTTAATCAAAATTAGTTACAGCATTATATGGCACCTATGCCTGGGGCCTTGCGTACTTATCGCTCATTTCGATACTTTGACAGAGATGTGTTTACTACTGAGTTGAAACTTATTCCTTGGAATTGTATTTTTGATATGAATAGTATAGATGAAATGGTTAATTTTTTGTCCACTAACTTAAATTTGCTTTTTGAATTGCATGCTCCATATAAAACCGTCAAAAACATTTTAATCCGTGGATTACAGAAAACATAAAATTATTAATGTCACTGCGTGATAATAATTTGCACAGGTTTAAGCTCACAAATTTACCTAGCCATTGGGATTATTACAAACAATTAAGGAATTATACTACTACTGCAATCAAGGCTGAAAAGAAAGCATATCTGAGTCATCGCTTACGTGTTCCCAATCGGAATAGCTTGTGGTACGATTTGAAAGATTTAAATATTTATAAAACAAAAATGCTCGGCATACCTGTGGGTCTCCGTGACGTATTGTTTTAAATTATTTTAACAGGATTTCTGGTCGGGATTGCAGCGTGGATGATGCGGTTCTTGGTTTTTATACCCTACATAGGAGACCGGGTGTGGGATCCTTTAAGTTTTCGCACATAAATGAGGATGAGGTGAGAAAATATATAGATAAGGTCACTTCGCGTTCGTGTGGTAATAATTTAAGTTTTCGCACATAAATGAGGATGAATGAAAAATATATAGATAAGGTCACTTCGCGTTCGTGTGGTATGGATAATATAAGTATTAGAATGCTGTCTTACTGTTGTCCTTTTCTGATTCCTGGCTTTACATATATTTTATTAATTTTTTTATTTCTAAAAGTGTTTTTCCTGAAGCGTGAAGTTGGCAAGAGTTGTCCCAATCCCTTTCTTATAATTCAGTTTCACCACTAGACTGTATTGATTGCACCAATTAGTTTCTACCTGTACTAATAATTCAGGTCACTTTGTTTATTTAAATGGAATCAGCTATATATTATCTTGACAACTTTTATATTCCTTCATGTAATCTGGCTTTAGGTCAGGCTAACGTTGTACGACTGCATTGGCTTCAGTTATTGATGCTATTTTAACAGCGACCGACTGTGGAAAACTCACGGTTCTGGTTTTACTTGACTTCTCTAAGGCCTTGACACTATCAGCCATAGCCTCCTCTTAGCAATATTACATTATATAGGTCTGGATGGTTCTGCTGTAAACTTTTTCTATAATTATTTACATAATAGAACGCAGAGTTTTTTCAAATGACAATGATGCTTCTGATCCCACTGTTCTAAGATCTGGTGTTCCTCAGAGCTCTACGTTGGGGATCCTCTTTTATTCACAATGTATACATCTCAAATGTTGTATTTTAAAAATTTTAATTATCACTTTTCATCTATATGCTGACGATACTCAGCTATATTATTCTTTTTGTCCAAAGGATTTGGACAGAGCTGTTGATTTAATAAATAATGATTTGCAAAGTTTTTAAAATATTTCTAAAAATACATGGTCTTCTTCTTAATGAAGAAAAGTCTTGCTTCATAGTTTTCGGAGGCACTAAAATAAACAGAATCTAAGTGCAAGGATTATCTTACAAATTAATAATTCAGCTATAGAAAGGCGCGTATGCGTTAGGGACCTTGGTCTAATCATTGATGAAGGGTTGCGATTTCGCAAAAATACCAACAATAACATTAGGAAAGCCTATTTAAATTTAAGAATGCTTTTCCCGCATCGGCATATTCTCGAGTTAGGTGTTAAGAAAAAGTTGTGCGATATGTTGGTTTTATCTCACTTTAACAACTTGACCTTTATTTCTTGTTTGGACAGCATCGATGTCAAACGTCTGGTGATTCAAGTGACTCAAAATTCATGTATGCGCTACATTTTTGGCATAAAAAGACGGAACAGAATCTCTCACAAGCTTACTGAGCTTGGATGGTTAAACATGGCTGGGCGTAGAAAATTCCATTTTGCTTGTTTTGCTTTTAGATTAATAAATTGTAATCCTCCATCATACTTATTGAATAAGATTAGGTTCAGGACGGATATTCATAATATAAATATCCGTAGAAAAGATTTAATTGACATTCCACGCCATCGCGCACGCAACAATTTAAAAGGAGCTTCAGTTATTGTATAGCACATATTATTAATAATTTACCTGTTTCACTGGACTGCCAATCATATGGTGTTTTTAAACGAACATTAACGGAGACTCTTCTGAGTGAGCAATCTAAACCTAATTAACTTTACCTTGTGTTGTTCAATATGTCACACATTCAATGAGTAGTGTATTCTACTTGCAATCGGCTTAAGTTAGATATATTGTTTTCATTTTAATTTGTGGCTCACCCGTAAAACCAGGACGCTTGTTGCCAACTGAGGGTGTTGCCTTTTGCTCATACTTCATTATAGTATTATATTTTTTTTGGTATTTATGTCTACTACATGTTAGTTTCATTATGGGCAATAAACGTATTACTTTTATTATTATTATATTAAACACTGGAAATTTAGGAATTGTCAAAATGACACATACGTACACACCGCTACTGATATTGAGAAATACTTTGAGAGAAAAAAAAGAAGGTGGTCAAGAAAAAACAGAAGAAAGAAAAAAAGAAGGCGTTTTTTTGAAAGTTGATTCAAAGATAGACAGAAAATTCAGGTGAAGAAAAAGTGTGGCATTTTCCTGGGATCGGCCGATTGTGGCTTTGCTATTTATTTTATCGAAAAATTTTCTTAGTAAAAGATGTCTAGAATGAAGTTCTCTATAGCAAGAAAATACTTTCTTATATACAGTTTCAGTTTCACTTTCTTATATACAGTACGGTTTTGTCTATACGACAGGTTACTTTGTTTATTTAAATGGAACACTCTATATATTATTGCATTTTTGAATTCATTGATGTAATATAAGGTAATTTTAATTAACGTACTCTGCACTAAAACCCAACAGTTTTCAAAAGGAAAAAAATGCATTTACACAGAGTACTTAAAAGATGAATCTAGCCTTTCCTAATAATCGTTTTGAAACAAATCGTGGGTATTATTATAATGATACTTCAAGCATTATTTTCCATAGTAAACATTCATATTATATTATACTGAGGTGTTTAATAATCGAACTCAAAATTAAATACCTTACAAACGAAACCCGGTTATTTCAAATGGAATATATAATAATGCTGATCTGTTAGAATCACTCCTCAATTCTAACAGATCAGAAGTGGTAGAAAAAAGTTTTTTTTCAAACTACTCATGATGACTGCATGAAATGCTCATATTCTCCACGATGACGCAAAGCGCACAAAATCGTCATTCCTACCATACCTAATTACAATAGCAGAAGATTTGATTGTGTTAGGCAGAAATGGTGCAAGTGTAAAAAGAAGATCCGCAAAATCACTGGGCCGACCTCGTAAAAAGAAACCTACACTCCGAAACGTGGGAGATTATTTACCCATTGAGGGCTCTACCAGACGTCGTTGTTCGGGATGTACACAACAGCAAAAGGAAACCTGAACCAAAATTCTGGGTCAAATGTGTAACACACCATTATGCAAAACATGCTTCACTCCATACCATCTGCAATAATGCCAACTACGTGTTTCTCTATATTAATTTTGTATGAATAAAATTATTTTGAAGTCTATTGGGTTTTGTGTCCCACCCAAAGTGTCTAGTGAGACGCATGTGTCCCGGCCCTTATCACATGAAGGGCATAACCTAATTTATAAAATCAACATTTCTTGTGTTTATTGGCAATATAAACAAATTAAATGCAAAATAAATCTGGCTCCAAACGGTTAAGGTTTTCCTGCTCGTAAATATTAAATATTTTCGTCAACATAAAAACGTGTTTTGTTTGAATTGAATTGAAATACTCAAAGACCAAATTATCACAAAATGTTAAAAACTATGTCTAATAAACTGACCTGTGGCGAACAGCTTCTATATGACATGAAAATTCCAGGTCAAAATAACATCGCGAATAGTTAGTATAGTTAGTATTTTAGAGGAAGCTGTTGTTTCCCCGTAAGAGGGTAGGAATGTCACGCAAAATCCACTAGCACTAAAATAACTTACCTGTATCCAGTCCCAGATAATCTGTAGTACGGCGGGATCCGGCGGTGGTGGGGCGGGGCAGTTCTGTAGAGCACTAACTAGAGAGTTGGCCGCCTCCCTGACCCCAGGAGGCGACGACACAAATCCGTAATCGGGTGAATGAGCCGTCAATGATCCGCTGTTGCCTGAAATATTAACGGATAGCCGTTAGGGTCGTTATCGAAATACCAATTTTCGGTTTATCGATCGTGCGCTACAGAATATAACAACAACGGCAACGATAGGCAACAAGAGGTTGAACGATAGGCTCGTTCCTGTCTGAACGGAATAACCCCACTACTGTTGGACAGGCGAAAACCACTAATGATTAATTGTCGTAAATTAAGGAATCAATTTAAAGTTTTCGTGTAATTTATTTCCGATCAACGGGTATGAGTTATTGCTGTAAGTAAGCATGGGCGAAGATACGCGTGGAATAGTACAGTGTATTTCCAGCAGCTATCCGGTGGTAATTGCTACTTGATGGGGTAAACTTATTAAATAATGCACGCTCGATTTTGCCGCAACGCAGCCTACGGAAATTAAAATGTGTAAAAGTCAATTTTATTTTCACTTACTCGCATTTGTAATAAGTTCAATTAAATAAAATTACTTTGAAAATTTTTTAATTACAACATTTAACCAATAAACCAATAAAATTTCTTGGTACAGCACTTTAGTTTCAAAACATTTAATGTTTTTAAACTAAAGTCCTGTTCATATTTGATTCGTTCTCGTAATAAATTGATCTTGGAACTAACTAACTGACCATATCAGTTGGGATTGCCTCAATTATATGTACATACATTGAGCCAATCCTACGTTTAACTTTACATAATTTCATATTTTGTTTCTTTCTTTTATGTCTAAAATAACTGAAATACTTCAAATAACTTCCGCTCTAAATCCTCTTTAAAAAAGAAAGTGAATTTTCCAGTCTCGGAAAAAAACCAAAGTATTTTTATTGTGGCAACAAAAAAAAACTTTTATTAATACATTGTAGCAAAGTTTGATTTAACGTCGTTGAGAGAGCGGTTTACGGTAAAACATCGACTGTGAGATGAAAGATATGAATGCGGTCACGTTATCAAAGCCACTTTACGAGTAGAATCACATTTAGATGCTATTGAGATAAATATACGGTAGGTTATATTTAGGCAAGTCGCAAAAGAACTTTTTAAAAGCGGTTCTTCCAAAACTACAATAGAAACATTGTATTTCTTTTTTGTATAAAATTTCATTTAATAACTGCACTCAACTTAACTATCAATATAGAAGTTTTAATCCGTATAGATTTTGCAGTAAATTTATTACATAAAGGCAAACCTCCCTCTTGTAAGATTAGGAATAAGTTGAACGCCATCTATCGTTAAAACTTTAAATTAAACTAATTGTTCTTGGAAAGCTGAGCACTAGAAAATTTTAATTAAATATATTTCCCAGTCCCAGATTTAATTACTTGAGTGTTTTAATTTACTACCACGTATTTTACGAAGTAATACAAGAGAGGTTGCCAAGTTGTAAAATACACTGCAGGATACTTTTTAAGCTGCATGCATACGTGAAACCTTTCTGTTAAGTACAAAATAAAGATTCACTAAAGCATTTCCGGTTATAATCGATAAAAAATAAGCCGCCCACATCGGGCTCTTCGACAACACACGAGAATTACAACCACTTAACAAGCTCGACTGCTGTTTCCCATTAGACAAACTCTTAATGCATATTAAAAGCCAAGTTATGTTGCAGCAGTAACAGCTTGCCTTAAATGTGCAGCCGGCCAGACGAATTTACTTCTTACGTACATTAAGCTAGACAAAAAGTAAAGATGTTCAGTTCAGTTACGTGTACACCAAGTTTTAGCGCAGTATCGCGTCAGTATACCGCAATTTTCTACTTGAGCGCAGATAATTTTTATAAAGCAGCATCTAATCATATAGTGTACGTTTTCACTTAAACAGGTGTTACTAACATGAAAACGTGTTTAAAGGAGATTAAGCCCGGATATGAATTTTTACTTTAGACACATTTTAAAGTCGAGAAATGTATATTATTAAAAAACTTTTACCATCATGCAAATTTAAAAATAATCTGTTCGGGCAGGTTTTCCTTTTACTTTTTACTTTACACTACGTCTTTTGCTATCACTGATTATCAATGAAAACAGACCAGTCAGCAGTAAAAAGGGAATTGGACATTGATCATATGACACATTTCCGCTATATGGCATAGATCCAAGGATCTGGATGGCAAGGAACAAAAGGAAATTTTATGCACTTATGCAAAAAAGCTACAAGTATTTATTTTGTGTATTTACAAGTGTGCCATTGTATACAGCGTTAGTAAAAAGTCCCGGAACGGTCGAATAACTTTGTTATTTGAAAATTATGATTTCTAAAATTTGGTATGGGGGTATACTCGTAGTTAATATAAATGCATTTTATGCAATACAGTTTATATTTTTTTCACTTCCGGTTTAATCGGCAATACGTCCAACTTTTTTTTTAAACGGAACGCCCAGATTTTTTTAACACTTTTGAATGCAAAATAAAAAACTACGTTCAGGAAGTATTAAGATGTTTATTTTAATTCACAAAAAAACAGTTAAAAAATTAAAAAAGTATTCTAATAGAGAAAAATCAAGATACCTGTCTATTCAGGTTGCGATTACAATAATTGTTCAAAATGCTCTCCATTTACAATTTGACAAAAATGTAAACGGTCAGTAAAATTTCTTATTGAATTTTGTATTTGTTCTGGAATGATGCGATTGGCTTCTTGAACTATTCTCTCTTCCAATTGTTCAAGATTATGGGGACGATTTTTTTTTAAATATACATCTTAATACTTCCTGAACGTAGTTTTTTATTTTGCATTCAAAAGTGTTGAAAAAATCTGGGCGTTCCGTTTAAAAAAAAAAGTTGGACGTATTGCCGATTAAACCGTAAGTGAAAAAAATATAATCTGTATTGCATAAAATGCATTTATATTAACTATACCCCCAGACCAAATTTCAGAAATCATAATTTTCAAATAACAAAGTTATTCGACCGTTCCGGGACTTTTTACTAACGCTGTATAAGATACAAGTTCCTACATAGTGTTTCAGAAACAATAAGGCTCGACAACATTATTTTTGAAACAGAATACTAATTTAGCAATTCAAATTCTTGAAGCTACAAGCTGGATCAGGTCTAGAATAAATACAAAATTAGTCCTCCTCAAATTTGGAATATAGACGAAAGCAGCATCACCAGCGTACAAAAAAAAAAACGAAAAACTATTGCTATAAAAGGCGTTAAATAAATTAGAATGCCAGTCCCTATATGTTCGTATTCCCCAAAAACTTTTACAAAATTCAATTGTTCGGGATAGTCTTCTTAATTGAATTGACACTCGAAATAGACATTGAGTTGCTTGAACCTTTTTTTAAAACGTCGAGAAATGCCACAATATAAAAAAACAAAGATGCTTGTAATAGACGCTCATGCTATTACTGAAGCAACTCATACTTCCTGCATAACGACTTCGACTCGTGTCAATTTGACAATTAAACCACTCCAGCCCTACGGGCTGTCGTGGTTTAAATGCTTGTCAAATTGGCAGTCGTCTTCGTCGCTATGCAACAAGCATTCGTGAAATTATCGATTTTAATTCAAAGCTCGTATGGTATTTGATTAGATTATTTTACGTAATACAAAATTAAATTTATCTAAACTCTTTATTTATTAATTCATGTATAAATTACCAGTTTTTTGACAGAACTTTAGAAATGTCTATCTTTATTAACCGCATTTCCATAACAACGCCTAATTATTCTACTATGAAAATTATCGAAAAATTATCGCTGTAATTTCGAGTTGCTTCAGTAATACGCGAATCTGATTGGTTTATATTTGTATGTGTAAAATAATCTAAGTAATTCATAATATCTTGTAATTTTTATCTGGAAAAAACACTACAGTCTGTACCGGCTGGCCAACTGAGAATGTCCCTCGGCAATATCTCAGGAACGGTTTACAGTACAGCTTTGGGAAAAAAATAAAGCGTAGGATGACCGTTAGAGGACGTAACTGATAACCAAAAACTTTAATTCTCATTTTACGCAAAATTTACCAACTTAAGGTCTATCATAAATATGAAAATCGGAATCTACTGAAAGGTTTGCAAATTTTACATCGGACAACTTTTTTGTATTTTGCCAAATAAGGGTTGAGGAGGAGGGGAAACTTTGTATTGAAGGAACGCTTTTAACCTCGGTTCTGTTGAATCGAATTTTGCAAACTTAGTCTCGTTGAAAACAGCATCACTGCTCCAATCTAATGCTTACAAATCTAATAAGTGACGTGCATGCTAGAGGGCGCTGTTTAATTTTGTTTCAGGAATTTTGTTTTTTCTCGAAAATATTAAATGAAAGCATACATTTTTGACAAGAAATTAAAAAAGTAGGCTATATTACCAACAAATCAGGGAAAACCGGGTATCGCTATCTTTTACCAATCCCAGCTTCAATCACTAACGATAGGACAATGAAAATCCTTTCTAATAAAACCAAATTTGCTAAATTCCTTTCACGGGAAGCAGAACAATTTGAATTGATAGAAATTTTTACCATCCACACATTTCTGAAGATATCTTCGGATTAGTAAAAGATAGAGATACTCGGTTTTACCCGATTTGTTGGTAATTTAGCCTACTTTTTTAATTTGTTGTCAAAAATGTATGTTTCCATTTAATATTTTCGAGAAAAAACAAAATTCCCGAAAAAAAATTAAACAGCGCCCTCTACCATGCACGTCACTTATTAGATTGGTTCGAATTTGTAAGCATCAAATTGAATGAGTAATGCTCTTTTCAACGAGACTAAGTTTGCAAAATTCGATTCAAAAAAACCGGAGTTATAGGCGTTCCTTCGATACAAAGTTTCCCCTCCTCCTCAACCCTTATTTGGCAAAATACAAAAAAATTGTCGGATGTAAAATATGCAAAATTTTCAGTAGATTCCGATTTTCATATTTATGATAGACCTTAAGTTGGTAAATTTTGCGTAAAATAAGAATTAACGGGTCGATGGCCGCAGTGGTTAGGCGGCTGACTATTGTTGTGAAAGGACGATAGGTGCCGGGGTTCAGTTCTCTGGAGGGACGGTGACATTTTTTCAGAGAGTTTAATCCCGGATCGACTTGCCATTCGCTGTTGGGAGCAAAGTGATTTAAACACAAAGCCATTTAAACACAACTTGCACACACTAAACTACACCGCAAGAGTTGCAGTGATAGCCAGACAAGTAATACAGCTTACGGAGTCACTGCAACTAAGCACCCACCACACATTAAAAAAAACATTTTTTGTGATTAGTTACGGCCTCTAGCGGCCATCCTATGCTTTTCTAAATAATTTCCAGATGTTTCTCGCGGTGACTTTAGTCAATAATATTTCTTTCCCAAAGCTGTACTGTAAACCGTTCCGGAAATATGGCCGAGCGACATTCTGAGTTGGCCACCCGGTACGTGTAATTTTCATTTTCCTTGTATTCCAGCCAATGTTTTAAAAATGTTGTTCTTGATTATGGATCTACAAGTCATGCAAAGCTTTTTATCAAGATTTTTTTTTGTAATATAAACTTCTTCTCCATTTGTATAAAACTTTTTGGGACACACTGTACGTAAAATAAAATTCAAATTTGTTCCTTTCAACCTGGGTGTCCATTCTACAGCGTAACAAAATGTTTCTATGAACCTGGATCCGGATATGCTTCTTCGAACCCCAGTTCATTAGAAGCTTTTTTTCATACTTATACATATATTATACAATCACTCCTTTCATTCTTTATAGGTTCTTCGTAGACACACTGTATAAATGTTGAAGAAACTGTTACACAATGAAAACAATTATAATATTATTATAATATTAGCAGTACAAAAACATAATGAAAACTGCACTCTAAAATTACACACAATAAAAAACTTTAAAAAAATTAAATTTATCGCTCAAGAAAGAAACATATTTTTCTTAATTGTACCAATTAGCATTTCTTACGATATTCTAACGATTGCTACGCGAATAAAACCTCAAAGAAACTTGCAAACCGATGCGTTTTAAAAGTTCGAACTTCAGCAGGAAACGATGCATATTCATACCCCGAGTACGTAAATATCTTTCTGCCGCAGAAACGACAAAATCGATTCTCTTTCCAACGTCGCGCCAGCTTCCCTTTTCTCTACAGAGATTATCCTAAATGAAACGAACAAAATGAAAAGAAACTTATTTATGTAATTCCAAATAAACGGCAGGCGATTCGATTTAAGGGAGATAAAGTTACTTTTCCGTCTCGCCAGAACTCCTCCAATACAAATTCTCGATATAAATAGAGAAATAGTAAGTTTAATTAGTGTTGCAGCCTTATTTTAGGCGCCAAGAATATCTGTAGAGCAACCGATGTTGTTTGTTCTCGATGAACCACCTTGTATATAAATATTTTAGTTCATACAAAACAGAATTTTTAAAATGCTTCACAAATAAATGTGGATGAATATTACAGAATAAATCTCCCTATATATTCATGGATTGAATAAGCTCGTGTGTGCGGTTTTTTCTTTTTGAGGTATTAAATCACTAGTGATATATTTCCCAGAGCACACAGTAGTAGAGTAAATGCAAAAGGAAGCGTTCTTTCCTTTCTGCGAAAATCGCGCGTGGGGAAAGAAGAACGATCTCAGCGAAATATAAAGGAAAAGAAATGCGTACAGGATAAAGTAAATGATGGCGCCCTACGAGAAGTTTGCGAAACGAGGATATTTATTTTTCTGTAAATAAAAAACTAGAGCGCGAGTAAAATAAGGTATAATGGAAGGATCAGCATTGATGATTATCAGAAAAAAATTAAATGATGTTTGTAACTACTACCAACATAATACATACATATAAGGTTAAGGTTCTTTTCTAGGATGAGACCATTCCATTTTCATTCTTTTGTTTAGCACTTGTACGGGTGATAGCCCTTGCTAGAAATTATTGACATTGCCCTTGAGTATGGTCATTCTTAAAAGTCTTTCCAATTAATTGGTTTACTATTGAAATAAAGTGCATTTAATTTCTTACAGAAAACCTGGTCTAAATCTCCTTATCATTCTCCAGGGAAAATTGTGTTTTAGATTTCAGAGAACCCCATGACACTGAATATAATGAAACGTGGCCATTGGTGGGAAAATTGTTTTATCGGTAAGCAAGGTCATTCTGTGAAAAGTTGTATTTACAACGTAATTCTCACTAACCAAAAAACAAAACTGAAGTTTTGATTTAAATGAGCAAACTTTGTTTTCTCTCTCTAGGCAAGAGAGAGTTGTTGATATTCAGCCCGCGGCTTCAACACTCGTGGACTATAAGATTTGTACAGTATTTTATTTTCAATTTAATTCAATATATTAAATAAATATTAAAATTTCACAATAAAAAAACTTAGCCACCTTCTTCATCCCAGGCTCCTCCACCAAAATTTAAAAAAATACAAAAAAAAACCGGAAAAAAGATTTGTAAGACGTTTTTTCATTTATTATGTCGAATAGTATGAATACCAAATTTCAAGTAAATTTAATCACAAAACATTTTTTTCTTGTATACAAAAATTGTCATCCCCTTGCGTTCGTTTCTGGATTGAATTAAAAAAAAAACGCCGAAACATGTGTTTCATTAATTGTGTCAAAGGTCACTAAAGTAGGCATACTAACTCACTTCAAATCCACCCACTCAACATGAACACGCTGTGTAAGCCGGGCACTATATTTGGCGATAACTCGTCACTAGGGCTGGACGATTTTTGGTATCGGGTATCGATATCAATCCAGGAATCGATACTTACCGATGTATCGAAGGGTATCGATTCCGAGTATTGGAATCGGTTAAGTATGAGCAGGTATTGATGATTTAGAACCGATATCTTGGTATCGATGCCTTGAATCGATACCTCGAACTGATTCCTTGAATCGATTACCTTGGTATCGATACCTAGGACTGATTTGTAGGTATAGATTTTTTCAGATTGATTTCAATAATTATATTCAATAATATGGCATCAAATGTACAACATTATAATACTTTGGCATTTTTATAACAATTATTATTATTGTACGCGAATAATTACACCTACACTCATTCATTAATATGTATTTAAGTCAAAACTAGTTTCATTAATAGTTGTCTAAAAATGTTTTTTTTACGATACCGTAGTTCGTTGGTACCGATACTATCGTTGTATTAGTATCGATAACTAGAATGGATTCCTAGGTATCGATTCCAAGGTATTAATACCGATATTATCCAAGGTATCGGAGAATCGATACCAGTAATGGTATCGAATACTGGACGACGTATCGATACTTCGCCCAGCTCTACTCGTCACCCACCCAACCCAGGTGAATTGTTTCCAAAACCAGGTAGCCGCTTTCAAAATCAGGTGAGCTGCTTTTGATTTGATTTTCAGCTGATTTTAACCTGGTTTTCGGTTGGTTTTAAAAGCAGTTAACCACCTGGTCGATGAGTCATAGCGTGGCTGTTTATAGTACCCGGCTTATACAGCCTGTCCACGTTGGATGGGTGGATTAGATTTGACTTAGTAAACCTAGTCACTAATATCAACTTTTAAATAAATTTGACCATAAAAATCTACTTCAGAAAAAAAATTATAAACTATAATTCAATCTCTAAGAGGATTTGAAAATATGTTAGAACACGTGTTTCATTAATTGTGTCAAAGAGTATTCGTACCAAATTTTAAATAAATTTGACGATAAAAATATATGAAATATATATGAAAAAACGAACTTTTTCAACTTTTAAAATGATGTAATTGGTCATTAAATTTTGGATACCCTGTATACAATAAATCAGATGTCAATATGGCATTCGAAAGTATCATTCCTGTGCTTCCGTCTACCCCAGAAGCGCTTTCCACCAATCGAAATTGGTTAAAGAGCGCAATGCTCAAAACAGGGCTACATCTGTCAAAATTTTCAAAAAAATCAAGATATCTTAGAAAAAATTGAAAATAGGCATAGGGAAACCTGGTGAACCCACTATGAAATTTTCTCACAAATCCAAAAATGAAATAATATACCGGGTGTTCCATATAAAATAAGGAAGTTAATGGCGACTTCCGGTACAACCGGAAGTAGTATGATCTTGAAAATATTTTAAAATTAAAGAGAATCTTGTTGAATAACCCTGGAATCCAAAACTTCAGAATTCTAAGTTTTTCTAATCACGAAAACTTCTAACGAACGGCTCTCGTGGAATAGCCTGTATATTTAAAACTCTTATCTTTTTGTAAATTACATCGACCAGTCAGTGTTAAGACATTATATTAAATGTATTAACCACATCACTGTCGTTAAGGACATATTTTAAAATAAAATAAAAAGGTAAAAAAATCATTGTTATATCCTAAATGTTTATTTCTTTATTTACCAGGAGTACATATTTTTTCCCTAGAAACATTCATAGAAACATGATAGTAAATTATTAGAATGTTGACAAGTTTAAATGAATGAATGAGTTTAATGTGTCATAAAAATAGATACCAGTCCTCATTAAATCCAGAAAATGCTAGCCAACCTGACTCTTTATGAACCACTTATGTGTTTTGTTATCCATATGTTCTATTTTTTCTATTCAAAACAAAAGATAGAATTCAAAACATTTATTTTCAAATAATTTGTAATCATTTGAATCATGATCGAGCTCGTGTACATATATGATTTCGTCTACATTTTTAAATTTTTAAATTGGTAGATAATTAACAGCTCAAGCTATTTAAAACAACCAAATATGTCAAGCAAGCGTTGAAATTAACACCATTGGATGTTATGTAGTGTAAAGCTACAGTTTATGCCTGTCAGGAAAGAGAGAAAGTTTTCCTTATTCACTGTATAAGCATCAAAGTTCAGGTTACACCCTTTTTTTATAAAAAAAAAGCGAAATCTTTTAAAACTCCTACTTTTCATTAATGTAAGGTTATACTCGTATACAACACGTAAGCTCACCATAAAAACAGTTTTACGAGTCCGAGATTCGCCTGCAGGTTTTTACTTTCACCTCGAATCACCCACCAGACGATTGTATCCGAATGTACCCGGTTGGACTTCACGACAGGTAAATTTTACACCCCGCCAATTCCAGCAGGCTAAAATAAAACCCTTTTTCCCTCTACTGCTATAAATTTTCTCCCAATTCTCGCGGAAAAGAAAATGTACGTAGTTAAATGCACTGATTTCTCCTGTCAGACTTGTACCAGGATTCTTGTCAACCGCGTAAAAGTTAATCATGATTTATTTAGTCATAAATTGGAAGATTTTGTGTTATCCATTATTTCGCGTGAGCTACATCGTTTGCTGTAAGATCGTATAGATTTACCGATCGGCAATAATAGAATCTACGAAATTCTTTTCTTTAAGAAGTAGAAATAAAAACCAATTTCACCAATTTTCAATTTTAGTTTATAATAAAAGTAATATTATTAATATACCTACTAATATATAGATTGTCATGTTATGTCATTTCGATCATTTCCAACAAAATTCGTTAGAATCATATATTAAACACTGTAAATTTGGGATGAATTGAATTGTCAAAATTACACGTACACAAGCTACAGCTATTTAAAAAAAAACTCAAAACAAAGAGGTCAAGAAAAACGAGAAAAGGGGGAAGAACGCTTCTGTTGATGGAAAAAATAGAAAAGTCAGGTGAAGGAAAAAAGTTAGTATATATACAGGGTGATCGGTGAGAATGGCCTATTAAAAGTATTATACAAACGGAGAGGAATTTTAAAACAAAATTTTGCAGTTCGATATGGTTGAATATGAACTATCACGTGAAAATATTTTTGAATAAATATCACTTCCGGTTAACCGGAAGTGGGCATCAATTTCGATTTTTTAAATAGCATGCTATAAAATAAATTACAAATTCAGCTTCTATGATAAATTTTACATATATTTCATGTATCATACCCTATACATAAATACCATTACTTCTGAGTTATTCGTAATTAAAGAAAAAAAGTGACAGATACCGATCTTACTTTATAGTGATATTACTTCACGTAGGAGTAAATGAGGCGAACGAAATTTTGCATACGTACAGCTGATATTATGTAGTTATACAGCATCTGAAGTATTTTTCTGTAACATTATACAGGGTGTTTGAAAACTTAGTTGCTTATAAATAAGTTCAATCCGCGGAAAGTACATTTTCTTAAATGGAAAGGTATATATTTTATTAGATATTATGATTCTACAAAATATTCTCTTTGAATCCGTATTAGGTGTTCCTATACCTAAAATGTAAGGTTAATAAGTTATAACGATTTAATTAACCTCCGTACCTAAAATGCTCAAATATGTCAATTTACAGAAGCAAGTGTGCTTAGCTCATTTGTTTTACAGACTTACTTGCCACTTATTTTGACGTCTGTCATTTTAGTTAGTTGTTCTCGCGTACACTATGGGAAATAGATCTGCACCAGTACAATAATTAGGGTAAACAATGCGAGTATTTACTTTACAACAACAAAAAATTATTTTATTTGTTACAAAACATATTGTTATCTTAGTAATTTTGACAATTTTTATTTTACCTCTGTAATAACATTGTTTTCGTTTCTGTGCAATACATTTTTCTCATTATATTGTGTTAGAATGGATTAGCATTGAGAATAGACCAAATCAGGTAATCATGAATTTATTTATTATGCAAAGTGAATGTAATCAAATAGTGAATTAAACGTATCAAACGTTTAGTAAAAGATACTAACATTTACAAGCAATGATCAGCAAAAATGTCTAAGAATTTTTAAGATATAAAAAGTTTTAGCGACCGATATGTTCGTAGAACAATGGTGAAAGAACAATACCTATTAAGTAATAATAACCGTTATAATTATTTAAGAAGGCAGATATTTAAAAAAACAGTTGAAGTAGTGTGTCCAAAAGAAAATATTTTGTTGAACGTTTGTTTACTCAATGAAATATTAGTTGATTGAAGAGTCTTTTGTGTATCTAAAATAAAAGCAAAATCCAAAGTGTAAAGTAAAACCCAACGTGTAAGAATATCAGTAAAAAATTTAGATTATCTAAGAATTCTCCTAGATACTCCTAACAATTGGTATTTGAATAATCAACATAAAGTAAATCTACATCAAAGGTCTAAATAATTAGTAATAACAAATTAGGTAAAATTAAAAAAATACAAAAGATAATATAAAAGATACAGTAGAAAAATTATAAGAACAACAATAATAATAACACAAATAAATAAGTTATCTAAATGGTTCGACATGGCAACTATTTCTATATTCGGAGACGTATTCCAATAATTCTTGCTAATCATCTGGTGTTATTTGCCTAAAGGATCCCTTATTCCTATAATTCAATGGAAAGAATTTTCGAAAATACGATTAACAAAATGACAGACGTCAAAATAAGTGGCAAGTAAGTATGTAAAACAAATGAGCTAAGCACACTTGCTTCTGTAAATTGACATATTTGAGCATTTTAGGTACGGAGGTTAATTAAATCGTTATAACTTATTAACCTTACATTTTAGGTATAGGAACACCTAATACGGATTCAAAGAGAATATTTTGTAGAATCATAATATCTAATAAAATATATACCTTTCCATTTAAGAAAATGTACTTTCCGCGGATTGAACTTATTTATAAGCAACTAAGTTTTTAAACACCCTGTATAATGTTACAGAAAAATACTTCAAATGCTGTATAACTACATAATATCAGCTGTGCGTATGCAAAATTTCATTCGCCTCATTTACTCCTACGTGAAGTAATATCACTATAAAGTAAGATCGGTATCTGTCATTTTTTTTCTTTAATTGCGAATAACTCAGAAGGAATGGTATTTAGGTATAGGGTATGATACATGAAATATGTGTAAAATTTATCGTAGAAGCTGAATTTGTAATTTATTTTATAGCATGCTATTTAAAAAATCGATGTTGATGCCCACTTCCGGTTAACCGGAAGTGATATTTATTCAAAAATATTTTCACGTGATAGTTCATATTCAACCATATCTAACTGCAAAATTTTGTTTTAAAATTCCGATCCGTTTGTATAATACTTTTAATAGGCCATTCTCACCAATCACCCTGTAGAAGAAAAGACCTTGAACTAGAAAGTCAAAAGTTTGAAAAGAAGATTGAAAATTAGAGGGACAGGAGAAAGCGAAACGTTTTTGAGAATTGAAAGAAAAAAGATTTGGATTGATTTTGAAAAAATGACGGATGAGAGAATATAAAAAGGAAAAGATTTTGCATAAGATTGAAAAGTGAGAAAAGGACAAGAAGAAAGAAAAGAGTAGACGAAGAAGAAGAGATTCAAAGGAAGGAAAAGGAAGGCAAAGAAGTAGAAGCAGGAACAAGGTGTTTTGGGAATAAAAATATTTACATATCACACACAAATACTTAATTAATATAAGAGAGGGTGGGTTTCAAAATTATTATTGGAAAGTGTTCAATATATGTTTTTCTTTTTTTTTATTTTATTTTACTTTAATATTGAACACTGCAATTTATGTACGAGTATAATCATGTTTTTGTGTGTAGTTAGTTGATAATTAAATGCAAATTTTACAGATGAGAATTTCTATATAAAAAGTTAAAAAACGCTTCACTTATAGCGAGAGAAAACTTTTATTTTCACAGAAATTAAGTTCTCTAACGTGAGAAATTCGCATTTAATTCTTAACTGACTATTCATATCGCTAGCTGCTCTACATTAGTAAATTACAAGGGAACATAGGCAATTATCACTTGCCCATTTCGATAAAACCATATAGACTGAAAGTGTACCTTGATATGCAATTGTTTTGGGCCACGACCCTCCTCCACCCCCATCAAAGCTTGCGCGATTTTTCAGTTTCTATAAATATCTGCAAAATTACAACCAACATTAATTTTTTTTCCCATAATTTGCAGCATACTACATGGCCCATTCTCCTGAGGATGTATAAGTGCCGAAACATGTAATTTATTACAATTTTCATCTTTCGGCTAAAAGGGTACTTTTATATGAAAACTACGTATTCTTTTTAGCAGGACAATAATCCGATATCAGTCCATAGCTCTCTCCAAAATTTTTATACCCACGTACAATATGATAAGTTCTCGTGGTAGATATGCAGGAATCACCCTACTAAGCAAGAGCAATAAAATTGGATCAAGCAATTGTGGTTTCGATCTATCTAACCTCATCAGTGTTCTTCTAAATTCTAGATTAAAATCTCATCGCTGCTTACTTTTTTATCATCTATTGTACAACGACTGCGACTGTTAATTAATTCTGAATCCATGGCTTCTATAGGGGAGGTTGATGATCTAGCTTGAACGATTCGTAAATTCGACGTTTTCAATAAGCACTCTTTCAGTTTATAAAGTTTCATCGAAATCGGAAGGTAATAGTTGTCGCTGTTTGGTTGGTGCATCATCCCACAAATCAATTTTCCTATCTCTTTTACAAAAAACAAAAAAAAACCTGTAATAGGCGCTTGTGATATATTGTTGGAATTGCCCTGTAAAGGAATGCAATAAAAAAGAGCAAAAGCATTAGAAATGGACCACGTGGTTTCGACCTTTTCGGTCTCGTCAGTGTCCTTCAAATGCAAGACCTAATTTCATGGCAATTCGCTTCTCAACGTGTATTGTATATTTTTAATAATTCCCATTATTAATTTATTTATTTATTATTTAATTTTTTTTTTTTGTATTGTGGCATTTCTCGCCGTTTTTAATTGTTACATCATGGTAAGCTGTATATGGAATCGCCACTAAACTGCTAGTAGATCAAGACATCTAGCCTGACTAGACTGACAATCCATTCTGTATCCAGCGAAGCTACTTCCGACCTTGCCCACTAGATGGAATAAGATTAGAATTAGTATACTTTTACTATTTCTCATTACTACTTTTTCCTTTTACTACTGTTTACCTTTTTTAGCAATCCATACAATAAAACCATCTCAAACAGAAAAAGAAGTTTTCTCCAAGCAATAGTCGCACGCATAGATAATAACCTCAGATTTCGAAATGTTTCGGAGAAATACAACCTTCACTATAGTATCCTTTATAGGCATCTTAATAACCGAGGTAAATAAGGAGAAAAAGGGACACAAACGACCTTAATAGAAAAAAAAATGAAAACAGTAGCAACTCGCCCTATTATTTGCCTTGTTTGAAGTTCCCCAGTTGATTCATGGACTTTAGAAATTTTTATAAAGGAATCACTGAACCGTCAGAGCTAAACAGTCAACCAATTTAAAGATAATGTGCTTAGTTAGGATTTTATTTGCTCTTTTTTGAACAAACCCAAGTCTAAATTATCATCAAAGTGTCAACAGTTCTCACATCAAACACAATAAATAAATACTTTGAAAGACTAGAATCAGAACTTATGACACTTCCTCATGAATTATGTCAAAACTAATCTTTGTGATAATCCAAATACAAAAACGAGGATGGAACAGATTATGAACTCTACCAGAATGGAAAATGGAATTTGGATTCATGCCTTGTTTTTGTTTCAAATTTTTTTTAGGAAATAACGGAATAACATTTTTAGACTTGTCAATCACATCCAAGTCATATCTATAGAATTCAACTACATTCCAAGATAAATTACGTCAATATTCATATAACTGTCAGCAGATCTAACATGTTTTCGAACATAATATTTTATGCTAAAGGAAAGATATATGGGCTTGAGTTGTCCAGACAGAAGGAGGAGCAAATGTATCATGAGCTGACCGGCAACGTCCTGAACGTCAAGTTTAATAGCTTAAGGCTTTGAAGATTAATGGCTCTGCTTCCCGTTATTACAGTAGTCAATGTGGACAGTTTCCTGCTTGAATTTTTCCAACTTCAGAAAATATGACGTTTCCATTGTATTATACGCAACTTGAGAGAAATATATGTCACGCATCTAACAGGGAAAGTATAATGTGATAAAGCAACGGGATAAATTTAATAAAATTTTCTACATTTCACTTCTAATTTTCAATATTTCCTATTTTCTAAAACGTCACGTAACAATATCTCAAGAGATCGATCGATCAAGAACGATAAATATTTTTAACATTACTAAGTTAGAGATAAATGTCACGCGTTTTATGTCATCACGTGCTATATCCGAACAGTATTTCCAAGTTCTCCCGCAAGTTTCGAAACAAACTTTGACAACAAATTCAATCTGCAACTTCGGCGTTGGCAGCAAACTTCTGTGATGCTTCAGTTATTATCGCTAACTTGTTAGCGGGTATTTTTGATTAGGAAAACGCCGGCAGAGAATACAGATTTTGTCAGCGTAAAATCTTCCTCTTTTCTAATAGAGTGCGGTGCGTTTATTAGCTTCATTTATCGCCTTTATGAAGTTTCCGCAAGTGCTGGTCGTTTCGCGCTTATACGATTTTCATCTTTATTAATTTCCTGTTGTATGATTTAATATCCTTATACTCTTTTTTATTTTTTTTAAAGTTCTTTCAAAGTTTGCAGATAAGTTTTTCCTAAGTTTAAGAAATCATAACCTTATTGTTGTTTCACTAAAACATTTCTGAGATCTACCGCAAGCTTAATTAAATATCGTTATTGGTCACTTTTAGTTTTCATTTCGTTCTGGTCTCCATAATTACTATCACTCAGTATAAATTGGTGTAGTATTTTGCGCTACCTATCGTCTGAGTGTAAATATCTATGTACCCAATAAGCGTCTTTATTATCCCATTTGTTATTTATCAAACCCACACCAATATTAATTCGAATTTTCCTAAAATATGCACAAAATAAAAGTATGAGGGTAACAATTTTTTAAATCTGGTCTAATCAATTTTGACCTAATCAACCTGATTTTGTTTACAATACATGCACTCGTACAGTAGAAGTAAATAATAAAACGAAGAACAAAGAAAACGGTCAAAACAACTTTCTTGTTCTGCATTTGTTTGCTGCAAAAAAAAATCATCTTAATAAATACACTACCCCAGTTCCAACGCACGATAATCATTAGATTTAACATGGAGACCAAAAATTCTTAGAGCTCGTAGACAAGTAACCTGCTCCACCACGATTTTGATGGAACTGGATCATTGTTTGGAGCTAGATTTAACCTACCCTGAGCTGGTTTTGAGCTAATCAGACATGCTTTCCTTTAGAAGTTAGATTTGATCTAGTTTTAATCTGATTTTTTTAATAGCTGAAACCAAAGGTTAAAACCAACTTAAATCCCGATCGAAATCAAGCTTAAAATAAGGTTACATCAACTCAAAAACTAGTTCTGAATCAAGTCAGAATCTGCTTGAAATTAGGTAAGACTCAGTTTAAATCAGGGCATGCTGGTGCAGAATCAATTTAAAACCAGGTTAAAAGAAAAGCAAAACCACATCAGATCGTCTTAAAATAGATTCAGAACTAGTTGAAGCCAGGACAGCACAAGGTTAGAACTAGTTCAATAACACCAATAGCAAAAAAAAACAAGTTAAAGCCAGTTCAAAATCAGAATTCAAACTCATCAAAACCATGATTTAGAAGCATCAAAACTATGGTTTAGAGCCATAGTCTAGGGCCGACAAAAGCATGGTCAAACAAGGTATAACTTGTTTGATAGACAAAAAATCTAAAATCATTGGAAGTTATTATTAACTGCAGCTCCCAAATCTTACCAGTACCCCTACAAACCGTCATATTAAACTTAAGAAGTATTTTGGACAGATGCCCATTAGTACCCGTGTATAGTTCATTTAAAGTTTATTTGGACTTAATCTACTAAACTCAACGTTTCGCCACCAATGCAAATGACTACTTCAGGAGCAAAAGTAGGTAGAGGGCGTCAGAAGCTTTCATAACTTTCGTCTGAATAATAATCTAGCAAAAAATCTTGGATAGGTTCAAGACTTGCTCAGTTTTACAGAAAAATAAGAATTTTCACTTTTTAATTTTTAGTTATATCTTTTATAACTTTGAAAATTTTGAAAAAATAAAAAGCATCTCTTTATTTTATTGTCTCCTTAAATAACATTTTTTCCTTCTGATTTCAACAAAAGGTATAACATACAAAGAGTATTTAGAAAAACGAATTTGAAGATGGTTCAACGTTTTCGAAACGTTACACTACAGTTTGATTGCCTCAGGTTCTTCAAAAAATTCGCGAAAAACGTCCAAGAGGAAGAATCATCTTGCATCAAGATAAATCATTCGTTGGCCACATACTGCTGCTCGAACTTACTGAGTATTTGAATGCCCAAAACATAGAAATCATTCACCGGGTTGTGCAGACCGAGCACCTAATGACTTCTTATTTCCGCAAGTAAAGAATAAATTACGGGGTTTATGTTTTACATCGACCGAAGAAGCGATAAGGTAACATATCAGTCGACACTTAACCAGTAGTTTACGATGACTTTTCATAGACAAGAAATGGTGTCAACTACTGATTAAAAATACGCAAAAATATCAATATCTGACATATGTATACTGTCAAGTAATGATGTAATTATTTTGTATGCTTAATCAGTGGTTGACACAAATATGGAAATATAAACTTAAAGTGATATTTAATTCACAGAATGTCTGCCATAAGACGTAGAATGTTTAATTATGAGGAGGCTGAAATGAAGAAAGCATTAGAGGAGGTGTCATGGGGTATTCCTGTTGCTACAGCCGCCAAGCGTAATGGCGTTCCTCGTGTTACACTACTGTATAAATCAAAAGGAAAATCCCCAAAAGAAAGACGTATGGGACCAGAAAGGGTCTTATCTAGTGATGAGGAAAGGATACTTGTTAAATGGGTAATATCCATGAGCAAAAACGAATTTCCTATAACAAAAAGCCAGCTTTTGAGTAGCGTGGAACAGTTGGCAGAAGAACTAGGTCACGATAATGTATTTGAAAATGGTCGACCTACTCTTGGTTGGCTGCAAAGATTTAAAAATCGCCATCCAGAAATTAGTACCAGGACAGCACAAAATTTAACTAAAACCCGGGCTTCCGTGACAAAAGAAAATATAATGGATTGGTTCAAGGAAATAAAAGAAACTCTTACAAAGTCTGGAAATGAGCAAATATTTCTAGACCCAAAGAGAGTATTTAATGGCGATGAAGGCTAGAGAAGGTTAGTTGTTGAGGGCGAAATCATTCCAACACCTTTTAAGAATGCCCTGTTCTGGCCAAAGTTAGAACAAAAGGAAATTAAAAAACGAAAAAAAGAAAAAAATCCGTTTGTGGCCACATCAGAGCAATGGCAAACGTACTATAAAAGAAAAGAAGAAGCGAAATTTGAAAAGGAAAGGATAAAGAAGGCAAGAGCTGCAGAAAGAATGAAAAAAAAAAAGGAGAACCTAAAATTGGTAGAACAAAAACAGAACAAAAATAAAAATAAAACACTAGCGAAAAAACGAAAGAAGAGAGATAGTTCTTCTCATTCTGAAGAATCAGAAGAGTGGATTGATTCTGGTGATAGTGACGATGACCTCAGTGACTTTGTAAAAACCAGCAATGATGATTATAGAAAAGGCAATTTTTTATTAGTAGAATTTCCAGGTAAAAAGAAAGTGCACAGATGTGTTTGTTTAATGAAAGAAACTTTGGAAGAGGGTTTAGAGTATAAAGTCATGGCTCTGAATTACTGTAATGAATCTAAAACTATATTTAGACTGAATGAAAGAGATGTTAGTTTCGTAACTAAAGATCAAATTATTAAACGACTTCCACAGCCATCTGTAAATTTTTCTGGTGATAGACTCAAATATGAATTTGAGCATTCTCTAAATGTTGATGGTTAAAATTATGTATTTATGCATTATATTCCTTAAACTTTAAATAAGTCTAAGACTGATTTAATGTATGTCAAAGCCTGATTTTTTTAATTTTTGTATTATCAACTACTGATTTTTTTCATAATGAAAAATTATTTTTTATGAAGAAGAATATATTGTTTTATTGTACTTGTAATATTATATTTGTATATGAATATATACAAATATAATAAATGTGCATACGAAGCGTTCAACTGAAGTATTTTTTTTTATGATTTACCTTAAATACCTTTCAAAATGAAATAAACAAACTAGGGATAGATGATTGGCGAAAATTTATTAACACAATTAACACAAATTAACACAAATCTGAATAAAATTTTAGCCTAGTATCAGTGTGGCAACATCTAGAAACAACAATGAATAATGAAAATAAAATTTAATGTTGGAATCGTGTTTTTACTTATTTAAAGTAATTTAAACGTGAAAAAAGCTCCATTTGCATTATTAATCTAAAAATATCGCCCGGATGTTGCCAAGTTATTCATTTTTCATGTAAATGAGAAAAACTACTAAATATACTTCCATTTAACCGAACATAAAACTTCAAAAAGAAAAAAAAACAAAACAAAAACACTCGAGCTATATTAAAGTTCATTCACTCGCAGTAATAAAACTACAATAACTGTAACTGTAGCTTAGGCAACAAAGCATTCCTGATTTAATATTGGGTTACATAGACCTCACGAGATTCGTACGCTAGTCCGCTTGCCTACTATGTATGTATATCCGTAATGAAAAACATGAAGCGTCGATTTATGATTGTAATCCATTGCGAGAGTTAAATGCAGACGCAGCGCTCTTATTAGAACTGGTGGTTGTTCACGAATCGATATTATTACTCTTGAGCTTTCGGAGTATGCAGCTTTTCTATTTATTGTTTCGGATGCGATCTATTTTCCTCGCGAGTTTTACTGTTTTAAAATCATTAGTTGATGTACGGTCTGTATCGAATCCTAGTTCTAATCAAACTAGGTTTTCGGGATTTTGGATTCGACAATTTATTAATAGAAATTATGAAATATGAGTATGCAACGGCTTTAAAATTTCTGCATCAAAAGAATCCGACGCAGAGTGCTGTAATTAAAGAAAAGCAAACAAGCGTTTTCACCGTTTACGAGGGATCTGCAAATGAGATGCAAGCGCGTTTACAGCGTTTCTGTTTCAACATTTCCAGATAAGCCAAACGCTCCAGCATACATTTACATATTATTATCTAATCTACATGCATACAGGTGTCGTTTAGAGGGGTGACCAACTAACAATACAATCAAATCTACACATACATCGGCTTCTACACGTCTAATGCGATATACTACATATACCACTCACTACATGCGTTGTCTGCATTATCCCTCAGTTGGCCAGAGTGGCACATATTAAGCCACCACCAGCGTGTCATTCGGCTCCGTATGGACGCTAGGGGTTGTTTGGTAATCGCATTGGTCGTTTCCTGTTCACATTATCGATAATTCCACTGTTAAATACCCTCCAACATCTAACCAAGCACCACTCACTATACAATATATCCGAACACTAAATAGAGTCACTTTGTAGAAAGAACCGTGTGCGGAAGAATAAAAGGATTACTTTAAAGTTATTCAGCCGAATTGATAGTATGCTTAAGGTATTTATTAAAATCATGTATGGAACCTAAAGGACAAATTTGCAAACATTAATGAGTTTCTTTGACGGACGCAAATTTTGTAATTCTGTCTTAAATAATAGAAAATTGAAACCAAGATTATTGACAGCAATAAATTATAAATAAGTTTTGATTAGAAAAATTAGAAAATATAGAGCACTATTTCAGGAAGTCCCTTGCCATTTAATGTTTCTTTTTTTTCTATTTTGCCATTAAAGCAGGCGTTTGGGTGTCAAAATGTGATCCATTTCGACTGGGCTGAATTCAAACATAAGTCAAACCTAACCTCAAATGTAATATGATGTACACTGGAACCTCGTCTATATCAGCGGTTGCGAAACGTAAACATTCACTCATATCCTCTCAAGAGGGGTCCCCACTCTTATCCCGTTAGCGGAGAGGAAAGGCCGTGCTACGCGTTGATTGGCTCATGTGAATACGTGTACTATCGGGTGGTGGATACCGAGCGGATATAAAGGAGTGCTATAGTGCGGAGATAAGTGAGGGTGGACATAAGTGAACGCGGATATAGATGAGGTTCCAGTGTATATAAATTTAACAGAAATGCTACACAAACACCGTTTGTATAAAGTAACATTAACAAATGTAATTTGTATTTCTAACATAGTAAATGGTATACATTGATGGTGCATGTATTTTGCGCAATCATTATAATTGTATGGAAGAATGAAACAAAATTTTATAGACGGATGAGTCCAAATTTGAACTGTTCGAAGACGAATATTCCTGAGACGCACGACTATGCTATGCTTCACGAAAGCAGAAATACACTTTTCATCTCTGGGTGAACGTGCCAAAGAAGAAATTTCCGCTTTCGTGAAGCATAGAGGAGATTCAATGATATTGTGGGGCTGTTTTACTGGTACTGCTGTAGAGGATATTTATCTTTCATCAAGATAATGACCAGAAACATTTCTTTAAATTATATACAGACTATTTACGCCATTTAGAGAAAGAAAGAGCTCTCTTAAAAATTATGGAATGGCTTCTCCCCGAGAAAGAAAGAGCTCTCTTAAAAATTATGGAATGGCTTCTCCCCGAGCCCCGACTTGAATTCGATCGAGTTACCGTGGAAAGAACTAGACAGAGAAGTATGGAAATTTGCTCCAACATCAGCTACTGATGTTTATGGATTGAAACTGTTTAATCCATTTTCTTTATAGAAACTCGAAATTTGCATCTGGTTCTTTTCTCAGAAGATATTGGTCAAGTTGATCAGTGGTGGCAGATGTTGGAAATTGGCCTTGGGCATCTTGTTGTTGCAATTGTTAAATCAATTTTAGTGACTCTTTTTTGAACTAAGAATAATTTTATTATTTAAAAATTTAAATTATGCAATTGAATCTTGAAAAAAACACAAATAAATAACAATAAATTTAATAGCGTCTTTTTAAAATTATATTAACTAACTTTCTTTCTGCGATATTTCAAACGAATAAGCTATTGAATACGGTTTTCACTAGCCTCGTTAGGTATCACTTGATTTTTATGGAAAAAATCATATTATTTCATTAAATTTTTTTCGAGAATTTTGCAAATTCTGTTATTATATCAAAGAGCGCGCTCTAGCTGCATCACTAAGAAATAGACATATCAAAAAGATAGGTTTGATGGAACAATAAATGCTTTTTTAATTGAGACCAAATTTGTTAAAATCAGTTTCGTTTAAGTTACATCCTTTATTTAAACAAACATTTAATTACCCCCTTTCAACTTTATTTTAATAGATACATCAAAAAGTGTTAAATAAAAATTACTCAGTAAAGAGAAAAACATATATTTCTTGGTAACATTTACTGGGTGGATTTCAATGAAAAATCACTTTAAAGATTTAAGATGCCGGTTACGCCCCCTGGCGACCATCTTGGAAATCTGAAAATATTTTCCACGGTTTTCTTTTGGCCACTTTAGTATTAAAAAAATTGCTCTACGACGAATAGTTTCATTCAGTTATCTGACCACCCTGTACACACACGTGGGCCGGCGAACTCATTCTAGACACCTGCCTCCCCTCTCTCTTCTATCGGACATGGTCAGAACTAGTACCAGCCGAAAAGTCTACAATAACAAGCGGATAACTGCTTAGTGATTCAGACGATTCGTGGATTGTCAGTATATTTTATTGTGAAACACCTATTACATCTGGTTTTTTCTTTAGATGTTTGACAATAGTCAACGTTTTTTATCAGATCAGACATTTGGATAAATGTTTGACGACATTTAACCCATAGTGTTGATTTCAATGTCGATTAATGCTACATAAAAGTTTTCAGACATGGTTTGCTTTTCCTGAAAATAGCTATGCATTATTCTGTTCCATCAAAGCACTTAAACCCATTCTCTAACTCTAGATAGTCGTTATGTCTTCGATGTTTAAAGACTTGATGAAGAATTCAAATTACATTGACAATATTTTAAATTTTGCAATATTTATTACTTTCCAATGGGTGTTAAAACTTCCAACGCCAACTAAATTAGCAGCCGATGAAGATAAGAAAATCTATTCGATAATTTCGCAAACTAAACTTATAAAATTAATGAAATAAATTGAATAAAAAATAAAAATTTTGCACGTAATTACCGGCATTTCAGTACTAATTTTTACGGCAACTTGAAATAGATAAGCAAAACAACTTCACTTTTCTCGCAATAATTCTTGTTCCTTTTTAGGGCAAATAAACTGACTGACGTCAAACACTATGCGGAATATTTCAAAGTTGCTTAATAACGTCCGCCGGTCTTCCAGTTCTGGTTCTGTTCAATTTTCAGTAACGCCAACAACGAGAAAGTATTTCATTTTGTGTTCGCATTCGAGAGAAATGCTTTTTAAAACTTACGGAAACATACGGAACATTCAACGTTACGTATATACGAGAAAACAGCGCGACTCTCATCTGATGGATGCATCTATTTTCTAAAAAAAAAAATTGGAATACAAAAGATTCCGCGCGAGAGAAATGGTTTTCATTCGAACAAATTTGGAATGTTTTTTTGTATAAATGAATAAAGACCAAAAGAAACGGAAATCTGTGTTCAGTGGAATTTTAGTTTATCTTTGTTTATTGTCAACAAACAAAGGTATTATGACATACAAAACTGCATACAGTTTTCTATTTTCCATTTGCTTTTATTTAGAATCCTAGATAACTATCTGAAACAGATTGGCAGGCATTTGTTTGTAAAAAAGAGAATTGAAATTTTTTAAATAGTAGCCTGTCGAAAAAAACAGCGTCGTTGTGTTAATGTATCAAATTAATTTGTTGCACATTTTTCAAACTATGGCATGATTTCTTAACACGATATTTTATTACAGCGTTGATAACGATGCCATGAGATATCTTGAAAATGCCCTATCTAGATGAACCTACTATATATTCGATATTGATATAACACTCAACGACAAAACGTTTCTATTAACATAACCTATACGTGTATAACAAGGTAAATTTAGTAGTATCTGGAACAGAAGCGATGTACCGTACATAATGGTACAGCACCAATAAGCTAGTCCGCATAGAAGCTTAGCTCAGAAAGTTATAACTATGTACCGGACATAAGGTCAGAATCTCGACAATGGTAGTCAGCAGAAGTTCTGAAAAAATCTTATACATAAAGTGGGGAAAAATTGTTGGAAATTATTTTTATGTGTAAATCGACCGATAGAGTGGAACTGTCAAGAAACATAAAATCTACGCTATCTCGGAAAGTCAGGTAATCACCTATAACTTTGAAAACATCATTTTATAGCTTGGGTAGTACTGCATCATTTTGTCTTGTGAAATTTTTTTCTATCAGCCATAATAAAGGAGGGGGAAACCGATGAATTTATTAATCTTTATATTGTAATATTTTGAACCATTCACCCGATTTGAATATTTTTGATTTCGTTAAAAAGAGCATTTTGTGGACTCATAAATCAATTTTTTTCAAATTTTTCGATTAAACCAAATAAACTAGTTTATCTGAACGTTCTTACATTTTGTGATTTTCCTGAATAAAGTTAAATGGAACGATACTATGTTCCTGATTCTTGTTCCATCAATTATCCGAATTTTAAAAACCGCATCCATATGTCCACTTCTCGATTTATAGTCGTTAAAAATTAGAATCTCAATCGATCAAGTTTAAAGAAAAACAAATCAGAGCCAGACCCGTAAATTGAAACGTTTACAGTTTGACAATTATTTTGATAGTTTCTGTGACTTATAGTTATTTTGTAATCGATCTTTTTTCTGTAAAAAATATGCCGTTTACTAACGCAAAGCATATGATATGACTATTAGTATTTATTTTCAATGTTTCGAAAATGCTGTAATTTCGCAAATATAAAATTTCCATAAAATTTTTCTCGAGAAATAAATTGATACTCGTTTACGAGAAACTGGCAAAAATTTTGCACCAATAAGAAGGCGGGAACATTTCAATACTAATTTATTAACGTTTTAGCCTACGTGAAAAAGATGATTCTTAAGCAAAAAAAATTGCCAACGACCTAGGAGTCCCGGTCCAAGAGATTCTTCAACGCAATAATATGCATCCTTACCACATTGTCCTACATCAGGCATTAAGAGACAGTGATTATGATAGAAGACTGAACCATTGTCACTGGATGTTAAATATGATTCGGGAAAATCCAAATTTTTTGTCGCAAGTATTATGGACGGATGAAGCGTCTTTTTGTAGCTCAGGTAAATTTGCATAATATGCATTATTGGTCAGCAAAACCCACATTGGATGCGGAAAGTATATCAAAATCACTTTTGAACGTATGGTGCGGGATCGTCCAGGAAAAATTATAGGCCCATTTTTTTTGATCAATCCCTTAATGGAGAAAGGTTTTTAGAATTTTTAAACGTTTCTCTTCCACCACTTTGAGGACATCACGCTGGAAACAAGAAGAAACATGTGGTTCCAGCTCGATGGAAACCGGCGCATTACAACCGAAACGTACGTCAGCATTTAGAGGAGCAATATGCAAATCAGGTTATTGGAAGAGGAAGTCTATTTCATCCAGATGTTCGCCGGATTTAACTTGTTTAGATTTCTATCTGTGGGGTAGAAAAGACTTGGTGTTTCAAGAACAACCGACAACCCGAGAAACATGATGGAAAGAATACAAAATGCCATTAGAAGCTTGTCTAGGGCTGAAATTGAAGCGGCAGTTTTTTCTACCGAAAATAGATTACGTAAATGCATCGAGAAAGATGGACAACATTTTGAACATTTTTAATGTAAAATAACATTTCTAACGTATTTTTGATGAACTTTAAAAATTGTTTTGTGTTTATTTTGTTTTACAATTAAATTTTTCCATTTGCGTGGATTTGTTTTTCTTGCAAAGGTAACTTGATAGAATCCTATTATAAAACTATCTGAAACAGATTGGCATGGCTATTTGTTTTTAAAAACATACGATTGAATTGAAATTTTTAAATTTTCTCCTATAAATCGAGAACGCATGGACATATCGCGATGCGGTTTTCACTAAAATTCGGAAATTATATTGCGTCAGGAACATAGTATCGTTCCATTTAACTTTATTCCAAAAATCACAAAAATGTAAGAACGTTGCTGTTAATGATAACGTCCTCTAGTTTATTTGGTTTATAGAAAAATTTAAGAAAAAATTGATTTAAGAGTCCATAAAATGCTCTTTTTAACGAAATCTTGAAAATATTCAAATCGGATGAATGGTACAAGAGATATTTCGATATTGATATAACACTCAATTATGGCGACAAAAAAACTTAACCAAAAATAACATAACCTATAAAATGATGTTTTCAAAGTTATAGGTAATTACCTGATTTAGTAGTATTTGGAACAGAAGCGATTTACACGTACATAATGGTATTTTTCTTACCACTTTATGTATAAGAATTTTTTTCCAGAACTTCTGCTGACTACCATTGTCGAGATACAGCCGCTACGTACCCTTATCCGGACACCCTGTACATATACAGCAAATGCAGTATATACAAGAAATCGATAAACAGGATATCGAAAGACATTCTCACGCTTTTCCTGCATCAGCTGCAAATAATTTCCTGTGAATACGTGCACAAAGCCCCAACATAAATATCAAGCGTATACAAGGTATCCTTGTATAATACCGAAGAGACGGTAGGAAATAGAGCAAAAGGCAAAGGAAATAAAACTTTTTTCTTAAGATCCGGTGCATTTTAAATAAAGATTAGTCTACATCATGGAGTAATCATGACATCGCGTTTCGACGCCGTAATAAAAGCATGCATGAAGAGTAAATTTTATGCGTAAAACGTTATCATTCCTCTGGAGAGTTCTCCCACTTCAGTTTGGAATTTGAATAACTCGATATGAACGGGAAAGTTAAAGATTCCGCGCACGCCTGTAGGTTGTTGCAAACGAAAATGTGAGCAAATAATCCATTGCTTCAAGACCCTTCAAATCCAATATCTTTGCTTTAACTTCGTCTCTATCTTGTTTATATAAGTATGTACCTATAAGAGATTGGAAATGTATTTTATATTTGCAAAAACTTTCGGGAAAGTTTAAACGTAAGCTTCGATTTGATGAAATTCATAAAAATATTGGTTGGGTTTACAGTAACTCAGAAGGTGATCATGCAAATCGATTACTCCACGAATATATCAAAGTTCATGGTCAGCGTGTACAAAATTGAAGAAGTAATAAATTCAAACCTCCAAAATTCGACTATGGTATAGTTTTGTTTGGTTTGTGCTGTAGAATTCGCGTTTTGGAAGTCATTCAGTTTAATTCTAATTCAAAAATAGTTACAAACACTTACAAAATTGAAAATTGCATGATTTTATTCTACTTGTTACAAGCTTTCGTTTCATATGCAATATGGCTATATCAATGGAAATAAAAATATTTTGAAAATCCAAAATCTTTAAGAACCTTTAAAGGCAAAGATTCAATTACAAATTGCAAATGTAGGGCTTATAAAATGTATATACAGTGCCTAAAGTGCTTCCAACCCCTGCCCCTCCTCCTTCTCCTTCCCGCCTTCCGCTATCTTACAATCAGTTTAATAAAGAGGTACCAGTTTTGGGTCATTATTATTTAGCTTCAAAGATTGACGACAAATTTAAATGGAATAGAGAGTCGAGGACACCTCATTTTAAACGGATCACTCAGTATTGTATTAGACCAAAATTTCATAAAATTTTAGCACTTCACAATTTCGGCTAGACACTACAAACACTCTGCAAAAAATTTGGAACTGGTCGCAGGCACGAAACTTCTCGCTCGATATAATCAGAATTGAAATTGAATTCCTTTATGCTTCAATAAAAACCATAACAAGTCCGGAGCTCCACTCCCAAAATTGGAATCTTCTCGATATCTCAAAGCTCTGCGGTAAGAAAATTTTCCTCGTGGACAAACCAAAAAAAGGTAAGGCTGGAAATTATTTTCCTGAGACATCTTCTTTGACCACCCCTCTCGCAAACAATAATCAAGCTGGGTGTTTACAAGTTACGTAGTCGCTCACAGCCACTAAGCCAAAAGTATGTAGTTGAGGGAAAAATGAAAAGCATTTACAAACAAACCTAAGCATCTGGAATACTGCAATAAACGTCAACGGAATGAGGATAAATAAAAGTAAGACCAAAGTAATGATGATTGGACAAAATATAGAAAGGATGAACATAGAAATAGACAAAGAGAAAATAGAGCAAGTAGATCAGTTCCAATATCTAGGAGTAATAATAGATGAAACGGGTACAAATGAGGCAGACATCAATAGCAGAATTCAAAAAACAAACAAACTGTATTATGCAATGAGCACCAAATTTATAAATAAGAAAGAAATATCCAAACAAACTAAATTAAAAGTTTTCAACGCTATATACAGACCGGTGCTGACATTTGGTTGCGAATCATGGACTCTATCGGAAAGACAAAAGAGCAAAGTACAAGCAATGGAAATGAAATACCTAAGAAGGGTTAGAGGAGTCACAAAGAGAGACAGGATGAGGAACACAGACATAAGAAGAGACTTGGGCACAAAATCGATATTCGAATTTATAGAAGAGAGACAGCTATCTTGGTGGGGACATCTACAACGGATGAATATGGAAAGACCAGTAAAAAAAGTGTGGAAAGCGAAAATCCAAAAAAATAGAAAGAAAGGAAGACCAAGAAAAACCTGGGACAGTGTAATGGGCGAGATATTGACAAATAGAGGTAAAACCTGGAAAGAAGCGACAGTGATGGCCCAAAACAGGGAGGTGTGGATGAAATTTGCTCAAAACCCGCATTAGTGAATTAGTGTAGTTAATGTAGATACTATATACACCCTACACCTATAAAGGTAGATGGGTTTTAGATTATATATATATATGTAGTTGAAACAGGAAATAATAAGAGAGCACAAAGGAGACATTCTAAAATCATCAATAGTAATGGAAAGAATCAAAAAGTCAGAAAACTACGCACACAAATTAAAGGAACTGTGGATTAGAAACAATCAATCAAATCTCACACTGTCAATGCAAAATCGATCAAAACCAACCCTTCTAACTACTCCCCAGATGAAGAAGTTCGAGAAGACTTAGATCCTAAATCAGTTGATCAAAAGCTGCATATGTATTATGCAATACATGATGATGTAGCATGGTGCATTGGACAAGTGATAGATTTTCCTGATTTTATTTTCATATACTTACAGTGAAATCCGCTTAATGTGATCACGGATAATATTATCAATCGCTTATTGTTATCATTTTGGCTAGGTGATCAAAAAGGTTGCTTATTAGTAACACTATGAAAAAAATGCGTACGCAACCATCGCTTTTTTTCTGAGATAGGACGTCTTTTAATACGTACATACATGTGTGTGCATTGCATCAGTGTGTTTATTGTATCAGTGAATGATTGATATACATATATGTATAATCATGGAAGAAAATAATAAAGTGACAATAAAAAAGTGACTCAAAATTCGGATGAGGGTGACGATGATGAAGAAGAAATCAAATGCCCAACTAACAAGGACATTCGTAATGCATTGGACGTTGTACGTAAATGCGTAATTTATAAAGGCAACGAACAGGATTTTGAATCATTGATGAGCTATGAAAATGTCATCAACAAATGTTTTACTTGTAACAAGCAATCAACTTTAGGCTATACAGGGTGTTTCATAATATATGCGCAGGACTTCAGGATGTGACGGCTTGTCCAAAAATTTGAAAAAAAGTTTCGATCAACTTAACCTCTAAAATGCACCATTTTTGAGATACAGGGTGTTGAAATTTAATTTAAAAAATCAGTTTTTTGCAAATATCTCCGGAACCGTTGATCGTAAGGAAAACAGCTTTTGTAAGCATTTTCTACTCATAATAAGCTAAGTTGTGTGCAAGAAAAAATTGGTCACAATTGGTGAAGATTTTGAAGGGGTAGTGGTTGTTTTTCTCCCCAATTTCTACGCCACTGGAAAAAGTACGGTTTTGAGACATCCATTTGAACCGCCAATGTTTTCTACACAAAAAAGGTACTGTTGGTCATGAGCTCTAAAGTTGACCGTTTTCGAGAAAAATCAACTTTTATGTTGAAAAACATGGTGAATTTTTGAAATAAAAATTTTATTTTAGTGAAACGTTAGAACAAGTAAGAAAAGCAAACGTTAACTTCATAATTGCATAAAAAAATTAAAAAATGATACAAAAGTTGTCTTTTTATAATTCTCCAAACCGTAAAGGTAACGCATTTCGCACATTTCAGCGTTTGTGTAAAAAATTGTACAAATTGAATTTGTGTTCTTATTGAATGTGTGTGCGGTGTGTGTGGTTATGTTGACTGTATAATTTATTATTTGTTTTCTTGCCGATAAACGGTTCCGGAGATATTTGCAAAAAACGATTTTTTTAAATTAAATGTCAACACCCTGTATCTCGAAAATGGTGCATTTTAGAGGGTAAGTTGATAGAAACTTTTTTTAATTTTTGGACAAGCTATCACATCCTGAAGTCCTGCGCATATATTATGAAACACCCTATATATGTTCTTCTATGAATTCAAAGTGATGTAATGTGCAAATAATGTATAATATACCTAGTTAGTTATGCAATAAAATCTGTAAATTAAAATTCTCTAAAATTTTGACTTTTTTTTAATTCTCTTATTGTTATCAGTCGGTTAATTAAACAGATTTCACTGTAGTTTATGCAAAATTAAAAATCAGTTTTAACATTACAATTAATGATGTGTAACACAAGTAAAACAGTTATCCGTCCACAAACATAAAACAGTTCTTTTATAAATCTTTTCTATGTTTTCTACTAAACTTTAAGTTAAACTTAAGTAGATATTAAGTTGTAACAGCCATAACATTAATCGAAGAAGGATACAGCTTACGTCTTATTGCAAAAAACAATTATATTCTGTCATGTACAGGGTTTGGAATCGATACTTGGAGACAGGAAGATATGTTAGAAGATCTGGTCAAGATCGTAAATATGCGACAACCGCTGAGCAAGTCAGATACTTGCAAAGTGACCTTAGAAAAGCAACGGCAATTCAAGTTTGTACGAAAAGTTTACAAAAGAATCTTAAAGTGAAGAGACCAGTCCGAAAGCCACGACTGACTTTGGCTCTTAAAAGAAACCGATGGGCGTTTGCTCAACACCATATAGATTGGGAGATGAAGAAGTTGTCCTCAGTATTTTTCAGCGATGAGTCAAAATTTCGGTTGACACGTTGTAATGGACATCTTCCAATTTGGGCGTATACAGGTGAAAGACTAATTCAGGCTTCATACTCCTAGAGCTCTTGTTGAAAAGGCAGTACAGTGCAAAGAAACAGACATTGAAACTCACAAATCGGCAAACGATACAGCAGTAATATGTTTTGATTTACAGCAAACCTTACCAACGCCGTTACTTACCACATCAAAGGTATTTTACCTAATTTAATATCTGGGGAAGCTGATACTTTTTACTTGGGACGAAACTGTGTCTTCTAGAGGCTCGCAGGAGATTGGGTCGTGTTTAGTACAATATATCAAGGCGTTGCCTCCAAACATAACAAAGATAATCGCATATAGTGATTCATGTGGATGCCAAAACAAGAATAAAAACATTTGTTCATGTTCTTAGTAAAGACAACCCAAATAACAGAGATTCAGCACAAATTCTTAGAATCCGGTCATACTTACATGGAGTGTGACCGAGATTTTGCCGTTATAGAAAAAAATAAAAGGAAAAATCCACAAGTATTTATTCCTACTCACTGGCGGCAAGTTATTACTAGTTCTTCAAAAAATTTTAGAGTACATGAAATGACCAACGCAAATTTCTACTCTTTTATGAAACTTAATTCAGTGATAAAGAATCCACAGAGACACTACTGGAAAAGCTATAAAACTTAGAAAAATTGTTCACTTTCAATATAATAAAAATGCAAAAACGTTCTCTTTCAAGCCAAGCCAACTTTGGAAGATTCTTATGCAATCTTCGAATGCGTTTGCAGTTCTTCAAACCCTGGACGCCCATCATTATCACTAAATAACACACTTTTTATGCCGCTGAATATAAATTCAGTTAAAATCAAATTTGCTAAGTGGTCCATTTTATACCAATACGGTACACAAGAAGAGCTCAAAAAACCAGAAAGCTAAGACAGGATCAAAAAATAGTACAGAGAATTTAGAAGATGCTGAAGTACTATGAACTCAGATGTTGATGTTGAATCTGATACTGACAACGTTGTATATGATATACATTCAGATTATGCCTAATTTGATTTTTCAAATAAATTACGTTTTTCATAAAATGTGTATTATTTTGACCTTCTGAAATAAAATACTTTGTGCAAAAAGGGTACAAGTGCATCAAATTTCAAGAATTATCCTGTTTTTGAAAATTTTTGCTCCACAAATGAAAAAGTTTGTTGATTTTGTACAATCTACCTAAATTCAGAATATACTAACTCTGCTACAGAATTTTCAACAACCAATTAACTTTGCAGTTGTATTACTCAAATTGTTAAATTATGGACTTATAACCTTTTTGCACCAAACCCTTCAATTCTTAGAAAAATATCAAATTCAAGTTATGGACTGGCCACCAAAGATGAAGCTCAGGAGTCGACCTGTGGCTCCCAAAAGTCTTCAATAGCCTCTGGTAGCACTTCAAGAAGAATGGCTTGCCATACCCTAAGAGGAGATGTTGAACAGTCCTTCAATCTCGTAGGGGATAGTTAGTTCATTATTTTTTGTTGTGCAGTATTTTTTCATATAGGAAGGATATTACAAACTAATAAACGTTCACCGTCAATATTTGTTTAAATCAAGGTGTAGTAGTAACTAACTAATATTACACATTCTTGGAAAATAAGTCACGTCAATGGCAGGAACAATTAGTAATATAATAACGCTGTAATAATAGATTGGTAATTTCATCTAGAAATTGATTAACATACACATAGTGTGCAGTTTCCGGCATGCTTTCAAGGTTATTAGAAGTAAATAAAAAACATACTACAACAAAGTTGTGCTGCTTATTGTTAGTAAAACTATAAAAACATTTAGTGCACAACTGCTATAACAGAGAGAATACAGTAAAGAAGAAAACAATTTGCATAATTATTTCGTTAATTATACAGGTGCAACGACATTTAACCACATTTTATCTACTCAACTTACTTGATTCCATTCTCAATTTTCAACTCGTAAATAACTCGACACTAACAGTTACATTTATGTGATTTAAATATATTTAAAAAAACTATATATAAATTAACACTTCACCACAAATAATTCATCCTACATCCTCATTTACGCTTTATGATAGTACTCGATCCAAACTAATCACAATTATCACATCGTATTTACTTTAGTTCGAATGTCAATGTGACTCAGTTTTCAGGGTGCACCATCATGAATGAATAAGTAATGATAAAAACCTCGCAGACACGTTTTAATTTTTTTTTTATGTAACTAGTGTAACAGAAATACCGGTTTCTTATTTCTCTGTATTTTCATCACACGCGAGTAGATATATCAACACGGGGGAATTTAAAAATTATCGAGGAGGAATGCTAGAATAATAGCAGTAATCAATAGGAACCGAAACAATAACTAGTCTATTAAAGTTGTAAAGTGTACGAGCATACTGGCTGTACTCGGGAACTGATAAGATAACGACGTATACCGTCCATACCATAAAAAAAATCATAGATATTAAAACACGTTGAATAGAAGGAGACACCTAATCCACGCAAGAAACATGGGTATCAATGTAATGTTTGTATTCGTGTTACTGCATACCAGTTTAGAATTAATCAATTGTTACATTAATTAGAAAAATGTGATTTGAATGATAATTATGTTGTAAGAACGCAGAAGCTTACTGTTAGGAAATTGGTTAAGTGGGCAAAATTGTGCGAATTAATTCAATGTATCGTTTGTAATAGCTGGATGGCATATAAATCTAATCTAATGATTTATAAAAAGTAAACCGTTTGTGAGGTCTCCACAGTATATCATGAGCAAAATCATGTTTTTCTGCGTTAGCCTGAAGAGGTGGCAATTAGTAAGTAGTACCACTGACATATTCAAATACCTGTTTGTTTTGTTGTAAATTTGGTAGGATTTTTAAGATGTTTTATTAGCATTTTTTATGTCTTCTTTTAGGAGTTCGACTGGTATGTTTAAGATTTTATATTGAAGGTAAGGGTTTGGACTTGATTGGCTCCTTTTAGTAGTTTTAGGATTTCGTTTGTTGGTTCAGTATTATTGAATTGTTCTTAGGATTTGACTGGGAAGCGTTTCATTTGAGTTGAACTACGTGTCCTTAAACCTCTTTGTCCAAGATTCGCCGTGTGATGACACGAACTGGTGACTTATCTTAGTCCAGCTCACACAGATGCTGGGCCAACAGGTTCTTCGGCGGCGTGATCCTTTCGAAAGTTTTCCTGGTCGCTCAAAATTAAGATCTCTATGGATGTGGGCGTTTTGTTACAAACGAGAGCGCTCCAACAATTCTACGCAGCATCCTATTCTGAAGAAAATTGAGGCTCCTGATCTGCGACTTACAAGTGCTGAACCAGGTAAGGGCACCATAAGTCAGCATCGGTCGATACTGACCTCAATTAGGAATTCTTACGAGTTTATTTGGTTAAATTTGAAAGACTGGTTTTAGCATCTTTTAAGATTCGATCTGGCTGGGTTTGGTTAGAGTACGTCTAACATTTTTGGATTTCAGGATTTTGAATTAGTTATACAGGGTGTCTCAGCGAAACCGTTGATTAGAAGTTTATGGTGTTCTGGCCAAAATATAAATTTAAAAATTTAGAATTATATATAGTCGATTATGTTCGGGCGTTTTGTAAAAAAAAAATTGCTATAGCAGACATTTATTCAAAAAATTAACTGACAAGCATCAAACGACGAAGAGTGATTTTGACGATAGACTTTGATAATAAATCTTTGAGAACGCTTGTTTTCCATGGCACACTGGATAAGTATCGACGAGTTATGTGTACATTTTTCAAGAAAATCTAATTATCTCCTAAACTATCAATTTTAGGTATAGGCCCTATGGGACATAAAAGTTGTAAAATTGGACGCCGAAGACGATTAAGTAATAAAATATAGGGGGTGCCATTTGAAAAAATTAAGTTATGGTACTTCAAAATTTTGAAGACTTAACGTGCCATTGTAAAGTAACCACGCAATGTAGACAACCGTTCACGACGTTAAAATGTACTCCAACATGTTGTTTAAGCATATTATGAATTCTAAATTGATATCTGAAAAATCGAATGTTCTCTGATTTTTTGAATAAATGTCTGCTATAGCAAATTTTTCGGAAAAAATCGAATAACTACAAAACGTCCGAATCAAATTGCAAAAAGTATAGATATTCATAAAGCTTAAAAATAGGGGAATCCAAATATGTCAAAATATACAGGGTGTTCTATTAAAAATAATAAAGTAGGTGACGACTTCCGCTATAGCCGGAAGCGCTAGAAATCTAATAATATTTTCATTGAAGAGAACATAATCGACTATATATAATTATAAATTTTCAAATTTATATTTTGACCAGAACGCCATAAACTTCTAATGAACGGTCTCGCTGAGACACCCTGTATTTTGAATTGGATCTGGATTTTACAGTCCCAGATTCGAGTAATTATTGGTTTCTTTTTCAGGTATTTGACAGCCTTTTATTATTATCAGTACCTTTTATTGCGGATAATTGATTGGCATTGAATTTTTGGATCGACCTAGAAACGTTCATGTTTTCGTTTCCGAATTTTAAAATTCCAAGGTTCGATTAACTTTAATGATGCTCTTTTTAACTTGAAAATGTTTCTTTAATTTGAGCTTAGGGTGGAAATAAATCTAGCGAATGTTTCGGTTTCTATGACAGAGCATTAAGCATACAACCCTCTATTCCTCCCCCTAACATCTTATCTGGTTTTGTGTTATTTAGTGGGTATTAAGGTATTTCAAATTTGTCTTCTTCGTGAAATCATTTTTTGATTAATCGAAAATATTCAAGAAATTTAATTTTTTAGCAGGTTTACCATTAAGGAAACAAATGTAGGGGGCTGTAAAATTTTACCTGCGTATTTGCTATTATATTAGAAAAAGTTCTTAATGATATCCAAGAAGAAAATTTTGATCAGTTAGACTCAGATAGACGAATTAAAAGCAGGTCAGTTGAAATCAGATACGATTCATGCGATGACTAATGAAAAAGGTGATAGGTCGGAAATAGATGGCAGTTACTTTTTCGTTAAATGCAGCAAAATTTTATTCACCTCTATGTGTTTTTAAGACATTTTAGACACAAACGTAGGACAAACGAAGCTAATCTGCATAATATTCTGATGAAATCACCTGGTGTGTTTTCTTTTCAAGTATATATTAGATAAAAACGTCTTGCGAAAAATTTGGAAAAGATAGTTGACACACAAACGCAGTCCACTTCTTCCCCCTCCCCCCAAGCTGGTTTGTTGTCATGGATTTGGACCTTCCTTCATCCATTGCCTCAGTATTACACAACCCTCAACTTCGCATACCTATCTCTCATGACATAGAACATGTATCTACAATCGACAATTATCTGACTGTGAAGGAAATATTGAGGAAGCAGACGATAATTTCATATTATGGAAGAAACGTATACTACCTCAAGCAAAGAGGGATCAACAAGTTGGTCAGATTGGATCGCCAAGTCCAATGCCAGGTTTTGACATCTACACTTAAGTAATGGAACTTGTTTTTTTCTTGCTTGTTTTCCTATAACAATGTGCTCTGCTTTTGCTACGATGACAAATGATGGGACAATTGGAATCACCTTTAACTCAAATGCGTGGTGTCTCTTCATTCAGTACACCCTAAAGAGGATTATAAAACACCAAGACCTTGCTGAAAGTTTGGAAGTACGACAAGTGTAGTTGGAAGGTCATAATGGTGACATTCCTAATAGGTCTGCGAGGATGTTTCACAAAATTTCCATGCCATCATTGTCTTTGAGGCAGCGAAAACACAAACTACAACAAGCCACAGTGGACAGAATTTTCTGTAGGGAAAAACCAATATTCAATAGGAGACACCTGCTAAACTTGTTCTTGAAAGTACTGATGCCACCACGGCCACAATTTATAAAAACTAGATTAGTTAGAGGTGAATAAAAGTATTTCTCTATTGTTTTGAATCATGATCGTGTAGGAAATAACGCTTACTACTGAACAGCAAAAAAACCGAATTACATCGTTAGATTATAATCAAACGAAATGATAATCGTCGTAGTTTATGGAATCGTTGCAAAATACTTAAACTGATAAATAAGATTTATCCGATAATGTGAGTATTTCTAAGCACATTACGCGTACTGCAGCATATTTGAAATACCGACACGCTCCTATCTTTTTATATTCGCTATACGAGATATGCTAGGGAGATGCGGATTTAAGCAGTCACGTATTGGGGAGAGTTGCGATGTGAATGGAATGTTCTTCGTCTCAGCAGTGGTAGCAGCAGCCAGTTTGCAGAAATTATCGATTTGTTATTAACGGTAGGTAGGATGCATCTTGAATGTTGAACGTCTTATAGCGTGAATGCACGATGGAAATTTGAAATATTTACCATAGGATATATGAGCCCATTTACACATACTATAACGTCGTGAAGTAGGTATTTTGTTGGTAAGAACACGATCGTCTCTGTACAAACATTTTAAACATGTCGCTTACAAGCACACAGCTTACAATATATGAATAGCAAAATCGAAATTCGATAAAACGCTGAGTTTATGCTGTTATAACTAAACGAAAATAAACGATTTCTCTCTCTTGACTACAAAAATTGGAAAGCCTTATTTGACCATCACATCGGTCAAGGCAAACTCGGCCAAAATAAAGACCTTTTGTACCCCCATGCCGTTTTAGTGGTCGCAACAGGTTACACCCGGACAAAGAAATCCAGAACCTGATCAAGAGTTTACAACATCTCACGCCAACAAATGAAAGTTCAGTAGGAGCAGTGCCTTGTAGCGAGTTCAGACAAAGGCTTTGATGATGACATAAGAACTCACGTATTTTACTTACTTTTCAGGGATTTTCAGGGGTGATCAAGCATTGAAAATGTTACCATTTGTTGTTTCAGGTATGTGGATCACAGGAAATTGAAAATCGACCGGCCATGAATTTAGTTTTTATAATAATTCTTCTCCGTTCTTGCTCATATATCTATCGGCCCTTATTATTATCTTGTTATCTTCACCGTCTCGTCTATTTTTGTCTGTAAAGCTTGAAAGCGTAAAATTCATCTTTCTGTTCTCTCCCTGCACAACTATTGATTTTAGCACAAATTGCCGATGAGTAAGCTCCAGTTTGCATTTTCAATAGATATTTGAGAATTTTAAACAACGTAACTGACGTTTTCTATACGAAATGCTTTCAAAAGGGGATTATGTATACTCGTATAACTTACAGCACACATTATTGCGCGAAGTATTCGCTTTGTATATACCGAAATATTCGCTCATGCGATGCCCGGTTTTTGTTTGAAGTAAAGCCAAAGCAATAACCCAACCGAAAGACGACTGTACACATACGACGGACTTTCTAATAAAATACATATTCGACAGGTTGTTGCAGTGTAACCTTCGGCATTCCAGGTCAGTTATTCAACTAACTAATTAATCACTATACACTGAAAATGTAACGCAAAGTATTAAATCTCTGCTAACGATCAAATGGGGCAATTTAAAATGGAATATTTCCTGAAAAAAATGGGAATCCAAAACGGTAGTACTGATATCTACATACATACTATGTAATTCCCAAAATTAATTATGCAATAAATAACTTTTTGGAATTAAATTTACGGTCTACTGATTATTTTCATTTGTAAATATTAATCTATCTGCATAAAATCATAACAACGGCGTTTCAATCTGATAAATGAATGTGTAAATAAATGTAATGGCAAAAATTAAACAAAAATGATTTATTTTGATGTAATTCTGGATTAAAAATATAAAAATAGTAAAGGGAACCGTTCAGCCACAACTGCACAGATAATAATGCGATGTACGATTGCGACCATCCGTTCAAGGAGCCTCTGTGACTTGTATTTTGCTCTTTTAGTTTTGAGCTGTCAAATTTGACGTTTTTTCAGAAAGAAAAATATGACATACAAACTTTGCCACCTTCTGTCATGTCTGGTCATGGGGTTAAACTTAAAAAGCAAAAAAAGTATTTCGTTAATTGTGTCAACAGAACATTAACAGTCTCAAGTAAATTTCACAGTAAAAATATTATTTCTACTTCAAACTTTACCACCCTCTTTCACCTTCTTAAGGAATGAATTTAAACAACGCCGAAGAACTTGTTTTATTAAGTTTGTCAAACGATATTAATACCAAGTTGCAGATAAATTTGACCATAAAAATATTCACTTCTTTACCACCTTCTTTCAGCTTCTGAGAGATTGAATTTAAAAAGCAAAACTACAAAAGACATGTTTCATTAATTGTGTCATTTTTCCTTGTACAAATTTTGCCACAGCTTTTCACTTTCTTGCGCCCCATTTCACCCAGTGAAGCGTTGTAAATTGTAAAACCGCCAAACACCATTAAAGTCTACATGTATTTTTAGTTCTTTTTTATCCACAAACTTTACCATTTCGTTTCACCCCGCTAGAAGTTGAATTTAAACTAATACCGAAGCACGTTTCGCATTGTATCAAAAAACATATTTAACACCCAAAAGAAAGCTCTTTAAGCGGAGGGTCGCCAGGGAAGCCGGATTTTTTTTTCGGTTTTTTAGTAAAAAAATTTATATGCCTGTGTGTTTAATATTTAAGCCCATTTTTGAGGGATAAGAATAGTGTAACTGTCAGAAACCACCATTAACATCATCATGTTGCCTTGCTAATACATATTACACAACTATTAATGTGTTAAATACGAAACGATACAGAGTAAGCAAATTTTGGAAAAAAATCCATTTATTTATAGTGTAAAACGTCAATTTAAGCTTTTGCAAGGGTTGATTAGGAATTGACTTTACCCTTCAAATTTAAAAGAAATTCCTATATTTTAGCAAATTTCAAAAATAATATTATAATAATATTTAATAGGACAGTGTTCTGACAAGTTGCCGACTTAACAAAGACACAAAATAACTGTTTATGAAAGTGATAGCCTCCTCATTTAACGAAAATGTCTGTCCTTCAGGTGCAATTTTTTTAGATTACGGAACAAAACGAAGTCTCTTGGGGCTAGATCTGGTGAGTAACGAGGATGGTTAAACACTTCATTCGTGGATTTTCGCCATGGCAACCACTGAGGTGTGAGACGGCATCTTGGCGAAACAAAATCTTTTTTCTGCAAATGTAGCTGTTTTTCAGCAATTTCTGCCTTTAGCTTGTCAAGTAATGACGTATAGTATCCTCCTGTAATGGCTTTTCCTGTTTGAAGATAATAGATTAAGATAACTCCATGACTATTGCAAAAAACCAGTCACCATCACTTTCACAGCCAAAAAAAAATTTTTTGCTATTTTTTTAGCCAATCCCCTCTTGGACAATTTGAACAATTTGGTCGACTAATACCCCCCCACCTCCCTATCTCTTCTTTACATTTATTTGACGAGTTGTCATTCCATTCATAACAAAACATTGGCTTATAAATGATGGAGCACCATTTTATTTTACTATTACTGTTAGAGACTTTTTAAACCATCAGTACCATAATAAATGGATTGGAGGAAAAAATAATTATTCTCAGAAGTAGCCCCTACGATCAGTAGATCGACTTTCTTTTGAGGGAGCCTAAAACGATTAGTTTATTCTTCGTCAGTTGCATCCCGGGAAGAATTGTGCAAATTTGAAACTTCATAAAAAAATCGACCGCTATTGGACAAAATACATTTCAATTTTTAGGCAAGGAAATGGTGATAATTTTCAACAAATTCTAAAAAATAATTAAAAATGTATACTTTTTCGATTTGTATGTTTGTGATCTACAAACAGCTACAAAATGTCTAAAATTTGAAAGATAACCTCGGATGAATTTAAAATTAACACACTGAAATAAAATCTTTTAATGTGTCCATAACTAACAAATAGAATAAAAATAAACACCGAAACTAAATTTCAAATTAGCACTTTTTAATTAAACGAAGTAAAATTAGAATGACGGGACGAATTGAAGAAGAAATAAATTTAAGTTACCGGTCGTTAAGTTGATTTATTTACCCGCTTTTAGATGACTTCCTCCAGAAATACTCACAATGAACACGTCCAAAAAAAAATTGTCCAAAATCGTGTAAATAAATCAACTCGAAAACAGAGAACCTGTAATTTGTTATTTTCGCTTGTTCAATTTGTCTTCTTTCGTTCCAGTTTTGCTTCATTTTTTATTAAAGTTAAGAAATTATATGTCGGAAATATGTAGGAATTATTGATTTTAGATCATATAAAAAAGGCTTTTAACAAATTAATCGATATACAGAAAAGAGGACAACTTACCAGGTTATCTATTGAAAATTTCTAGGTAGTAATTCCTATTTATAAAGAAAGAGATCCTTGCATCGCTAATAAAGTTCTCATTCTTGACAGCTTTAATTCAATGTAATTAAAATATTCGTGCAGATATAAATTTCATTTCAAATTACCTTGAGAAAATACACATACATAAGTATGTAAGTATTATTCCTTCATCTTAATTAAAGAAACTAATTGGTGATAATGATAATAATTTTCACGTGATTTACAAGAATCTAGGATCGCATCTAATGTGTGAGAGAGAATCTTTATTATGGCTCAAAATATAATTATGTTTACATTGCTGCGAACCCGAACAAAATGGCTTGCAAACTATTCCGAAAAGCACATAATGATGGGAATTTTTTCTGTATAACCCTTTCGCTAAATTTGTTTTTATCTTTGATTTCAGAAAAAAATTGCAGAAATTTTCTCTAGCTGTGTACTTAACAAGATAGTCTAAACCATTTTTTTAATATAAAATGCTATTTTTCCTATGACGGAGCTTGCCTTTATCAGATTTTATAAAAAAAAAATCGACCAAATTTTGAAACTCATGAACCAAATCTAAAACTACAAAATCGTCTCACCAAAATGTTCAACATCCTAAAACAAATCCCAAAAAATCCTTACAAAATTTGAAAAAAAAATTATTCTTCATTTTACTCGATCATTCTAGCCTGCCAATCTATGTGCCGTCCAAAACAAATTTAAATTTATCAATAAAAAAAACAAATTAAAACTTGAAATCTAACAGTAAAGTCGACAATGACAATAAGTACCTCGACACAAAACACCAGCAGAAGCATTCGTCGTCCAATTTGCAACTTAAAAAATCCTAATAACCACTCGAATCAAAACTCAGCAACCCAAAATCGTGTGGCCGAACCTATAAAATCCTAAACCAACACAATACAAAAACCCGAAATTCAAAAGAAATTCTGAACAGCTAAATATAACCAGCTCAAAATCCTTAAATTCTGAAAATTTACAAAAAATTTCAAGCAAATCTTCAAAAAAAAATCAAAGAATACCAGAACTAGCGAATTCAATCCTAAAAATTCCAAAATCGACCCACCAAGATATTAAACATGCTAAAAAGGAATCCCAACAAATCTTTACGAAAATACTCTTACTTATTTGCGCCTACCAATCATGTAATCTCGAAAAAACTCTGAATTTAGCCAATAGCCGTAAGAGATAACGAGAATATTTGGACGGCATAAGGAAACCCGCACCATATGGAGGAAAAAAAGACTGCAGGTTAAATTCGGATTTAATGTTTTATTCATTAGATGGAAAAAGATATTTCCTCCGACAGAAAAAAACATAATTTGGTAACCACTGCCTACCTACACGAAGATTAAAGCTTAAACAAACAAAATGTGCTTCTATGGTCTATGCCCGGCAGGCATCGAAGTGGAGTTTGGCCCTCTTTCGCTATTTTATAATGATAGGTATATAACTATCCTTATTTAGTGCTATGAACGTCGTCAAGTCGCTTGACATAATTTTCGTAATTTTTTTTTTGCTTGTAGCTTTTCTGGCTGCAGCTTCGCTCGCGTAGACTATACCGGGTGACCCATCAAAAACAGAACAGATTAATTATTACCGAAACGGCAATTTTTTGAAAAATTTATTTTGTAGCTGGGCACATGTCCGTTACCAGGAGAGCCCTTTGTTTAATATTGAAGAAAAACTAAATTGATTTAACTCCTAATTTCGTTTTTTTTATTTGCTTAACTTTTTTGTTAAATTCAAACTTCTAATTGTATGCCCCCTACCAGGAGAGCCCTTCCGTTATCATCACAGGAAACTGGGGTCGAGTGACACCTTATTTGAAAGGTAATTAAATTTGCTTTACAACGACACCATACTCGCTAGAACGTGACGAAAAACTTTGATTTAACAATTAATTCTTTTTTTCAGAAAGATACCCGGATTTCGTAGGAAAAACATGAGCAACTTTTTTATTCGGACATTTAAATTAGCGTGTAGATTCAAAAGAAGGAAATTTTCAAATTTTACTTGTCATGCTTCATTTGTTTAATATTGAAGAAAAAAGTGAAATTCTTTTCTTATTTGCTGTAACTTTTTTGTTATTTGAGATATTAAGATGCAAATTTGAAGCAATTCAAATTATAATCTTTACTACTTTTATACTTTTATTGGCGCTTAAAAAAACAAATTTCTTTTATTCCTTTTAAATTTTTAAAATCTCATTAAAATTTCAGAAGATTTTTTTAAGAAAATTTTGCCAAAATTTTGGAAAATTTAGCTTATCCTGATTCGTGCAAAACTTTTTTGTTTATCGCCTTATCTGTATTCAGTGAAAATATTTTTTTAAGTCACAAAAATTGCACGATTCCAATTGAAAATGTTGAGGTTTGGTGAGATTCTTCAAAAATTTTAATCAATTTGTTTTATTAACAAAGTCATAACATTATTATTTCCCGGACAATTTAAATTCTTTCGTATCTTTTGTTTAAAAAAAGAAAAGATTTTAGTTTTTCTTCAAGAAAATCAAGTTTAAAAATTTGATTATTAAACTTAGTCGAAATCTTAATTGTGTCAATTTATTAATTTATTTTTCAAACAAAAATGTTACCGAAATCAAACAACTTTTTTTTAAAATATTTTTCTAAAACCCGTTAAAATTTTCACGGCCGCTGTTGAAAACATTAGGAACAAAGTAAACAAAAAGGTAAGCTTCTTAAAAATTTCGAATATCTTGTCGTAATATCTGTTCATTTCACCATTATACAAATATTTTTCGCCCGCTAGGCATTGAAGTTCTTCAAAAAATGCTAAAAAAACATAAAAAAAGTAACATAACATTCAATCCAAATTTCAAGTAATTTTGATTATAAAAATATGATTTTTTTAATTTTGCTCTAAATAGATATTTACGATATATGTATCGTAATGTGGAATTTTACGATACGCGATGAAAAAATCCATCAAGTATCGTTAAGACACATTGCAATACAAATACCAAACAAAGTCTTACCTGATTTCACCATTATCAAATTTGAATGTACATAGTGAAATTTGAAAGAAATAGTAAACCGCATATTAAACAAATGAAGCATTACAAGTTTTGAAAATGGATTCTTAGTGAGCTTTTGTGTCCATTATTACAGGTTTGTTTCTATAGTTTTAGTTTTGACAAATGTAATTACCTATGTATTATAAAACACGAAATTTATTACCACTAGTGCGCTAAAAACTTCCACCGACACTAAAAAATGTTTTTAAATATTTTTCACATTACGTAGTGAAATCAGATAAAATTATTTTTAATATTTTAATTTTGTTCCTAAAAACTTTCCCCTAAGAGCAGCCATTTTTCTATGAGTCTTGAATTAAAAAAAAAAAATAAAACATTACTTGTATCAAAGAGCTTTTTTTAATTTATCGAATTTTAAGAGCTCAAAATATTTTATTGTATCAAATAAATACGCGATGAAAAAATCCATCAAGTATCGTTAAGACACATTGGTAAAACAAAGTCTTATCTGATTTCACCATTATACAAATATTGAATAATACAATGTACGTAGATAAAGTAAATAAGTATCCATTATTAACATAGTTTTAGTTTTGACAAATTTTGATTGATTACTCGGGATTTTTAATATTTTAATTTTGTTCCTACGTTTTTCGAAAAAACGTCTCATTACTTGTATCAAAGAGCTTTGGTATCGAATTTTAAGAAAATATTTTATTTAAATCATCAACCGAATACCGGTATTCAACTTTTGTTGATGTGTTTCGAGAGCGCATTGAATTACCGAAGACAAACAAGCTCTAAAACACGTACACTGGCTTGCAATAAAATCTCGTACCCCCTGATGTCGAGCAAGCTAATTTTTAAGATTATTTTTCAATGTAAGCTGACTTTAGATTTGACATATGCAATAGATTATGCATAGAGATTATGGTAAATTATAAAAATAGTGTACTTCTGGAGCTGAAACCTCAAATTAGAAATGTCATAAAAAGCTGAAATCAATCTAAGTAAAACTAGCTGTACGAGATTTTATTGCAAGCCAGTGTACATCTATCACTAATTGTGTGGAAGAACATGAATACTTGCTGTGGATCGAATATTCCAGTTAAATTTGACCATAAGAAGTATTTTTTTAATTATTGAAACCCTGCCACCCCCGGTTATGAATTAAATTTGAGAAACACGTGTTTCATTACAGCATTATTGCCAAGTTTCAAGTAAATTTGACCATAAAAACGCTATTTCAATATAAACTTTGCCACTCCCTTTCAGCTCCTTAGCGGTAGAATTTCGACGCCTACAATATTCTTTTGTCCGCAATTGTATTTCTTTATTTCACTACAATAATACATAAATACAGTTACGGAAACTACAAACTGGAAAATATGGATATTGCGAAGCAAAAATTATAGTGTGCTTCGAGCCACCGTACGATGGTGATTTTTTTAAATTAAGGAGGGGCAGCTTTTTGTTGACTTAGCTTACTGCTACTATTTCGCGTTGTTTACTTTGTAATATTAAGTTTATTTTGAATAACAATTCAAACATCGAAAAAAAACGGGCTAACCTGCGGAAGTTAATAGAGTCGTTTTGAAGAGGATGTTTGCGAAGTGTTGCAGGGCATGAAAGACAGTTATCTACGAAAATTACAAACTGATAACTAGGAATACCGCAAAGCAAAAAATGTAGTGGGGCACCAGCCACTATACAGGGTGTCCCACCTGACGCGATTTCTTTGATAATTTGTTTATTTTGCAGTAAAGAGAAAAAAGTTCCAAATAAAAGTTGTCCCTATTTATACGATGCATAGCTGGAAAATATTTTCAAATATACAGGGCGTCCCAATTATAGAAAAACCGTATGTAACTTTATGATTTTAAATGGATCACTCTATATATTGTATATTTTTTAGATTCTACATGATATTCTAAGTAACTTTTATTAAGACCTTCCTAGACCTACCTATGTGCTTTTGTTTTCAAGAAACTAAATATTTTATCAAAAATTTTGCAATTGCAGCGCTCTCGTTAATGAGCTGTAGGATCAAAACTAAAATATGTAGAAAATTTTGGCTTGGGCAAATTGATACGTCTTGAATTGGTTTACTATTTCCAATATTAACATGTACGGATCCTTTTGTTGACATACAGTTACTGGCGCCAGCATTTGGAAACATTTAAATGCCAATAACTCGGTTTTTTTTCTGCTAATAGGACAGCCTATATCTGTTTACAGTGTTGGATGCAAAATTAAATTCTCTTTCTTCTGATATAAGAATGTACCCATTTATCTTCAACCGTTTTAGAGAAAAATGTATATTTCTTCTGCTACTGTCGAAAAAGACCACTTCAATTTGCACGTAGTAGGCTATGTAACAATAATATTATCAGTTTTATTATCGCCTTGATAATGACAGCATTGCTGTTGAAACGCATTTTTTCAAAACTTGTTAAAATCAATTTGACCAGTGAAGTCCGTTCACCAAAATTTTATTCTAAATTTGAGTTTTTCAGTTCGATTTTAACCAAAAAAATAATAGTCACGTGATTCAGATCATTTCTCAAAATATCGAAAAAAGTTATTAGAAAGAGTTTTTCGCAATTCTTAGCCCAATTAAGATAATTTAGATTTTTTGCCAATTGCACCACTGTTGCGAAATAAGATTCAACGCAGGCTTTAAACTTGTCTGTATTAATATTTTGAGTATTACTTTTAGACAACCTTTTTCAAAAATAGTTATTTTATGAGGTTACCTTATACAGGGTCAAGAACAAATAAACTTTGCATCACATGTGACCAAATTTTAATAGCCCTATTTGGATTTTGTAGAAAAACGCACATTGAATATGGTGCTGCCTTAAAGAAAATGTGTCTGGAATAAAGCATTGTTAAAACTAAGAAGTTTTAAGGTTGCGTTGAGTCTTATTTCGCAACAGTGGTGCAATTTACAAAAAATTAGCAAAAAATCTAAATTATCTTACGCAGCTGAAATTTTACAAATGGGCTAAAAATTGCATTTAGAAAAACTTTTTCTAATAACTTTTTTCGATATTTTGAGAAATAACCCCACTTTTTAATTTTTTCTGGAAAAAAATTTGAATTTCAAGATAATGCGAATCACGTGACTAAAATTTTCATCTTGATCGAAGCAGAAATTGATGAAACTCAAATTTAGAAAAATATATTAATAAAAAAAAATCCCTACTGGTCACACTATATTTAATAACCATTTGTATTTATTCATTACATTTTGCGCAAAATTTTCTAATAAACTCATTAACGAGAGCGCTGCAATTGCAAAATTTTTGATAAAACATTTATTTTCTCGAAATCAAAAGCACATAGGTCTAGGAAGGTCTTAATCCTGTAGAATCTAAAAAATTTACCTAAAATATTCCATTTAAAATAATAAACTTACATGCGCTTTTTCTCTAATTGGGACATCCTGTTTATTTGAAAATATTTTCTAGCTATGCATCGTTTTTCTCTATACTGTAAAATAAACAAATTATCAAAGAAACCGTGTCAGATGGGACACCCTGTCTACTGCACTGATTAATGTTTTACGTACCATTCATTGTTAAAATGTGTAAATTTTGTGTCCTATTTGTCAAAGTGAAGAGAAACGAATTCGAATTGTCTTCAAGTCCCACTAAATACTTTAAAATGCTTCGTAATATAAAAATTGCCCTAAAAAGATTACACAAGTCATCCTGCAGGCGTTCATTTGTTAAGAATATCAGCTGTAAGGATTATGTAAGTGCAAGTGAAAAATTACAAGAAATCATTTTGACTCGAATTAAAAAAATTGGGCTCCGCTTAAATGCAATGTATTACTCAATAACCGTTGGTTGACTAGATTAAACGGTGAAAAGTTAATATATTAAAATTATTCGCCGACGGCAAATTAGCAATAAAAGTATATAAGGACGTATATAGGATTAAATTTAATATTGCCTCATATAGCCAATTAGTTTTAATCACAACTATTACAAGTGTTGCAATAAAATTTTGTTTTATAATTAAAAAAAAAACCTAATTAAATGTTTGTGTAAATTGCTCAACACTGTTCACAGGTAATTAAAGAAGGAACCTCCTTGAAACTGAGAAGTACTCTTAACCATAAAAAACTCTCATTACAAGAAAAAAAAACAGAAAAAAACAGAATAGGTAAATCCAGTTCACGAAAGCCGAGAATGTAAATAAACAAATCCGTTCTGCATAACGCCGGACGTTCTATTTATACTTTATCGGAAATTACATAATGCATGCAGAAAATCGTAATCACATCACTTTCTACATCGGTCGTTTTCAAGTTTATACACATACAATTCGCTCTATTTTTTTTTAATTATTACTTCTCGAAAACGTATTTGCGGATCAAACGTTTTTCGGTGACCGCCACAAAAACTAAACGACGAGCAAAAATCTTACCGCACCGCAATTTTCACACAACCGAAACGGTAAATACGCGAAACGCGGCGAACGAAACGGACTCCCGCGGCACACCTGTTGAGGCCTTTCCGAACGTGCGACTGACGCTGGTTTCGAACTGGAGAACGGACGCGGAGACTGCGCCTTCATCATGTTAAAATACTGCTCTCGCAGAAGAAGAGAATGTGCGAAATATGGCAAAGTTGATATAGCGTAGATAGACGTAATAAAATCTATATAATCTGATAAAATATTACATCGGGGGTAAATGGTAAACCCTGCCCGAGGAAATGGGAGCATTGGTAGTTAGAGGTCCTGGTCGCTAACATCATCGTTATTCCGAAAAGCAATGTGTTTTCATTGGATTGGGTTTCTGCGTTGCTTGGATTATATTCGGAATCTTCGTTTATAAACCTTCCCACTGATATTAACTAATTGTGGCTAACGTAATCCGTTCACACTCATATCACTCATATATCACACAATTTTTTTACGCTATTGTATTGTTTAGTCTTCAAAACATGAGAAGCAACCAATTTATGACAGGCCAAAACTTCAGTGGCATCGTTAAGAACGTCGTCTAGTATGTCAGATCAAAAAAATCGTTTTGTATTTTTTTTTCATATATCGCGTCTAAAATAGGTATGCAAAACGTGGGTAAAAGGATTTTTCGAAATTTGAAGTCGTTGAAAAGTTACAGCCGTAAACCAAAGTAAGTATAGGGCAGACTTTTGCATCGAATATCCTCGAGGCCAAACAGGTTCGGATATCGAGCGGAGAGGAGAAAACGGCTTTGCATGACTTCTTTGAAGGAAGATGTACTCTATGGTCCAGGCATAGCGGATTGATGTTAACACAATTTTTTTTGTCATGAATTATTTCACATTTTGTTTAGGCTACAACCGCTGTACCCATATTTTGGGGTCTAATGGCGAAAATGCTAAAATTATCCAATATAGACATTTTGTTCATCGGATACGATTGACTATAGTTTGACCACGTTTGACCACCTTTTACATTTTCAAAATTTTCAAAATAAAGTTTTTTTCGATTTTTTTTTTTACTACAAACACCAAAATTTTGTTGCAGTATAGGATTGACCAACGTTTGACCATAATTGCCCACCAAATAACTTTTTTGAAAACCTCACAATATTCGAAAAAAACAAGTTCATATCTCCAACGAAATGACATCAAACCCCGATAATGTCATAACCTCTTGAATCGCATTTTTCACAAATTTTGAGAGGTGGTCAAACGCTGAAAATAATAGAACTTATTGTGCGGTGTCTCTACATCACAGAAAATTGAAAATTATCGTTTGACCACCCTTCGGTTAAATCGTAATCACATATCAGTTATATGAGACTTTAAGATCGGATAAAATTTAATCGGAGGCTGGTCAAACGATAATTTTCAGTTTTCTGTGGTCTAGAGACACGGGACAATAAGTTCTATTATTTTCAGCGTTTGACCACCTCTCAAAATTTGTGAAAAACGCGATTCAAGGGCTTATGACATTATCTGGGTTTGATGTCATTTCATTGGAGATATGAACTTGTTTTTTCATTTTTTTCAATCATGCTCAAATGTTGGTCAGTTCTTTTTTTGTGTTTGTAGTAAAAAAAGTCGAAAAAAACTTTTTTTTGAAAATTTCGAAAATGTGAAAGGTGGTCAAACGATGGTCAATCGTATCCGATGAACAAAATGTCTATATTGGCTAATTTTAGCATGTTCGCCATTAGACCCCAAAATATGGGTACAGCGGCTGTACCCTAAACAAAATGTGGTCAATCACTGATGGTCAATAGTGGTCAATAAATGGTCAATCCTTTCTAGCATTTTTGTCGATTTTTGATCACTTTGTGGTGCCAACTTCGCGGACCTTGCAATAACTTTCAAACGCGTTTTTCTGAAAACACGATTTCTTCTAATTGCTGCCATGATATCTCAAAAACTATTTTATTGATTCTGCCCAAATTTATACAGCATGTTTAGTACATATAAAACTACAAGTTAAACTACAATAATTAAGATTACTTCGTTAGTTTTCTTTTTATCAGCTATATAGACCTAAAAAAAAAGTGCGAAAAATTGATTTGTTTTCCTAGGGCGCAAAAAAATATGATTTTTTGGAATTCTAACTTTATTTTAGTTCCCTGTAAAGCCTCAAGACTCACGATCAAAATGGCATTTGATTTTTTGATTTCAGATCAGCAGAGATGCTGGAATCATGGCAGCAGTGGAGCACCTTTTTTTATATATGTGTTCCTGTTGAGCGGTGTATTTCCAACTACATTCGATATAATTACTTCAAAAATTCACAAAATTTGTTTAAATGTTAATAAAAATGATACATAATTTATGCAACGTTATATTGTAATGGTTTGTCGAAAAAAAAATCCTCAAGAAAGCATTAAAACACGACCTTCACACTAGACAGTAAAAAGAAGTGGTCTAAAATGTGTTCCTTGCGAGACACCCGAAGTACAACAAAATTTTTTGGTTTTATATCATTTATCGCCAATATTTTCCGAAGGTTTTCGACGGGGTTCAGGTTTGATGGGGGAAGTAGTTATTGCACTACATGCGAACTTCAATTCATTGATTTCGGCCATCGCGATAATGCACATGTGAACTGGTGCATTGTCTTGATGAAACAACACTTTCTTTTTCGCCAAATGCAGCTGCAATAAGTTGGCATAATACTCGCCGTTGATTCTTCTTCGTTTCTGAACATAATCAATGAAAATTATCCCGCGCGCATCCCAGAAAACTGACGCCATGACCTTACCGGCAGATGGAACTGTCTTCGCTTTCTTTGGACCCCATTCTTCCCTTTCAGTCCATTGTTTTGACTGTTCCTTGATCTCAGGTGTGAAGTGATGGATCCATGTTTCATCCATAGTTATGAATCAATTCAACGCTGTTTTTGTTCCATAGTGAATAATCGCGGCACCCATTCCCCGCATAGCTTTGGCATGTCTAAGTTTTCAGTCAATATGCGATGTAGCGCACTTTTTGAAATGCCTATCATATCTGCTAGCTCGCGCACTGTCATTCAACGGTCATCCAATACCATTTTGTGGATTTTCTTCGCCATATCTGACGCGGTCACCTCATTTGGTCAACCATTGCGATGTTCGTTTTGGCAACTCGTACGACCTCGATTAAACCCTGCTACCCAATATTTTAGGTTAAAAAAATGTTTCGCGAACTCAGAACTAACGCTACGAAACTGACAGAACTTACAACTTTATAAAGTTCATTTGCCTCGGTAGTAGGATCCTAGACTCTATACATTGCCACCATTTCCGCGCGTTGGTATTGTTTCTTATGAAACATGAATAGCTTTGAATTATCTTGAAATAAATTAAAATTTCAATATACATCGTCTAAAGAATAATAAAATTGGAATAAATCCCGCTATTTTCCAGTCAAAAGAACGTCTCTTACGACTGATGTAAATAATGAAAACGTCGCTTGCAATTATACGAACTTTCTAATTCACTGCAATTCATATAACCCTCGAAAGCATCCTCAGAAAACACTTCAGAATATATTTTCGCGGCCATCTCGGATACTGCCTCTTGGAAAAGCAGCGAGATATTTCAGCGGGGCACTTTTACGTAAAGTAATATTTCGCTTAGAAAAGATAAATAAAATTTTCTTTCTTAGATGTATACGATATACGTTGCTTATTCTTTTGTATAAAAGTTTTAGCTCTAGCGGAACTAAAGTTAAACAAAAGTTTTAAATAGAAAGTCATGATTGATATAGAAAAATATAACATATACAAAAGTAAAGGTAACTGCTTTATAAATTTTAATTAGAACCACGTTGCTTTAGATGTTGTTTGGATATACAGACATATGTATAGACTGGCAGTTATCATATAAGTCGTGATATTTATACGTAATATCGTTAGGCAGGATATAAAAGTTAAAAGCTACTTTAAATTTAAATTAATTAAATTGTATCTGGCATTTTTAATGAAGCAAAAAGTTGACCACTCGCTACAAAGATTATCCTTAACAGGCAGATGAAAATAAGCATGGGTAACAGTTAGATATGGCAGCTACATGTACGCATGTAAGATCAGATTGTTAATGAAGCCCCTTATTGTATCTTCTGACAAAAACACAATCCTCATTAACTTTTAATCCTTATGCAATCTGATAATAAACTTATTGTTAGATAGATGAATATTTTCAGTTAGAGCTGAAGCAGAATTAAATTCTAACGATGAAAAAATTGAACATTATTCCATTATCAGTTTAGAACTTTAGTAGATGTTCTAGGTTGTTCTAGGTCATATTGTTCCAGATTATTACGGAGAGAGCGATGAGGGTGCACGAGAACAGCCAAAAAAATCGGGCAAAAACGGCTTTTTCAGCTAGTTCATGATTTTTAGAAAACTATTAACTTCCAATAGATGTTCCAAATTATTCTGAACATTATTCTAAAAAATTAAAGCACCGTCTTCCATAATATCAAAGATAACGGGGGCAAGGTGAAAAATTCTAGTAAAATTTATTGTCTGTTATATCGAAACACAAGTCACAAAAGTAAATGTCAAGTTTCACCTTGATCAGATAAATAGTTTTCGTTATACAATTGTTTAAAATAGACGTGTTCGGTTCGTTAAAATGGATAAACTGGAATATCGTGCTGTTATTATATATTCTTTCTGTTTTGAATGGTTTATCGCCAATAGAAATTCATCCAAATTTGGTAAATGTTTATAAGGAATGTACTCGTTTTCAACTGTAAAAAAATGAGTGGCTGAGGTTAAACGTGATTGTACATCTCTTGAAGGTGATCCACGTGACCGACGGCCAAAAACTATAACTACCGTAAAATCGTCGATGTGATGTCATGGCTAATGTTTTTTGAGATGCAAAAGGGATTCTTTTAATTGATTTCCTTGCAAACGGTAAACCAATAACTGGCGAATACTACACACATCTTCTTGACCAGCTAGATAAAAAAATTAGTCAATTGGATTGAAAAAGAAAAAGATCTTATTCTAACAGAGCCATTTAAGCCACAAACGTGCTTTAACAATTGAAAAATTTTGGGATTTAAAGTACAAATTGTTGGACCCATTCACAAATCTGAAAAGGATTGTGGCTGGAAAACGTTTTGTGTCAAACAAAGAGGTGATTCCAACCGTGAATGGATATTTTGCAGACCTTGCAGAATCGCACTCCAAGGATGGAATCCGTTTATTAGAGAAACATTGGACAAAGTGTATTGATCTAAAAGGAGATTATACAGAAAAATAAATGCATTTTTCAACTAAAAAACAAGACCATAATTTTATACTCGTAGAACAATATTCAGATTAACTAAAATAACGTTGACCATTCTTTAAAATTTCAATTTTCGAAATTTGATGGGCCAAAAGTTGTTTTGATGGATCACAGAACTCAGTCAGAAAGGTTTTCTTAGGAAAAAAAAAGTGACGTCGTTTCTAGTCCTCAGCATCTTTTCAGCAATAACAGACTTGAAGAAGATTTAATGAAGGTTTTCACCAGACGCCACCCTCAAATTATTACATGTAGTATTGAAACTGTTACTTCAGCTGGCGAGGTAGCTGCTTCTTTCGACTTAGAGGTAAACCTAGAGAAATCCAGGAGGAGCTTGTTGAGCATGTCACTCAAAATGAGCTAAAAAATGCAATGCTAGTTCAAATTTGCCGACCAAACGAAAGCAAAAATTTTGAATGGAAAGAAAGAAATGTTTCAAGCAAAAAATGAAACCAACTAAATCACAACTTAGATTCTTTATTTGCAATCTCCAAGAAGACGACCTTTCCTGTGCTGATTACAAGAAAGTGAGTCGCTCTATGTATTCCAAAATCCTGTCAAAACCCTTCGAAGTTTTCTTAAATTGGGATGAATGGAAAAATGTTTAAAACTAGTACACAGATGCGTCAAGAGCGGGTACTAATTCTGGCGACGTTGTGTATGAAGAAAACCAGCGTTAAAACGTATGTGATCAATTTAGGCGTTACACCACGGTGTTTCAAACCTGTGAGTTGGGGAGTCTGCGTCGTCAACCACTAGAAGAGACGGTCGGCATTCTCTCTGACAGTTGGGCAGCCTTAAAAGCTCTAGCATCTTGTTATGTAGCCTCTAAACTAGTATAAGAATGTCTGCCAAATTCAACTGTTCTGGCCAGGCACAACAAAATCACAAATTTGTGAAAAATGCGAAAAACTTTGAAACTGTTACACGTAACTTTAAGATCGGATAAAATTTAACCGGAGGGTGGTCAAACGATAATTTTCAGTTTTCTGTGATGTAGAGATACCACACAATAAGTTCTATTATTTTCAGCGTTTGACCACCTCTCAAAATTTGTGAAAAATGCGAAAAACTTTGAAACTGTTATACGTAACTTGAAGATCGGACAAAATTTAATCGGAGGGTGGTCAAACGATAATTTTCAGTTTTGTGTGGTCTAGAGACACGAGACTATAAGTTATATTATTTTCAGCGTTTGACCACCTCTCGAAATTTGTGAAAAATGCGACGCAAGAGGTTATGACATTATCTGGGTTTGATGTCATTTCATTGGAGATATGAACTTGTTTTTTTCATTTTTTTCGAATGTTTTTAAGTTTTCGAAAAAATTATTTGGTGGTCAATCATGGTCAAACGTTGGTCAATCCTATACTGCAACAAAATTTTTGCACTTTGCAGTAAAAGAAAATTCTGTTTTTTTCAAAATGTGAAGGGTGGTCAAATATGGTCAAACGATGGTCAATCGTATCCGATGAACAAAATTTCTATATTGGCTAATTTTAGCATTTTCGCCATTTTGACCACTTTGTGGTGCCAACTTCGCGGACCTCAAGATCACCTTGATGTGGGTGGTGGAGAATAGGAATTATGACAATTTTTATAGATGTTTTAGCGGCTATACAATATAGACCTTCAAATACTGTACGTGACACATCGCTGGAAAGATAATATGTGGGATGAAGACGTTCGCCTGGTCAGCTCATCTAATGTAATTAATAAGCATTTGCATTAATAAAACGTCAATTAACAAATAATTAGTAAAACTTTATTAATTTTCCGTTGTTGTTTGTTTCCTTCATAAATATATGCTCCCGTTTTATAATCACCCCACAAATACTGCGCTGCTCATATTTCCTCGCCAATGCAAAAATTAATTCAAACATACATATTTGATTTAAATAAATATTAACTACCGACGTCAACCATTCTCTTTAATAGAATTAGCGCTTAAAAATGTCAATTTTTTTTGTAAAACATTTAAATATTACAAACAAAACAAGCTACCTGTAGACAATATACAAGCAAAAAAAAACTTACTGCATCGTCGCAAAATGTAAATCATTCCTATTTAATCTTCTCTTAAACTAATTAAATGGAAAACAATTCAACAGGAAGATCACGATGTGAATCAAAAATTAAGTCTATACTATACCTAAAACAAAACTTTTAATAAAAACTTTTCCCATTGTTTTCAAACAAATCGACGTACTTAATAGTTATGCAGACGATGTATACAACACATTATTAAACGTAAAAAAAATGTGCACCAAGGTCTTCATTTACATAAATTGACACTAACTTACACACGTAATAATTAACAATTATATTAATTTATCTGATAGATTATCAACATAGATTACTACCTCACTGATAGCTACGATTCAGATTAAGTACATTTGATAAGATTGTTCTCTAATTATGTGAAAAAAAAACAAAATAGGAGTTGCATTGCCTGATCTTTGAAATCTAACAATATGAAAAACTTACCTGATATGATCCCATCCATTTGCATTAATGCCGCCTCCAACAATTTACTGGCTTCTGTATCGGGCGATATGCCTGGCACTCCGTCACTACCCTGTTCGGATTTACCCATTTTACACCTTCTTTTTATGAATAATAGCTATATTAACGCATCCGACCACTAATGTAAATAATGTTTTTGTTGTTGTCAGTGTCACTAAAGTAAGGTTAAGCGTTTAAATGTACGCCCCCGCAAACACAAGACACCGACGGATTTGCGCTTACCGAATAAATTAAACTGTGTAATGGAAATAATCAAACATAAAACGAAAGGAATAAATAGACGATATATAAAATATAATTAAAAAAAATAAACTCACACACATACACATGTGACAACTACATTACTTCATGATATTTATGTGTTTATCGCCATCTAGTAGCGGTTGTCGGTAGTTATCCTGCCCATTTGATCTTTCGGTTACAGAAATTTTTAGGATCTTTAAAAAATTTAAAATTAATTTATATCAACAATATCAACGCGCAACAGCTTCACAAAGTTAGCCTTTTATTATAACCAATTATATTAATTTTTTTAATCATCTGTAGGTGCTTGATAGCAAATTTCTAACATTTTAAACTATTAACTATTAAACGATAGAAATTTGCTATCAAGCACATACAAACGATTTTGCTCAAAGTATCTTAAATTCGATGATAAGTGTGGCCATGATGATGAGTGATAAATTAATGTACAATCAAATATAATACTAGTATTATATTTACATCGTATTTGGTACAATGTTATTGCTAATTGGACACTTTTCTGATGTCTTTTTGGTTGCCTACCTTAATAAAGTTTAGTGTAGTGCAAAATCAATACAAAACATAAAAACCTTCATTTATTTTTATATCTTTCTGTAAGAAAAGAATAATTTAAATAAACGCTTTTGGTCAAATGAAATCTAGTATGGTGTCATTGTAAAGAGAATTTAATTTCCTTTTAAATAAGGTATCACTCGACAACAGTTCACTTATGATGATAAGGAAAGGGATAGCTCCCCTTGTAGGGGGAATAAAGTAAAGAAGTTAAATTTCTAACGCACGTGTGTCCTCCTACAAAATAAATTTCACGTGTTTCAGTTATTTTTAAAAAAATCGCCATTTCACTGATAATTTATCTGTTTCATTTTTGATGGGCCACCTGTATACTGTAAGACCTCGTTTAACGCTACCTCGATTAAGGCTGATTTCCTATAATAAAAACCTTAAAAATGCTTAAAATATAGTCGGATTCAAATTTCATTGATTCGTATACATTCGTATAATACGATTATTAAAATTATTATTAAATTTAATCCTTATTTTCTTTAGATTGTAAAAATGAATGGGTGTAAAAATAAAAATACTAAAACAAAAATCACACACGAAAAAGCATTCCACTAGACATTAAAATGCAAGTGTTGATCGACGCGATTGGAAAACGGTGAATATCAAGTTGACATTGGAAATGCTTTAGATTTGTCTACATACTTCTACAATAAGAACCATTTTAAAAAACAAAGACAGCAGATTCTGCTGCCGGTCCAAGTTTTCCTGCAACGTTAAAAGCCATAACTGAAAGAGGAAATTATCCACCAAAATTGGTTTTTAACGTGGATGAAACAAGACTTTTTTGAAGAGAATACCAAAGCGCACATTTACATGGCAAGAAGAAAAGCGAGCACCGGATTTCGAAGCCGCAATAGACCGTTTCACCCTTCTTCTGGGTAGAAACGTTATGGCGATTTAAAATTAAAGCCTCTCCTTGCCAAAACCTCAACGGCCATGGAAGGAGTTCTAAGTTCTAATCGAATCTACCCATCATTTGAGAATTCAATAAGAAATCTTGGATCACAAGAGACATTTTCCAAAATTTGTTTACCATACTTCTTGTCTATCTGTAAAACGTTACTGCGAACTAAACTATTTTGAATCAATAGCTCTATCACTGCTAAATTACGCATCAAGTCATCCCATCAACCTTTCGGACTTAAACACTTTTGCATTCCGGTGGAAATAGTTTTCCTACCACCCAACACTACATCGTTAATTCAACCTATGAATGAGGGAGTTATTGCATATCTTATTGCCATAGGCAATATCGACATCGCTTGACAAGAATGAACTAAGAAGTGCATGAATGGAGTGTGGAAGAAGATATGGCCGGAGGCATCCCAGGATTATCAACGAGAAGTGCCTTTTGTTGGTCAAATTGTCAATTTAGTCGAAAGAGCAGGACTAGGAGATGTAGATAAGCAGGATATTGCTTATTACTGCAGGTTTCTACTGAAGGCCTTACCCACGACGACCTGTAGGAATTGGAAGAACTAGGAATTGAAGAAGGCGAAAACAGTGGTTCTGAAGACGATGAACCAAAAGAAATTGCTACAGACCTTCTAAAAACAAGTTTGGAAACAATAACCGAAATAGTAGATCAAATTGTAGCGAATGACCCAAATTTTGACAGATGTGCAGAAAAACAAGAAGAGGAGTTTTGGATGCGGTCGCCTGCTACCGACATTTGCTTAATGACAGAAAAAGAAAACGACAAATGACTTTCTTGGCCAAAAAAATCAAGAATATCAGAAGAGCCAAGACCTTCATCACAAATATAAACTTTATATATATTTGTGTAAATGTTTGTCTTAAATTACTAGTTCAATATTTGGTCGTATATTCACGTTACCCTATTTACTATGTGTTAAAATGACCACATATAACGCTGTTTCGTATAGCACTCCTATCTTTAGGAACGCATCTACCGTGCTAAACGAGGGCTTACTGTATATACAAATTTGAATTTTTACGATATTAATAGGCTCTTTTCGTATTTTATTTCGCTTGTTGCTTATTGTGTTCTTTCTTCATTCCATTGTACTTTTAACTAGAAAATATTAATAGATTTTGTAAAAATGAATAAAAAAGGACGCTTTATTAAATTTAATATTTTACAATGGAAAGTACAGGCAATCAGATATGTGGCGGCCGCCTCCTAATGTTCACTAATAAGTTTGCAAAAAAATAGTGTATATGTATATTAAATTTAAAATTATATCTGAAAATAATACTGAAATAAAAATTGTTGGTTTTCTACACAAGATAACTTTAAAATTAAATAGTTAGGAATAATGTTTATAAAACTGTTTAATGCACTGTTAAAAATCTATAAAAAAAAAATAATAAATTTATATATTATAGAGTATAGTTATATAATACATATAGTTTATTAAAAGGCTGTAATATTATTCAGTTGGTTTTATTCGTAAGACAACTGGAACACTAGTACAAGGTAAGAATCCTAACTCTGTTACTACAGCGGTTACAAAATCAGGAGGTGTCACATCATAAAGAAGGTTTAACGGTTGTAAATATTTACTTTGACGCCAATTAGCCAATGGGCTATCTTTTTCCATCGTATCTATATTTACTAGCTTGTCGGAATCACCTGAAAACAAATTAAATTTAAAAACAAAAATAGTTATGCATGTATAGCTGTAAATGTAAACCAACCTATTTCATTATAAACAAAGCAATCCGTTTGTACCCTCTCGCAAAATTTATAGGTCTCGCAACAAACAAGTACGGGTTTATTAAAATTTTGAGCAATCAGGGCTATTTGCGCTGTACCCACTCTAGACATTACGTAACCATTTGCTAATAATGCATGTGCTCCTAATAGAACTTTTGTTGCTTTGCTCATTATAAAGCTGACAGAATTAATTAAACCGTACGTGCAGTCAATACCTTCCCGTATGAGTGTCCTTAACATTTCTCTTCCTTCAAGTAACGGTCTCGAGTCAACTATAATTACTTTGAAGCGTTTACCTGCTTGGTGAGCATCCAGTAATAATTGTCGAATTAATGATGAACTATTGAAGATATTAAAACGTTAAGATAAAATTGATCTTTAACATCAAAAATAACACTTACCATCCATACGTCAATATAACATCTTTATTAATAATCTTCTCATTCACTTTTAAACTAATTGCTTCACCAGCCTTTTCGATTTGTTCCTGCTTATATGTATCGATGACATCAAGCAATCGTTCCTTTTTATCAGCATCGGAAAGGTTCGTATCAATTTGCGTAAGACACACTTTAAAATGTTTCAACGCATTAGTCATAGAAACTGCAAAGGGTCGACATTTATGTAAATGAGTTGTATTTTTCTGGAGATACGTTTCAACTGCTCTACAAAATTCTTGATTAGTAGGTGGCGAGAAATCGATAACAAATTCTCTTAACGCCGATAATAACGCTAAACATCTTGCGTTTGAACCCAATACAGTTTTTGAGGAATATTGGACACCTAATCTAATAAACGAGGAGTGAAGGTCAGCTATTTGCTCTTGATTATCACCAATTATTGAGCTATTAAAATATAAATGATTGAATAGATATACTCGATGCTCATTCTGTATATCTGCTTTTGGCTCAATTTTCTTTGTCGGCGTTTTAGCTGGAGGAGGTTTTGGAGATTCTTTCACATTCTTTTCAGGTTTTTCAGGTTTCTCTTGTGTTTTCGCTAACCTTTGTTGTTCTTGTAAAGCTCTACGTTCAGCTCGTAATTGCGCTTTCGATGGAGTTACATCAGGTACTGCATTAATACTTTTATCTCCTACTGAATCAGGTTTAATCTGCTGTTTTTTCTCAATAACAACATTGCTCTTGATCTCTATGCTAGTTTGTTTTGTCTCAATCTTTCGTGCTTCTTTATCGACAGCAATCGCTGTTTTATTCGCAGTTTGTTGTAAGTTTTTATTACTACCTGCATTCGTTAAACTTTTTACAGCTTCTACTGGATTAACGTTTTCACCTTTTTGAGCCACCTTCAGCGCTCTTCTTTCTTTTTTTGATAATCCATCTGCACCTAGTTTTTTATCTAAAATACCCAAAATGTTAGGTTAGAAACTGTGTAAGAATGAAAATTGTGCAAATCTTACTTTTCTGGGATGTATTTTGATTTTTCTCTTCATTCATTCTGAAAAAATCAATTTGATCGATGTATTTTAGCAGATATAACTATTTAAAACGAATGATGCAATACCTAATGTGTGTTAATAAAATATATCACCAGCTACTATACATTAATCACTACTGATGTTTAAATGTTGTAAATACCTGCAACAAACATATTTATTAAAAACTAAGCAGTAACAATTAACATTCACTTTAGAAATAGAAAGGTAATTCGGTAAATTTAAATCAATGTTGACCATGAATTTAAAAAACCCGCTAAACGTGGGTAATGTTCAGAAAGTACTCAATTTTATCCACAAGCATAAACCAATGTATTATATATAATATTATTGTTTCAATAATAGATACAAAGAAAAATAATAGACACAATGCTTCTAAATTATATCACTTTTTTTAAATTATATAATACAACTTAAATAAATATAATAGTTTCCGAACGAACCCGTAGATTTCCAATTTATCAACTGTCATTTCTCTGCGTCAATTTTTCCATGCTTTACAATTTTGCTCTCAATTTATAAAATATCTTCTACGATTTTCTCATTAATAAATATAATTCCAGCAGAAAATGAGACGTATTCAAGGAACTTTTGGTACTAGAGACCCAGAAGAAGAAAAGAGAAAAACACGAGAAGCAGTACTTTCAAATTTATTGGTATTCGGCGCTATTGTAGGAATGATTCGAACTGGTAAGATGTTCATAATATAGATATTATAGAGATTAATAAGAATTATTCTTCAACAGCTCCGTACGTAATAAAACATTTTTCTTGAGATTTACTTCAATTTTTTCCAAGGTATTGGAGCAAATGTTAAATAATTTTTTTAAAGATGTAATAAATTATTATGTATAGGTTAGTTTTGTGTATTGTTTTTGTTTGAATGATTAGCAATTTTATGTAGTATAATTATAAAATGTCAAATTAAATAAAGATATATATATAGGGTAATTATATTCTTTATTAATTTACAACGATACATATAGAATAAGATACATAATAGATCTTGGGTTACATATGCAATACTACGATGATGTAGCTATGAGTAATTAAACTCTTAATGGTGAACAAGTTGGGCAATCCCTGTTGTTACACGATTTCCAGTGACTAATCATGTCACATAAAGTTGAACTGTGGCGTACTACACAATCGTCACCTGCTGTGCAAAATTTGATATGATGCATTACACCTTCCATTGTTGCACTGGGTGGAAGCGAGCATTTTGATGTTCCACTCCTGTTTGCGTATAATAGCACACCTAACTGCTTCTGTACTAACTCAAGTCCTTCTGTAAGAAAGGATAGAATATTATTGCCAGTGTTGATCGAAACTTATTTTATGGATAAACGTGTACTTACCTTTAGTAGTGATAGCACTCATAGCAGTATTTTTCATTTTCTTTCTCTCTTGTAAATCGGCTTGAATATTATAAACTTTCTCTTTCATGGCTTTATAATATTCCGGTCTAGTGTTTGATATATCGAACAGCATTTGCTCAACTTTCCGTGCGTAAGTAACTACATTATTAGTACCAATATCCAGAAAAGTTTGAGCATCCGCTTCCGGATATACAGCTTGTATGATACTCTTAACATGATGATTTCTCATTTCTGCTGTAACAGACTTGTGCCACTTCTTGCGACGGTGTCCTTGCTTGGCATGTAGTTGTGCTAATAAGACTTCTTTCAACAAAGAAGGATCTGGATTTTTACGAAGAACTGAAGCCATTAAGGTGGAGATATTAGGCTCATCTGGTTTAGTAGCAAATAATGAATTCGTTGAAGGTATTTTAGCCGCATACTGAAGACCTGCAAAATATGATTAATTTACTATATTGTGGGAGATTGTGGATAATAGCTTCAGCTATAAAAACGGAATCAAAGACATTAATTTGTGATTGCGTTCAGAGCTATTGAAAACGTTTTCATTGGATGCCTATCTTATTTCTACATTATCCTTATCTTTATTTGAGAAAAGATTAACGGCATCGACATAATACGTTTCGTTTTTAAGTAATCATCATCAGGTTTCGACTACATCTACAGAGTAGTTCAAATTTGACAACTTTTAATAGGAACTTTATATTTCTACAGTGTTTCGGGAGCAAGACTCGTCAGGTAACAAACCAGCAAGATCTATTTTAATATTCGATCATTCCATCATCATCATCTTCCAAAATATTTTATTTACTATGATAATAAATCATAGAATTTAAAAAATCTGGAAGGACGAGTTAAAAAGAACAAAAGAAATTTAATGTAAGTTTGCCCATATCTAAATCAATATAATAATTTTGTCCTGACTACTTGACTGGCAATCCTGCCAGAACCTGTCTTAATTGTAGTTTTTTAGTAAAAACCAATTTTGGGTAGCTTGTATTTTAAATCTAAATTGAAACATCCAACATTACTAGATTTTATGGATTTTATTGGTGGAACCCTGCGATTCTTCGGAACTTGAAGCAGCAATATGTGAAGGGGTAAAAAATAGATATTTTTATTACTTTTTCTTTCATATTGCGCTTCTTTATTGCTATAAATTTGTACATTTCTCTCAAAAAATGACAATTATCATTTTTACTTATTCGCATCTAAAAATTACACATGACTTAAACGTCGTTTCTTTTTTCTTTGTTTTTTTTTGCGCTGCGAGTCTAGTCCTGGATTCCCCACAAAAATTGGTAAATATAGACCAAATTTGTTGATGCTATGTTTATACGTAAAGAAGTCTCATTTTAGACCTCTTCTTTCTTGTTATAATTTTTAATGTAATCTCTATCAATGTGTTATAAAGAAGTAGGCCAATTTGTTAACCACATATTCTTGGCTCTTTTCAGGAGCAAAGTTATAGATGCACCATGACAGGTCGAATTACCATGACCTTCTGGCGTCTTCTACCCACTTTTTGCTCCTGAAGAAGCCACTTACGTTAGTGGCGAAACATCAATTTTAATAGATTTTATATTTTTGTACTTTTATTTTATTATATATGTATGTATTACATAATCATGGCGCGGTCAATAGAGAATATAAAAGTCACATATGTACAAAGAATTGTCTAAAAAATCACATTACCAACCTCCCGATATCCCAGATAATATTGATTTTAACGTGAAGGTAAAAAGTGCTCAGTTGCCATGCAACATTCTAAATTCCAGCGCAATACCTTGGTAATGTCTTCGCCTCCTCGTGTCACCGTCGCAATTACCATAGTAACAAAACCTACACTTCGTCGTCCCACGATCTTATAAAAGCTACCTTATCGATTTTTATCCCTAGTAAACAAATCAAATGATGAAAATGGATTACGCCATATATACGAACAAGTTGTTTTCAAGTATTTTTATACAGTATTAATAATGCGTAAGTCGAAATCTGGTAACTACTTAGGAAAAGGATGTTAAAAAATTGCAGAGGTGAATGAGAGAGAGAAAGATATACGTTCGAAAGATGAAGAAGCTATGGTTCTTAGGTAAAGGCACGAAGATGGATTACTGGTCGTTATTACGACCAATCGATTTTTCATCGAATCTGTCAAAGTGACAATAAGATTTAGAATGAAGTTGGCTAGTTAAAATGACAACTAATGACACTTGTAGGGAAAATAACGAAATTACTATAAATTCAAAAAAAAGATTAATTTTAAATACGCGTACTATATTAACTTTTATCTATCGATGATAATATGACTAGTAGCTTCATGAACTAATACAACTATACGATTGTTTTGTATACTTGTGTATTTTAATTGTGCGGTATATCTTAAGATAAAATACTTCACTATTCATAATTCGCACACAGGATCTTGCATTCCATTCTATTTAGTTTCACGATAACAAAGTCCAAATAACACCTTCGACGCAGCAACCATTTTAAAGCATTCGAATTATTATTTATGTATTTGTAATTATTTTTTAAGAATTAAGAAGGCTAACTTAAAAAATATATATGGTGAATTAAGAAGATAGAAAGAAGTAACAGTAAATTCTAATTTTTTCTCCTTAGTAGAAGATATGTAATACGTCGTATCAAATTAATGCTAGCAGATTATCAATAAGTTGGGAAACGTTATACTGCAAAGCAACAATAAACAAAGAACGAAAGATTTTCTGTAAACAATTTCTAGGTAGTTTGTTTAATTCCATATACACTACCGTGCAAAATTTTTCAAATCGGAATGTGGACTTAAAAAAATGTTAAGAATAATCTGGGTAACTAGGAAAAAATATGGAAACGAAAAATATTTCTTATGACTGAATTTATTGTTGTTGTTAAATAAAGCTTTTAAGCTATTCCACCTCTTTTATTGTTTTTGCTACGAGGGTGATTCCTGCAATTATACTACGAGCGCTTATTCGATATATTTTATTTTGGCAATGGTCAACGTTTTCAAAGACTTCTTCGCAAAAATTAAGTTCACTTTAAAGCAGAGTTTTCATTTACTAAATACAAATTCCTAACTGCAAACTTCAAATTTAATTAACTGACTGTACTCTAAGAATAATTATTTTAATTATTTATGACGATAAGAATAATCAAACATCGCACAGAGTAAGCCTAAAACGCCATAGTATACCTATGTAAGTTGATATCTACTTGAATAGTTTCTTAGAATTAGTGATATTTAATACCTTAGCATGTACTAGTTTAAGATATAAATGTCATGTTATCTGCTGTTAATTTGATATGGTTTAAAACAATAAACAATTTGCATTTTATAATTACATGATTTAAAAACTAGAATTTAAAAAAATTATATTTTATTTTCAACAAACCGAAACATTAAAAAAAAATTTTTTTTAGAAAATTTAAATCTTTTTGTTTCTTATGAGTTCGAAAAATAGTAAAATGTACTAATTTGCTAAATCAATATTTTTAATTAGAATTAATAACTTACCTGAAAGATTCATTTGCATTAGTACGTCTAGCATATCACTGATTGCTATATGTTCCAGCAGTTCTTCATAACTTTGTGCTTGATCGCCCATTTTAGAAAGATGTAGATATAATTTTGCGACTATTACGAACGCTTGTTCGGAACGAACTGTGCGGTAGCACTTGTTGAACAAGAAGAATGAGGAGAATAAATGAAACTGATAAAATAATCGCTGTATACGAATAAGGAGACTACAGCTATCTCGATGCAGAATTTTTTAAACCAATCATTAGTTACTTTATGCAACAGATGCCACTACTATATTACTGACGTATGCAGGCTTTAATTCTGTACGTGATGAGGTGAGTTTTGTATTTTTCCTGGGGTCTTCCAGTGAAATTCATTAACTCCTTTAACATTCTCGATAGACCTAAACATATCGTAGAACTTCTAATAGTAGTTAAATTATAAATACACTCGGCAAAAAGGAATAAGTTTCGGTGCAGTGCGGCGAACAACGTGGAGAGGCCGAGTAGCCGTGTCAAAGCGAGCGTTCACTAACGTTTACATATTCGAATCATTTATGTTCGAGACTTTCATGAGTGAGCATAGGCGATTCGAATGCATGAATGTTTACACATAAAGTAATGAGAAAAAAATATATTATATAACGTGCTGAAATGCTTACTGTTCTAAGAAGCTTTCATGATATCACAAACTGTGTGGCATCCATTAAATATTTGAATCGTGAAATATGTTTCAACACTTGTTTCAGTCAAATGAGTACGGCGTATAAAATAAATATTTTTTCATTGATGAAAACGACTGTTCCACATTGAATGATGTTATATTTGTAAATTTAAAGTGATCTTTGTGACAACTTAATGGATCTTTCGACGCACCTTCAGAAATTTGTATATGAAAAAAATCTGAATCCTTGTCAATAACACTTTCAAATATCAAATAATTCTTCTTTCAACATAGTCAGACATAACGTTCCTTATCGATGTCCGTCTTGGTAATGTATAACCCGAATACTTGCTCCGGAAGATAGCAAATGCTTCTTGGATTACTAAAGTGAAGGGTAGATTATATAGAATAAAACAGAAGGTGGCGTTCACACTTCTACCTGCTGGTACACGTCAAATAGTTGTCGCGTTCACCCCCGTTTTTCTCCGCCCTGCACTGAAACTTGCCCCTCTTTGCCGACTCTAGTCATTATTACATACTTTCCATAGCCTACTTGATCTATAAAATTAAACTCAATGCATTTTGCAAAATAATTCTAATCGTAGCATTTAATCAAAGGGATGAGAAGACGTACTGCAATTTCATGGTAGCTCTAATATTAGTTATTAATTCAATAGTAAATTACTTACCTTTTACATTTCGGTTGCGATAACCTGTCTTGTATTACACTTTCAAGCGAAACATTCACTACTAAGGAACTAAATAAAAATAGTTGTGTATACCTACCGCAAAAAAAGTAATCGGGAATAAAATAAATATTTAACTAATTACATATTTTGTGTATATATTTAAAACAAGTAGAACATTTTCACAGATTTTTAATTATTTATTATAAATGATCCATATAAATTAAAATTAAAAAAAATAACATAATAAATTTTCTGTAAGTGAATCTAAGAAATTATATTACGATGCAAATGATATACTTTACAATACTGAACTTAAATGGAAGTATTACAATTATATAATATAATAATTATTAATATTATATATTCGAACGGGCAATAACTTTATTGCTTGGAAAACTTTCAAAAAGAAAAATTTTGATACTGCCCGTCATTAAATTACAATCATCTAAATTCTATGGCAATAGAAATGTACGTTTTAAGTTACGATACAACTAAATCATCATCGACATTGTTAGCCTTATTAAAATAAATGACTGATATAGACACACCCTAATTTACAACTTTGTACTTTATTTAAAATTAAGTTATCGAGATTGATGTAGAGACCGAATAAGTTAAATTTTATGACATGTACTTAAAAAATTAAATAAATAAAACAATATAACAATAATGAGATGAAAGTAAAAATTGAACCCCTAAAGCCAATAATAATTAAAAGAAGTTTTTTTTCAGTAGTTTTGAAGATGAATTGAATTTGGTTTTGTATAAAACTAGTGAAATTAATAAAATAGGAATTTATACAACCTACAGGGCAAAAATAAATAAATTTCGTCCTAAATTTATTCTCTCCGATATTATAGTATTAACAAATTAAATTAATTTCAAAAATTGGACAAATATGCATGTCTAGCACGTCAAAAAACATCAAATGTAAAAATTTGGTCATTTTATTTAAAATTTTCTTGAAATGTTTACAATTGTGTGTTCGAAATAGTTTATGAGATCGCCAATTTTGCAGATTCCAAACCTTTCACTGTAAAAATATTGAAATAGTAAAAAGAATAACTTAAGTAGAATCAATTCCATTGTAGCTATCATATTTACAATTAAAACGAGACATAACCAAATGTAATAAATTGTGTGAAAGGTTTCGAATCAATTCTTACAATTTAGAACTGAAAGTGAGTTTTAAGACTAGAAAGATGGAGGTACTGGCAACTGATAAGGCGTATAAAATTGGCGATTTTTACGAATAATTTGTACGTAGGTAACATACTTACATAGTCGGAAGTGTTTATTTACGTTTTGTTTTTTTTTTATAGGAAGAAATATGTAAATTATTTGCTTTTTATAAAAGTAAAACTGGTTATTTTAGGTGTAATGGAGAAAAAAAATTAAATCAATAGAAAGTAAATACAAAAGAAAATAGAAACAAAAATAAAAAACAAATAATTCTGTATAAGGTTTATTCTCTTTTATATAATCCTTAAACACTAATTAATCTAAATTCATGTATGTTCAAATAGTAAATAAATTAAGGAGGGAGTGTGTATTTTTTAAGTATTGCACTGGCGAGGTTGCGATTGTCAGGTGCCAGCACCACTCCACAAGGGTGGAATGTAACACATGAAACAAGACGATATATAAATTATAAATATATTATATAAAAACAATCAGGGGCCTGTGCCTCCATCACAATAGCTACCGAAAACACGACACTTAACAGTCTATCGGTAAAAAAATGAGCCTACTATGATACAAAGTCACTATCATATCATAAAACTCACGTTCGTCAGAATTATACATTATGTAAAAAAAAATAAACAAACGAATAGCAGTGTGCACATAGCATAGCCCAGTCTACACCTTTCAATTTTTTTATAGGTAACAATCCGTTAAGATAATAACACAGCCTCGCAAAGCCAAATACTTTTAAGGTATATCATTCACATCGTAAGATAAACATTTTCACTAACATTGTATATAATACATTGTATTAAACATATTTACATTTTAAAATTAATACGTCCATCAGTATTAAAATCTACACTTTATACATAACTACACGATCGGCGTCATTAGCCAGGTCAATTTTTCTTTTTTGTTAAATTTTGTTTTGATAAGTATATATTTACTTATACATCACTTTGTACGAGTCGCACAGCACCATAACTAGTTCCGGTAAGATAAAATGTCTATCGTGAGTCAACATTCACCACTAGAGCTGTTCTACGAATTTAGTAAGTTGATCCTGAGGGGTCATATCACCAGTTTCCTGATTCTGACTTGCTGGGGAGGCGTGCGGATGTAAACCGCTCGTGTGGTTCTGCCCCAGTAGCATCTCTGACGCGGCTAACTCGTGAGGCGATGGTTGAGGACCTCTCGGACTTGGTACCGGTTGATTTCTAGGACTGGGCGTCGGTCTAGGCGACGGATTCGGTTGCGGACTCGCTATAGGCGGCGGACTCCGTACACTCTGTATCAATTGATGCTGCTGTTGCAATGAAATACTTCCTTGTGGAGGACCCATTACTCCTTGAGGTGATGGCACTGGTGGTGGTGTAGGTTTCAGACCTTGCATGGTAGGAAAGTTTTGATCTTGGAAGGTATTCGGGTAACCCATATGCGGTTGCCTAATTGCTGGTAATCTCTGGTAAGGCGGCGCTGGTGGTTGTTGGAACTGCTGCTGTTGTTGTTGCTGCTGCTGTTGCTGCTGGCGCATCAGGATCTGTTGCTGTTTAAACCATTGTTGTTGTTGTTGTTGCGCCATCGCTTGCCCTGGCGGTCCTGCGTTCGGAGCTTGACCCGGACCACCTTGTAGTAACGATTGCATCTGCATTCTGTTCTGATGTTGCGCAGGATTCTGTTGCTGGACGAGCATTCCTTGCAATTGCTGTGTATTACCTACCATGCCACCTCCACTTTGAACTTGTAGTTGCGCCTGCTGAAGAAAGAACGACTTTAGAATTAGCGTCGGTGATTTAAACTAATTATGTATCCTTTCTAGTACACTGTTTGACAAAAGTAAGTTTCTTTTCAAACTACAAAAAAAGTGTGTCAGAATGGCGTGTATGCACATCCAAGTTATAGGTACATCTGTGATCACCGAAAAAATCTAGTATATTGTGTCGCTGAACTCAGGTTTTAATCTCAAAACCTATGGAGAATACGTTCTTTCAGAGAAACATCTCTTGGTGGATTATTATTTTCTTTATTAAAGCTGTTTTTTTAAGGATTATTACAAAGTTCCTGGTTATTCTAACACAATAATGATCAATTTTACAGTAACATAATAAAATCAAATTATGGAAGAAAAAGCATCACGTAACCAAGTAGTGCACAATAGCAGATTTCCCACTTTATTCGGTAAAATAAGCTATTCGTTTTGTTACGTCTGTCTATTGAACGAATCCAATCAAGAAACAATAAAATAATATACTAATTGAGTTGTTGGGGATATGAACTTATTACTTTTGTCATGTAGCATACATTCAGTGAAATTTCTTCTTAACAGACATTGCTAAACCTCAGGCGGATAAATTCAATTATCTTAAATTTACTCAGAAATGCTGATACTTTTTATGTTAAAATAGTATTTTACAACTGATATAGTTTTAAAATAATATATTTTTCAATTCTAGACAAAGTTAAGGTAGTATACACCAATCAAAATCGAAAAAATGGCGTCTACAGTCGTGCGTGGAAGAACGGTGTTAGTCATTTTGCTTTGATAGACAAGAGAAAGAAGGTATCAGAAGTGTACGTTCTTAATATGTGAAATGAAATCATTGAAAATGCACTAGATTCAAAACCTTTTGAGGTAAAGCTGCTTGGTCATAAAGATTCTTACAGAAAGAAACATCACTAGCAACCCTAAACTAGAAGAGGACACATCTACAGTCAGTGCTTGTTCCAGCTATAACACATTTCATCCTCAGCTCATATATATACAGGGTGTCCATGAATATGTGGGCAATATCTCGGATACACAAAGTTTATGTAAAAATCACACTGTATGTCTATATATATTTTTTTGCTAGAGTGCACCACTGCTGAGATATTCCACCCTATAGAGTTGGCTAGGTGGTTTTTTAAATGCAATTATGTATTGCCTTTGCTTTCATCCAATTTTAAGGTGTGTAGGTTTTTTCATTCCAATAAGTGTTTTACTATTCATTGGACCTTAAGTGAGAAAAATGTACTCTTAACGGTTTTCCATAAAATGCTCTGTTTCCGAGAAAAATAAGTTTAACGAAAATAGGTAACTTTTATTTCAATATCTTGGGATGCTGTGTTAAAGTTAATTTAATGTAATATTATGTATTATTTCGAAATTACAAGCTATTATAATCTCCGTAATAATAAGTCTCCCCGTTTTAATTACATGTTATTTTGTTTGTATTTGTTGTAGTTGCAGATATTTGATTTATTTGATATTGGTATTCTGTTTATTACTTTCATTAGTTGCTTAGTTTAATAAAAATGGAATACACATTTAATGAGTATGCAGATATGCATTTAAACTACGGACTAGCTTCCTGTAATGCTTTAGAAGCTAGGAGGCTTTACGCAGATTAGTCTCCTAACCGTAGAGTCCCGGACAGGAAAACCTTTGAACGTGTTGACCTGGGATTAAGAGAAACTGGTAAAAATACAAAATATTTATGTTAATCGTACTATTAGAACATTATTAAATTATTCCAGGTAGATTTGCAAGAAATACTAATAATAGTGGAGTTTAAAGAACAATCCGCACTGTTCGTTTAGAGGAAAACATTTTAGATGCCGTGCCTGAAGATCCATCCACAAGTGTAAGAAAGCTTACTGCTGAGTATGATTGTTGCAAATCTACAGTTTTTAATGTTCTATAGGAACAACTATTGCATCCTTTCCATTTTCAAGAAATACACGCTCTAAATCAAAATGATTTTCCTGCTAGAGTGCAATTTTCAAATTGGTTATTAGAACAGCATGGGATTAACCAGAACTTTATCGGTTCAATCCTTTTCACTGATGAAGCAGGATTTACCAAAAATGGGGTAATCACTTCGCGTAATTTGCATGTATGGGCTGATGAAAATCCCCATACCCTATTTGTTTCAAGGCATCAGCATCAATTTAAACCAATTAATGTCTGGGCCGGAATCATAGGAGATCATTTACTGGGCCCATTCGTTCTACCCAGACGATTAAAAGAGTTGCAATACTTAGAGTTTCTCCAGAATAATTCACCAGATTTAATTGAAAATGTGCTAGAAACGCGACGAAAGATGTGGTTCATGCATGATGGTGCACCGCCTCACTTTAGCCTCGTTGTACGAGAACACTTAAATAGGAGGAGGACCTATTGCTTAGCCTCCTCGTTCACCGGATTTAAATCCATTAGATTTTTATCTGTGGGGACATCTGAAGAATTTAGTTTATTCCACTCCAGTAGAAACCAGGGAGGAACTACTAGAAAGAATTACTTTCCATTGCGAGCAAATCAACGCTGGGGTGTTAAGGCGCGTTAGAGAATCTTTAAGTTGACGTATCCAAGAGTGTATTAGAATTAAAGGATCTAATGTGGAGCCTTATTATTAATTTTTATAAATGACTGCATGCATTATTAATTATTTAATTTCTTTCAAGTAGATTTTAATGCATATTGAAATAAAAATTACCCATTTTCGTTAAACTTATTTTTTCTCGGAAACAGAGCATTTTATGGAATTCCACTTAAGGTCTACGGAATAGTAAAACACTTATTGGAGAGCAAAAAACCTGCACACCTTAAAATTGGATGTAAGAAAAGGCAATACACAATTGCATTTAAAAAACCTCCTAGCCAACTCTATGTTTAGGGTGGAATATCTCAGCAGTGGTGCACTCTAGCAAAAAAAAAAGGTATATAGACATACAGTGTTATTTTTACATAAAGTTTATGTATCCTAGATATTGCCCACATCTTCATGGACACTCTGCATATTATACACAAATGTAAATATATTATTTACAAAATAATGTTGTTTAATTTCATTTGTTAATTCGGTAATTGGTTGATGATGTGAGCCTATGAGTTCTCGAAACACGTTGGTGTTACCGATGTTTTATCTGTATCTTAGGAGCAAAATATAATAATAATTACATTTGATTGAAAAGCTGCCCATGTAAATTTAAGCACAAATTCATTCTTATCATACTGTTGAACACGTTGTGTAATATTTCTGGTTTACTGTCATTTACAGCCTCCAGAATTGTGTGTCATAATTCCTTCAATGTAAACGCTACTGCTTATTACCGGTATAAGTTCTAGTTGGGTGTTAAATAATTTAAATGTCAATTTATTCAGAATTCATTATGAATTCGAAAATGCTTGTTAACAGCCGCTAAAACTGTTTCGGTTTCACATTGTCCGCCAATAAGAATTTTCACTGTAATAAGAATGTATAAAACCAGAAAGAAAATTACCCAATATTGATTTATGTCAAGTACTACATGAGCCATCATTTTATTTTTGTTTTAAAGAAGATACAGTTAAAGCAATACACAAAGTAATAATCAAGAAGCTTGCTTAAGTTACCCAATCGAAATGATATATTTTTTTTAATTGATACAAGGATACATAGTAATTCTAATATACAGGTATATACTTCATGATAGCTCACGAGTTTTTTTTTTTTTTTTTGTAAAAATAATATCAAAAAAAAATACCATAAATTTCATTTCAAATTTCTCTTTACTTGTAGCAATAAAACCTTCCAGTACTTCTAATTTTCAATGTACTCTTTATCACTTTCGTTGAAATCAGCTTGTTAATGCTTGTTTAATCTGCACCGTTCTAAAAAAGAATGTTACAGGACTATTACAATAGGAAAGTGGAGAAAGAATTGCCAGAAACGTTCTACAATTTCGTTTTAGGAAAAAACTTCGCTACAGTACTGAAGAATTCTCTTAATAATAATAATATAAAAAAACATTCATAACGTATAAACTTACTTGTCTTTGTTTAATGAAAGCGGCCATCAATTGCGGGTTGGATTTTAATATTTGGAGTATCTGCTGCTGTTGTTCGTGAGTTTGAGGAGATTTCAGAGCTGCCATTAGCTGTTGTAGCGCCTGTTTACTATTAGCGTTCGCCGAACTAAATGCCTGTGATATCGGTTGCCTAATTTGATTCGTCGGTTGCATATGACCAGATGCCAGTTGTCCTGACGCTTGTGATAACTGCGGACCAGGCTGCCGTAGATTTTGTGTTGCCGGCCCCGTGTACCTTGGCCATTGATCCATTGGCAGTAAGTTTCCACCTGCAAACAAATAAAATAACATCAAAAAGGGAAACTACAACATAATTAATAACGAAATTATTACCTTGTCCAGGTCCAAGATGTCCTCCAATTCGCATTTGAGGTGGTGGCATATTTTGACCAGGAACACCACCCGGGTTAACTTTTCCATAACCACCAACGTGCGGTGCTTGTTGTCGCGCTGCTTCTTCTTGAACTTGCTTAACGACCTGCAGTACATTCGCCGGCGGCGTTTGAGTGCCAGGTTTCAAACCTATTCCAGCTTGATGTGGCGCTTGCATCGTAGAACCACCCAAGGCACCCGCGTTAACTGAACCCATAGAGCCGGCTGGACTTACGGCTCCCGGCACGCACACCGACTGTACACTAGATGTTAAAGGCATATTTCCTCCGGGCATTGGATTCGTTGGCGCTACTGTACGAGTATTCATAACAGCCATCCTCCTTCGCAATAGCTGAGCCTGCTGCAGTCTTTGTTGCAATTGTTGTTGTTTGAGTTTGTGCTTGATATTCGAACAGAACGGAACCGGACATTTCGTTTCTTGGCAGTGTTTCGCGTGATAACAGCATAAAGCGATAAGTTGTTTACAGATCGGACATCCTCCGTTCGTCTTTCGTTTGCAAACTTTGGTATGTGTAACGACGCGCTTCATCTTGTGACAGCTTGTCAAGCGACAATTTGCATCGCGACATTGGCAAGCATGCACCAGCGATTGTATGCAGCGTTGTATCGATAATTTACGCGCGTCTTGCGGATTGACTTTCGTCTGATCACATGGTGAAGAGCCATCGTCCAGATCCAGTCCCAGTTTCTCCATTTTATGCGGATGTCGTTCTTTTTCGTTACACTGAATGCATAGGTCGAAATCATCGCATACGGTACAATGATATCGCGTCTCGACGTGGCTCTTACAACTGTTGCACGTGTATACGAATTTATCTTGGCCTTGATTGTGTAATTCGTATAACATGGCCATTGTACTAAATTTCGCCCTTCTCAGCGAAGAAAATTCGTAATGCTTTTCTCTAGCTAACGTTAAAAATGCATCGCGACCGTCCATCATATCGCAAGTGATGAACGGATCTGGATCTTGAATAGGCTGTAAAAGAAAAAATAACCGCACATGTCACAATAACCAAATTAGTAAGGAAAGACAAATTGGCGTGTATCAATGAATAAATATAATTTAACGTAATCCATAATTATCTGATGTAAAATATTAATTAGCTGTACAAAAAAAATAAATATTAGCTTTGAGCTCAAGTGATACTGACTTATCGTTTATCTAACTTTCTCAATCTTTACTAATCTTGTAAATATATAGAATAAACTGATAATGATGTTGTGTTAACTTCTAGTAGTAGTTCCGAGAGATACTTAATGCGTAGTATTCGATTTACGTAATTGCGTAACGTCATATACAAAATATTGTTAAACACGATTATACGTCACGGATCTTGCAATTTGATAATCATTCTTGATAAACCATATGATACGAAATCGGCATTGATATGTAAATATATTTTGAACGAAAATTAAAGGTACTTACACCTAAGCTGGCAGCAGACTGGACAGAATGTAACCTAATGACGAAGAACACTTCTTTATGTTTCTCCATTGTCGCGAATATCTTAGCTGATAAGTCATTTCCAGTTTGGGGAGTATTAGATTTCTTACTACTATTTTTTCGTTGATTAGCTTTAGATTTATTGCTCTTTTTCGCTTTCTTCTGGCCCTTCTTCTTCCCATCGGGACCGGTTTCGTTCTCATCACCAATGGAAAAAATTTGCTGCGAAAGAAATGTTCAAATGAACAATTAAAAATTTCGTAAATGATCATCAATACTTACTGCAGCAGCCTCCGCGGCTTCTTGCTTACGTTTCTCCTCTTCTTCCTGGTCAAGTTCTTTAATACTTTCTTCTAAAACGTTAGGCCAAAAATCACCTTCGAAGTAAGGGAGATCTGCTGCGGAGCGTAGATTATCTTCCATCGCTTGTTTTAAAATATCCTAAAGAGAAAATTGTTAGTTTAGATGACAAATGAATTAAAGAATTATAACAAAACGATAATAATATAATTACAATAAGTACAATAAGTAAGTGTAATTGTTTCGATAAAATACTAATATATAAATAAAAAGACATCCTATTAACCTTATTAGGCCCACGAGGTTTACCAAAACTCAAAGTTAGAAATTAAAGATTATTGACTAGCCACATCCGTTGTCTGCGTAGATGATCTGCAAGTCTTTTCCTGAATATGGTGACAGAACGCACATTTCTTATGTCATGAGGAATATTATTAATAACATTGCAAATTTGATATTTAAATCCCTTTTTAAAGAGCTGCGTAGTATGTAGAGGCGGAGTGAGGGTACCCTTAAACCTAATATTTAAACTATGCACGTCTGTCCTAAAAGTTATTTTGTTGTATAAGTATGGTGGCTTGTGGGTACAAATGATATTAAAAAATAATGTCGCTGAGTGAAGAAGTCTTCGGGTTCACATGTCAAGCCAATCTAACTCTGATAACCCATGTGAGACATGAGCCCTACGCCTGGTACCGAAAATTAGACGTATGCAAGAATTTTGTATTTTTGCAGTTTACGAATTGAGCAAGATAGAATGAAAGAAGAGAGTTTGTTTTGTTTTAGCATTTAGTAGCGATCTATTAGTGTAGATCAGTTAAAGTGCAGCGTAAGATGTTTGGATACAAACATTAACATGCTCGTTATGTTTTAATTCATCATCAATCAGCAAACCCAAATTTCTTACGTGTGAGTTCAAGGTGATCTGTTTCTATTCTACATAAATCTTAATGGTGCTTCGTAAAGTGGGGTTCAGTCTCGTTTTTTTTTGGACCAAATAAGATAAGCTCGGTATTCATAGCGTTAATGATTAAAGAGGGTCTATTTGATATAGCCGTAAGCTTTTTCAGATCAGAGTTTATTAGATTACACGCTTGGTCGACTGCTGAAGGGGAAAAAGAATAATATAACTGAGTATCGTCAGTGTAGAAATGAAACTTGGTATAGATACAAGATACCATACAGATACATTGGATGCAGCTAGAGTAGTTAATGCTCTTTCTTTTGCTATTGCAGTAATGAACCAAAGCCGCGACCTTTAGGATGCATCCCCATGAATAAACACCAAAAATTAGGTTTATATTCAAGCGCATTTAAAGTAGCCGGGGTGTGCTCGTGAATTCTGTCCAACACTGTATAAATTATTAATCACAACAATTATAAATAAAAAAATAAATGTTCATGCCGCTAAAGCAAAATCTGCTAGGCTGAAGTGATTTCGAGAAGTAAACAACTAAGCGACTATAATGTTCGGTTTTGTAGTTTCAGATAATTTAATTTAATTTATAACAAAAAATAATTTATATTGTTCCTCATGCAAATAACTCTTAGCACCCCGAATTCCCCCACAATTTTATAAGATAACAGAATATAAAAGAAAAAAAAAATATGGGTAGAACAGACATTTAAAGATGAATTTTGCTTTGGAAGATCGCTAATATTAGCCCTCAACTTTTTATATTTGGGCGTTGTAACTAAATTTTCCGGTGAAGCGTTAGGCGCCAAAAATGTTCGCTAGGTTTGGCGGGGGGCGGTAGAGAAATTAGAAAGCAGGAAATAATATTTTATATGAAAATGATTGCGTTGTTTGGATTATGTCTAAATTCTGAGTTTGTGACTTTTGGGTAGAATAATCGAGCTAGAAATGTCTTTATGGAGGAACGGAGAGGAACCAGAACACTATATTTCTTATGTAAGTGATGGAGTTGGGGAGATTGTAGATGACTGTAATGAACAAAGATAATACTGGCCGACGAATCTTATTATTGGGCTACAATTCTAAAGATCGTCATTAATTGCAAGGATTTCCGACTATTACTCAGCCTCAGGGTGCACTTTTAAATCAGATGTTATAAACAATAGTTTGGAGAGTTTACATCTGTTCGTAGACAACCTTAATAGACAAAAATACGCAACAGTTCTCGGGTACATTGAGATGATAACGTCTTCAAAAATGAAAATCATATATGCATGGAGCTAGTATTATATTTCTTAATCCAGTTATAACCTAGTATGTCTAAGTATCAAATTAAGATAACGAGATCTCCATTTTCCACAGTATACTGAGCGTGTAAAAATGACTTAATATGTATTAAGAATAAAAACTTACCTTATAATCTAAAACGATTCTCTCGATGATGCCTTTATCCAGCATCTTCTTATACCAGTCTTGCAGTCTTTTGGGTTTGGGTATTTTCTGTTCAGCCGGATGACAATGGAAAATGTAATCGTCCCCTTCGGACGGGGGACACGCCCAGATATGGGCCATCGTGTATCCGAGTTGTTTCACGTAGTCCATATAACCGAGTAGGATTTCGTGATACACAGCAGTCCTAAACTGTCGCGGCTTAAAAAAATGCACCGAGTCTAAATAAGCAATGTACACACGGCGACAATTCGGCGGCGGACATTCTGAGCCGTATTCTTGCACGTGCATCCCGAAGAAGCACACGTCAACGCCGTCGATCTCTTCGAACGCGAACAGCGCTTTCGCCCTATAAGGAAATTCACTAGCCAATTCGCCAGTTTCAACGAACTTACTACGCATACCGGGTTTCACTTCGACTATCTTTTCCGAACTAGAAACGACGCGTATCGACACTTCGCCGGCGCCTGCCTCCTTCTTCTTTAAGAAATTGTTCACTCTCGTCTCTATGTAAACGCCTAGTTTCGTCACCGGTAACCGTTTCGCGTTGAACTTGTTCTCTTTCCGCTTTGAGCCCTTCTTCTTGTGGCACTCGTCGCACGTGAAACCGGACGCCCATATCTGTTCAGAATGTAGAACACATATTTGGTGAAGTTTACGACCGCATTCGTTGCATATTACGAACTGTTCGAGCTCTAAATAGTCGTTCTTCATCTCCTTAAATTGATCTTTCTTTATGGCTCTACACAATAATATATTACATTACATACTAATACTTAATTCACGATGTTAAAATTATATTTTACATTTGAATCGATTACGTTAAACAGAAAGCTCGATAAATTGCCATCAGCGAGTTCAAAATTCAACTTATTTCGATTTTATTAATTTATTTGTTTTAATTGCAGTAGTGCAAATATCTTGAAAGTCATATACACATTTGTGAGACATATCAACATGTATAATCCAAATAATAAATGTTTTTATTAGTGGCAACATTTACCAATGCAAAAGTTTACGAACCTGTCACCCCTGTTCACCTCGTAACGTGCATGTCACCTACTCCACTAGAGATGTACAAGCGGCGTTCGAACCTTAATATTTATACACTGTTGAAAAAAAGTGACGAGCAGACCCTGTATAATCTGAACGCATAAGCTGAAGCAGTGCATCCAACCACGCCATATCTACCATCAGCAGGGCATTATGGTATAAGGTACGATTACACATGTTGGATGTACGCCCCTGCTAGGTAGATGAGGTGCAACGGCCGTTTATGCTTCCCATCGTTCGGTGGCACCTATATCTGCTAGCTATACTTGCACGACAACACCCGACCGCACATGTTGTACAGACCTTTGTGGAAGAGTACCACACACCGCATGGCTCCCATGGTCGGCTCGTTCTGGGGATCTGAATTCGATTGAACATGTCTGGGATATGATGGATCGGATACTTCGACGTTATCCGGCTCATGCGGCTAACGATGAGGAGCTATGGCGACGAGTTGAAGCAGCCTGGCAGCAACGACTTATTGTCCCATGCCTCGTCGTGTAGCGATAGTACGCGTTGCTCGCCGGGCATACTTCCGCTATTGATGCATCCCCTCTCTGCGGCGGTCTCCATGTGAGGGTAAGTTATATTACTTCCATACCAAATTTCATTGAATTAAAATCACACATTCAGATTATACAGAGTGTGCTCGTCACTTTTTTCCAACAGTGTACAGATACGAGTTGTTGGTAAATGGCCCCAGGCTCCATCTTCGTCAGCAAAGATTGTAAAGCTCTATTTTGCACAAACAGGCAACAAAATCTAGTGCACCATATCGAAGCTAGACTAGATTAATATTTAATTCTGGACTTACAGTCTAAACTCAGCTTTAGTTGATAGAACTCACAAATGTGTATTAGCAGCCATTGTTTCAGAATTTGCAAATATTTAATAAAATGAATTTTGGTATTACTTTTTAAGAGATGAAGTTGTACAGTATTAATTAATTATTAATAAACTAAATTCCTGTTCGTGAAATATCCAAAAATAAATCCCCTCTTATACACGTAACATAACCTTGTAGGTTTCCTCTACAACCAATTCGATTTAATCCTAATTTCGGCATCTATATTACTGGTTGTATCGATATTTTAGGAAATTTAAACAATTCTAACAATTAATTGAATCTAACAATAAAAAATTATTAATAACTTACGTTTGGGCTTGCGTTGGATCATCCCCTAGCGTTACGGTGTCCCCCTGGATGTCGTTGAAGCACTTTTGGCAGAACGTGTATCTGTTGGATCCGAGTCCATATGCTTTTAAACTGTGATCGTACCACAGACAAGCAAGCACAGTCAAGTGTTAGGATGGGTGAAGAGAACAGAAAAAAAGACACCAGAACGTGTTAGAAGCAAAATAGTGCGCGACTAAATAATATATTCTATTTGTTTAGTGTATCGAACACAAACATTTCTTTTTAAAGTGTGCCAGTACACAAGAGTTTCAGGTGTTAGGGCGAAGGTGATGTAAAAAGCTGGCGGTACACATAAACTGTTTTCGGTTATTTTAATAAGGATAAGGCAATGGCTTTGCAAATATTCACTAACTAAAATTAACGTTAATATATAAACCTTTCACGCCGAACGAAGAAGAATTTTTATATAATTTTTTATATCACGATAAAAAATAATTAACGATAAAATACCTATATCTCGATTTGTTAACTAAATATATGTATAAATAAGATAGAATCACATTTACATTAATCAATTGTTGTTTTCGTTACTAATTAGCATAATCAGAGAGCTGGATATGTTTCGTCTCAATTTAATAGCCTTTGCAAGTCGATTCTTACCAAACTTGAACTGGGTACATTATTTCTTAAGGTCAAAAGCAAGCATCATAACAAACTTGTGACATTACTTCGCATAATAGTAACTTGACCCACTACTTATTATTGTTATTATTTAATGTCTATCTTTATGTCACAATAGCAAAGAACTTACCACTGAAACTGGTATTTACCTTTAGAAGTAACTGCGATGATTACCACTTACCACAAGGAGATGAGTCAAGCACTGATATGATACAAATATATTTTTTTGTATTTTGTAACACATGATGATAGGTTACACACACTTTACGAGTTCGAGGCTTCCCTTCATAGACACGAGACTTCAGAAAACCTCACAATAAAAAATTACAAGCCGATAGCTCGGGAGAACAACTTAAAATGAGTCTGTTAGGACAGATCTCCTGAAGAACTGTCACAAAGCTCCTTTCTGTGTGGGGGATAGCCCCATCCTGTTGCAACAAGTACTTCCAATATCTCCGTACTTCTGGCAAGACAGGTGATCATGTTGATGTAGCAATATGAAATTAACTGTTATAGTAGTATCATTTTCAATCAATTATTCCAGATGTAGCAATAGCACACCAAGCTATCCCTTGAAGGCTATGTAGAGGTTGTTGGCGCAATTGTTAAGGATTAACAAAAGCGCAGTTTTGTTTATTCACCGATCCATTTAGGTAAAACTGCATTGTTCATCATGGTTGATACATCCGCGTTATCATTAAAAATATTCAACTTTACAAATTGTAAACGTAAAGCCACCTTCATCCGATTCTCCAAGAGATGAAATTTCAAATCGAATCGTAAAATGCGCCTCGACGAACTGATACTAATTCGTTGCGGGTTCTTTAATATAGCATCTTCTTTCAATCCTGTTTGGTGTACTTTACTTTCGAAATTATTACCTTGCGTCGAAGTGTTCAACATGGTAGTTGGTGTTTGATTGTTAGCCAAAGTTTCGATATTAATCGACGTTAAGCCTGAGACCATTTTTAACTGTTTTAAACGAGCCGGCTTTGGTCAGCATTTTGATTGGGAAACAGAGAATGAAATTCCTTTAATTTTCATCTGTGAACGTTTGAACGAACGAAGTGCGAAAGAAATGCAAGTGCAAATGAAATATAAAATAAAATACATAAGGTGTCACCTATAATGATTTTATACACGTGGATAAAGATATTGTTACTTCAGAGTTTCCTACAGATAAAGATATGGTCGAGCACTACAGATATGATTCCGAATCTGTTGTACAGTTCGACGATAAAGGTGACAACAAAACTGATATGACAGAGGATGATTTGCAGCAACTACCTTCAAACGAGTTGATTGCGAATTTCTTGAGCCTTTTGCGATCTTATTTAAGAACCAATGCACATACAACCGGTTCTCTGTATAATGGTTTAAATAACATTGAAGTTTTTTTTGAAAATTAAACAAGAAATCCTTTCGCCAGTCACATATTACCGACTTTTACACATTAAAATGAGAACTATATACATATATGCATGCACTCGACATGACTTAGTATTCGAACGGTTATTAAACGACAGTGTGCTGCCTTTGTTAGTCCATGCCCTCCATATTTAACGTGACCGTTTCTTCGATAATCGTAGTGTTACATTACCCTTATCGAAGAAACGGTCAACGGTTAAATGTGGAGGGGATGGACTGACAAAGACAGCACAGTGTCGCTTAGTGAAACCGTTCGAAGACTAAGTCGTGTCGAGTGTACACTCTATTTAATAAATCTAAATCTTGATAACTATAGATATTTCTGCAAGAAAATTACTATGTAGAGTTAACAAAGAGCCACAAACAATAATAATGTTGAAACCTGTTTATTCATAGTCATTAATTACATTATTAAAATTTATTGAGATTTATTTCTCATTTCAAGAGTTTTATTACTGTTTATCGAAGTTTTGATTGCGCTTTATACGGCAACAATCTGTACAATCTGGCGTATTTTAACACTCAGTTGGCATGTCAAAACTAAGTTATTAAATCCAAATTTTCACAAAATGATTGTTAAATGTCACTTAACAAACTATGCCTATGATGTACTCAACATTGTTTGGATATTATGTCAAGTTATATAATTATTTCAGAAGAATCAATAACATCAAGATTTATAATTAAAATGACAAGAAAATTGTTAATCCAAACAAAAAAAATTAACAATATGTAAAACAATCTGCAATGCCAAAGCCCGTCCTTAAATGTCTTATTTATACCTTACATTATACTAGATAAGCTATATCGTAGACATTCAATTTTATAATAACAGGAAAACTAGTTAATATGGTGTAATGTATGCCAGTCCATCATGCAGTTGCAAGTTAATATGGGCAATAAAATCTGTCTGTGTATGAAATCAATTTAACAAAGATGAGAACAACAAACTTGAAAAATATGAAATCACTGTCACAACAGATATTATCGCGTCATATCATAACTATTTTGTAATAATAACATATTTAGCCCCATAATAATATCTAATTTACTAAAACGTACAAAAGCGAAATCAGTAAATCGCTTATAAATGTATATTATTAGTTTCTTTTTTATACATCATTAAAATGAAAGAACTTACCTATTTTGGTAGCTATAATATTTTGCATCACGCGGTATAGTACATAGCTGTTTCCCGTAGCAGCAAAGTACTTGCGGATTGAAGGTGTACTTTCGACCACAGCAATATCCCATCTGTTGCATTACAGGATCAATTTCTTGTTCGAATACTTCTGACAGCTGTAAATACGTAGAAAAATTAAGAACGAACTATAATTTAACTCAAACAAATTTACCTTTGTACAATATCGATAAACCCTGCTTGTTTTCCTGTTATAAAGCCATGCGTTGTCAAACATCAACCAAACATCATCCACGTATTCCCATGGATCACTATATTGCCCCAAATCTAACTTCTTTTTAATCGTTGATAAATCCATCGGTTTCCTAACTATATCGAAATAATCAGGAATACCCAATGCTTGAGGATCGACAGGTTGTCGAAACGGATGACTCTCAGGATCTTGCCTGTATAATTTCTCCAGCGTGGGCATTAATTTCTGTCGCAATTCATCCGGTTTAAAAACTAAATTAAAACAAATATATCAGATTTCTACAGTTTATATTTAAAGCAAAAAAAAAAAAAAACTTACTGCATTTTCGTTGTGTTTGATCCATACTAGGTTGTATCATTTCCATGCTCTGCGGTGGTTTTATATCTGCATTCTCCGAAGGACTGGGAGGTTCTGTTTTTATCTCCTCTTTTATTTGAGAGTCTTCCATCTTGATCTCACGTTTTATTTCAGTTTTGATCCCTTTTCCTCCCATGTCCATATGCCCGTTCGTATCGTCGTTCTCTTGCTTGATATCCATCGAGGTATCTTCCTGTTTTATTTGGTCTAGTTTTCCTTTCATACCGCCTTCTGATGCTGGTGGAGAATCGTCGTCTCGCGTGGAAGCTGAAGCGGCTGCTATCGCAGCGAATTGGGATGACATGGTGCTTGGTCTCGCCGTTGATACTAACGCAGCTCTTTCTTGACTAGTCATACCTTTTCCTAAAAATGATTATGAAAGAAAAACATTTATTTTGGTTTGATTAAAATTTTATGTTTTGTTAATATTTTATCAACAGTCTAACTCAGTCGAAGTTTCTAGACAATTCATTCATTTGTTTTACTGGCGAATTGTAGTTCAAGTTATGGAAGTTAGTAACTCAAAAGATCTGTTTGTGTTAGTATTAATAACCACGCTAACTTATAGTAGTACAAGTAACCATATTGTTAACATATATAATTGCATCAAGAACTACAAGAAACAAACGCAGAGAAAAAAATTAATCGAAAATGTAGGAGCTCCGATTGTCTATCGGCATTCCGCAAAGGAAACCTTTAGGTCCGTTGCTGTTTGTTATTTTTATTAACGATTTAAACGTATACATACATAGTCCGCGTGGTTACATCACTACAGATAACACTTCTCTGTTGATATTATAACACTACTTTTCATTCCTTGAGGATACGATTCAAAATTAATAACTTAATTGTGTAGATATATTTCTTAAAATGTCTACTCAGAAGATTATAGCCTGCTGTATACTTTGCAGCAATGATACAGGGATAAATTATGAACAAAGAAAGAACAATTTAATTTAACATGCTACTCCACATATTTCATTAGTATCTTTTACTTTTGAGCGATGATACGAACTTATTGGAGATTCTGCAGCTCCGCCTTTTAAATCTGTCCCGGTTAGAAGCAAGGACTGGTGTGCATACTGGTGAGATACATCTAAACAACCTTTCAGAGTTTCATCTTCAACAAGAGTGACAAGTATCTTAATTAGATAAAGGAGTAATAAAGGTCCTAATTCTCACAAATATGTATATTCACAAGCGACCGGTTTCGTGGTATCACCACATCATCAGGCCAACACTAAAAAACCCTCATAACAATAAGACAAATATACGTAGAACAAAACCATAGAGTAGTGGTACATAATGTTTACAACAAATTTAATAAAAATTAAATAAATTAAAAGGGTGGGAAAACCTAATATCAGTCAAAATTAAATTTAAGAGAATTCGGACCTTTATTACTCCTTTGTCTAACATGAACTCACACAGAGTCTACTCCGACAACTTAGTATCTTAATTCATGGCAAGAAGTGGCCAACCCAAAACAACAACAAATACGGAAATGACTCAAAACGTTGCAGCCATAGCTCTGGGTGATCGTCGTGTGAAAAGTTCGATCAAACATTAGAAATATCCGAACTTTGCGTAATAAACATTCTACATGATAACTTAAATATGAGTAAAGTGTAAGCAATGTGGGCTCCACGGTTGTTGACATCCAACTAAAAATTGCGCAGGTTACAAATTTCGCCAAAATCGTTTGATAACTTTTTGGCACAAATTGTAACAGAAGAGGAGACTTGGGTACATCACTGGTACCCAGAAACAAAATCAGAATCAATGCAAGGCCATCCTCCTCATCGAATATATGCCGAAAGGAACCACGAAAAATGCAAACGCTTGTGGAGATACTTTAAAGAATGTACGAGAAGCAATTAATCAGAAACATCCAGATTTCTGTAATTGAGAAGTGTTTCTATTGCATGACAATGCAAAGCTGCGAAAATCAATTATCCAGGAATACAGCTTCGTAGAGATAGACCACCCCCTTATAGTCCTGATCTGACTCCATCTGACTTTGACCTTTTCAGATTATTAAAAAGACATTTTCGAGGACGCCGTTTCAACTCTGATGAATTTCTTGAAAAGGCAGTCGACAACTTCTTTACCGATCAAGATCCTTGTATAGTATGGAATAGTGTATTATTTTATATTATGGAGGAATATCATTTATCAATGAGATACACCATAGGGCAAGTCGTTACCTTTAATTTCAGGTTGATTCTTTTATTTTGGATTTAACCAAAACACTCCACAAAATGCAAGTTTTTCGAATACAATCATATGAGACAATATCCAAAGGATACAGAGAAGACAAAACATACGAGGCCTAGCATTAGTGTGATGGCAAAGGACACTTCATATGTTGATTAATTCTCATAATTTGTGCTGATTATGTCTTTCAATTTTGCAACGAATGAAACTTATAAAATTAAAATAAAAAATATATTATAGAATATGTATAACAAAGTACCGCAAATTGACCAAACTAAACATATCAGCTAAAGCAATTAGGAGTATTAAACTACAAAATTAATTCACTTATTCTGCAACTAACATTACTTTGAAAAGGTGTATTATTAATAAAAAAATCAACAAAAAGTTATTTAATTTTTAATAATTCCCCATATATCCCTTTAAATACGTAATAATACAATGTGTTTTAAAAATATTCTACAATAGTGGTAACGCAGACAAATTTATTATTACCACTGGCGCTTTAGTTTGAGGAACATAATTTAATGATTACAAATTAATAAATGTCGCACATACCTAAACTAGCAGCTGTTGTAGCCGCGGGTGAAGCAACGATTGGTGTTGCCGGCGCAGGCGAAGGACCCCTCGACGAACTAACCGACGTAGGACCTGCTGTTGTGTGTGTTGTGGACGTAACGTCGGTTGGCGTCGATCTCGTTGTCGAATTGTTTACCTGATTAAGATTAGCGGTAGACTGTTGCAATCCGAACGCGGATGGTGATGGTGCCAACCGACTTTTTAGTACTTCGTTGAATTGCTGACTTCCAGCGGGTGATGTAGAAGGCAAACTCGGTCCGTTAGCCGTCGTCGAAGAAAACTGAGACGTAGGCGTAGGAGTCGTCGCGCCTTGCTGCACTAGCGCTTGGGCGAAAGGAGAAAGACCGGGATTATTTGCCGATGTCGGAGAAGGACCGGGCAAACCGACAACCGTAGCTTGTTGCTGGATTTGCTGTTGCGATTGAGGCTGCTGTTGCGCTTGTTGCGGTTGTTGGTTGGTAGGCTGGGCACCACCGGAACCGGGAAATATAACACGAGGAGTTTGAGTTATGTTTATATTTAAACTGGGAAGAGCTGGAGAATTGCTTCGCAAACCTTGCGTTGGTTGCGATATCGAACTGGGTACTGCCGGTCGTAAACCTGCGTTCTGAATCTGTTGCACTGTTGATCGTAATTGTGGTTGCTGCTGTATACTTTGTTGTTGCATCTGCTGTTCTTTCCGTTTTTGTCGTTTCTCTTCTAGTTCTTTTTGGATCTTATAAATTTTCTCGGCTAAAAGGTGATAATATTCCGACCTAGAATTTGCCATCTCGTACATATCGCCTTCGACTTTCCGCGCATATGCAACTAGATTATGCATTCTTTTATCTAACATGGTTTGAGGATCCGGCGTAGGAAATATAGCTTGGACTAATTTATGAACCAAATGATTCCTCAAATCCGGCGTCACCGATTGGTGCCATTCTTTGGTTCCCTGTATAGGATTGGCAGTCACTTGTCCTGGTTGTAAGCCTGCTGGTAACGGAATCCGTGCATCACCGGGAATCTAAACCGAAGAAGTAAAATTTTTGAAGCAAAAATAATGAAGCAGCTACTTACGAGGCCTTGCGGCGTCTGTCCATCGGGTCCGCCGACTCCAAATAATTGAGCATTACCGACATTCTGCAAGCTATTTGCGGCTTGCGCTATTGTATTCTGGGCTGAAGCCGGCGTGGAATCACTTCCCAAAGGTAAACTAACACTGGGAGCCTGCTGACCTTGCGACGGTGCAATAACTCTCACACTACCGATATTGCTCATGTTTGGGGCAGGAATTGCGCACCTGACACCGGGCCTGGGTTGCGCGGTATTTGGAAGCAGATTGGTTGGAGGCGCCCCATGCTCCGGACGAAGACCTAACGCATCATATGCCCTTCTCATATCCGAGGGCGTTGGATTTGGTGATTGTGTAGTTTGTGGAGTTATAGTTGTAGCTATAAATGTACACAAAAAAAACAGAAGTAAAATGGCGGGAAAATGCTAGAAAATAAATTTATCTTACCAGCAGGGTTATTCCTATTTTTATCCGCCTGTTTTAATGGTAAGCAGACGGGGCAGTCGTTTCTTACGCAATGTTTCCAATGGCTTATGATTTGACGTGAGGAACTGCAATGAGGAACCGAACAGCTTTTGCCAGCTTGGCAAGTTGTCATGTGATTCAAAACATTCTTCATTGTTTTGCAATGCGGTAGCGTGCATTGCCAAACTTCGCCATTCGCTTGAGATTCCCTTCTTTGACACTTATGAGCGTGTAACAGTAAAACTAACTGTTGCTGTATCAATTTTCTCTTCTCTGGATCTGTAAAAATAATAACAATGAGTAGATGAAGAAGACAAGTGATGACGCGAAATAATTACCGGTAGATGGGGCGGGTGGTGCTCCAGGTTGATTTTGCGTGGCGGCTTGCGGACCTGGTTGCGATCCACTCGGCGCACCAGACTGAGGTTGGGCCGGTGATGGTGCAGGAGGTTGAGTCTGTGCCATTCCACCTTCCCCACCCGTACTGGGACCGACTTGCCCGGGAGGACCGACAAATCTAGGTTGTATTCCCATGCCGCTGGACCTCTGTTGGGGTGTCACAATTCCTAATGCGCCGAATTTAGTTAAAGTAATCATCAATTATTAAGCTCTGAATAATATTGTACAAAGACTATTATTGTGATTTCAAGGTCTGTCGGATCGTAATACACTATTAAAACATCGGTATCACCAAACACCACAACTTTAATTAATTACTCGGGACACATGTTAGATTTGTTAAATAAAGGCTTGAAATTTGGCATTCGTGACGGAAAAGTTCCAATGGAGGAAGTTATTGCGTCTATAGAAGCTAATATTAGAGGCATGGATTATACAACTAAGGAATACATCAGGAATGCATGCAAAAACAAAATTGCAAAAAATGCTCGTCTTAGTTGTTTCAACACTAGTAAGAAAGAACTCAAAATTGTTAAAGGTTTTAGAGAGAAAAATTGTTTTTATCTAAAAGCCAATAAAGGAAAGAAGATAGTCATCACAATCAAAAATTGCCCTAAATTAATTGATAAAGACTAAAAAGTTAAATTGATTACTTCTCACCCCACTATTCAGAAAATGTATTGTTTGCCGAAAATTCATAAACCCGGAAATTCAGTAAGACCCATAGTTTCAGGAATCAATTCACCGGCATATCATTTATCCAAATAGCTATCTAATAAATATAAGAAATTCTCCTTACATACTGAAAACTTAACTGTGGGAAACTCAACTGAATTTGTGTCGATGTTGAATGCACGCTTAAAAAAGTCCAATATAAGAATCACGTCAGAAAAGCCACTACTTTAGTGCCATCGAATAACCGGGAAAAGAAATTTATTAAATTACCGTTCCACCCCATAACCAAAGGATTGAACCGCGTTTTTCAACAGTTCAATTTAAATGTTTGTTATACGACCAATGTTTATAGCGATAGCTTTTTAATTTTATTCATTCACTCGGTATTCGATTGATGATGAGAACCCATGCGTTCTCGAAACACGTGTCCCGAGTAATTAATCAAAGTTGTGGTGTTTGGTGGTACCGATGTTTTAATTGTTTAAAGACGAATTTCCCGATTTATATGGTTAGAACAAATATTGTGTAACATTACGCAACGCAACTTACCAACTTGGATATTTTGCGGTCCCGCGTTCTGATTCGGATAAGTATTATATGGAGTATTCCCAGGTTGATTCACAGAACTTAACTGCATTTGCATAGGAGGTTGCATTCGAGGTCCAATAGGATGGATTGCATTGGGACCAGGCGCCCTGGCATTCAAATGTTGCATGGTGACAGATCTGCTCATTAATGGCCCATTTTGAATACCCTGCAAATATATTTATAGATTTCTTAATAAATCGATCTAAATCAGTTAGGATTTTTTAAAAATTGTTTGGAAAAATCGACAGCTCTCATAGCAACTTATTTTTTTTCTTCTTTTTCCCTGGTATATCTTATATCTTACACATATAGAGTTCTTAATAATTTAACTTAAATCTATAATGACAAACCTATTCCTGTTCATTGTAATCCACTTCTGGAATATCCATTTCTTGTTATAGACAACATTATCACTTAATAGGTGCCTTTCGGCTACTACATTAGAAAACCAACCTTCATTAGGTGAAATAATGTTTGTTTTTTGAATATTTCACAATATTTCCAAAAAATTTCATTTTTATATATCCTACAACATAATTTCTTGTAACTTTTAAGTAAAAGTTAAAATTTAAGTGACTAGAGAAGCTGTAGTTCTTTCCAAAGAAAATGCGTCTGTGCAAATTGAATTATTATGAAAAATTAAAAAAATTATACAGTGCTAACGAAAATGTAATTGCATAAATTACACATGAGACTTTATATATATGATAACATGGTTTATAAGAAATTTAAAAGATAAGACAATAATGGATTAGGTAAGCACATTAAGTGTAATACTAGTATTAGATAAATTTTGTAATATGAAGCTGTGCATGATAAAATTAAATTCCTTTTTTCGAATTTATATATCTACGAATATATGACTATCGTATTACCTGCGGAACAGTGTGATTTTGTCCGTGGTGTGGCTGACCTGGTGCCATCATATTCGTCGAATTTGGAAGAGGTTTGTTCCCACTGCTACTAACGATAATGCCTCCACCGGCCATACTCATACTCATACTCGTATTCGTCATCACCATATTACCACCTGCACTATTGTTCATACCTGGAAGATCTATTATAATAAACGTAATTTAAACATTGTAACCGACGCGTTTATCACAAAACTTGACCCGTAACGGAGATGACCTACCTTGTATGGAGCTCATAACCTGCGGAGAACTACCATTATTAGCCATTGATTGTAAACCGGCGTTATTTGGTAAACTGGAAGGCAAACTACCAAGAGTCATAGGTTCAATACCAACTACATTAGCTTTCGCTACGCTTAACGGAGATACATTTGGAGGAGATTGTAAATTTGGACTTTTGCTTCCTAATTGGCCGGCAGCCATAGAAAGCGCATTGCTGACAAGACCTTTGTTTCCCTAGAAAAGATAGGAACCTCGTTAAACTTTCTGTTGTTTTCACACAGTTAGACACCAAGAAATACCTGCTGTTGTATCATATGATGCATTGGGTGTCTAAGTGAATTTGTTCCATCACTACTATCTATACCATTTTGCAAAGCACCGGGGCCGGGTCCTTGGGCAGGAGGTTTACTGTTCCCTAAGTTGTCAGAGATACTCCAAGGACCACCAATCAGTTCATCCGGTAAATTATTTTCCAAATCATACATGTCCATATTAGACAAAACATCTACGTGATAAGAACAAAGTGAGGTTAGGGTAATGTATACAAACGATGTGCTTTGAATGAATATGAATAAGGTGTCTTTGTGAATAAACAACATTTAATTTTGACTCTAAAAGAAAAAAATAATAGAAAGAAGCAAAAAAAAGACACTTATATTAAAGAAAAAATCTAACCAATGACTACGATTTCAAATGCTACAAAGACTACGTATTTACAAAAAGAAAAACTATCGTTAATAAAGCAACATGCAAATATTTTACATGTTATTGTTTTAATATAAATTTTGAATAAATTATATTAGTATTATATTAAATTACGATGTATGTATATAGTGAGACTATATTTACTTTGGTGTTGGCGCAAGTTCCATTGTTGATGTGGATTGGGCTGACCATCACCAAGAGTTTGTCCCAGGCCCTGTCCAGGCCCCAAGCCGTAGTTGAAAGCATGTTGCATTGTCACTAATGGTTAGGTATAAATTTAGATTACTATCTCCACAATTAATTTCATAATTTAACTATATACAGATGTAAAGATTTTATTTTGTTTAGTTTAGAAAAATTTTTAATAATATTATTTTAAATTTAAACGATTAAAATATCTTAGAACTAATCTCCAAACATGCAAGACAAGCGCAACCTCAACCACCATGCCAAGAAAGTTCAAGAGCAGTTCTGTTTACTACACATGAATTGAGCAATATAATGTTTGGTGCAAATTCATATCATGAACATCTTACAAGAAATTTGAGCACTGAATATCGAATAAAAAACCAAAATATATCGAAAAAAGCGCCGTAAAACAGCTGTTCTATATTTGTGTTTTGCGATTATGTTTAGCAACATGTCAAACATCAGGAACGCCTTCTCGCGCGCTTCATACACAACATGCTGTAGGTAGAAAATAAACAGAACTAATGCGATGGATAATAACTCACCCGATGAATCGGATGTCCCCTGAAAAGGGGACAATTTTTGCCTTTTGGCAGTCGGCGGCCCATCTACAAGATGTTCGGCCATATCAAAATCGGTGCACTCTCCTGTTTACCAAGCCAAAGCCGAAGCACTGGCCCAATGCTACGGCCGACCCAAGTCACTACACTGTAACCCACAATTTATTGTGATTTAAACACAACACTCATTATTTACAACGAAAAATATAACATAAATGATGACAAACAGTCCATGTATTGAGTGTCCGAGAGCGGATGCATCTCTCAAGGCACATATTTATCTCACAAAACACTCAACCATCGGCCATCATGAACTTCGACTAGTCCGACTGGCCGACTATACTTCGCGACTGCCTCTCACCATCTTCCGACGGAACCGCACAATGATCTCGAACCCAATCAGTCACTATTCTTCTCTTTTTGTCACTTTTGTAACAAACATTGGATCGTTTGAACTACTTGCTGATTTTTTAAAACCGAACAAGGCGAAAAAAGGCCCCTTTAATTTACATGAGTCACGATAATTTAAAGAATTAATCCGAAATTCAACGCGATCTCGAAGAGACAAAATGGCGGCTGTTTGATGCGACTTTTTCTACGCTTGTCAGAAATATTCACTCTATTAAGTCCAGCTACGAACATGATTGGTTACCAGTTTGCATGTGACTGACTCACGGCCGACGATTGGATCGCTTGCCGGAAGAATCTCGTGACGTTTCGTATCGTCATCGCTGACGTCAGAAAGTAGTGTATGGCGATTCTTTAGGACGAAGAGGTAAAACAGAATGAATGCTAAAGACAAAGGAATATTAAAAACATTGCAAAATGTCAACAATCATCACTTGTAATCTATTACACGCGAGTACGGCATTACGAATTTATTACATTGTATCCCATGTAAAATACAATACCAAACTGACAACAAAGAAGTTAGAAGTGTATGCAAGGTTTCAGGGTCACAAACTTTTTATCAATAGAAATTCAGAACCGCACTGCATACAGGGCACTTTAGAAAATAAGTAATATAAAAACAATAGTTGCTATTGTAAATTTAATCTTCCTGTGCATACACCGTTTATTATGTATAATCAGGTAATAATTCAAATTTGTTGCATTTTCTTTGTTTTACATGACCTGCTTGTGGATATTTGCGGTTTCGTTAAATGTTGATATATTACAAAAATTAAATTATTTGTAAACAAACAAATTACTTTTTCCAGTTACTTCTAGAAATACACTTGAAGTTTTAAGAATGATTCCAGAAGTTAAAATTGTAAATGTAAAAACTTGAATTGCCCGAATAGGTAAATTGAAGTTTTTTTTTTTTAATTTTTGAATTTTCACGCAAGCGTTGTAGATCTATTGACTCTAATTTGGAAGGTGGCTAAACTTATAAACTTTAACTTGACTTCAATTCCATCACGTTAATTGTCTTTGCTGAAACAGTAATTTAAATTTATTGCGCTGCGTTAATCGAATAATTTTGCTTTTATCCATGAATTATCATCAAATTTATTCTATGCGTTGTTGAAACGTATATTTTAGCTTAATCTTGAAAAAAACTAATAAAAAAAGTGAAAATATGTAAAGGAAATTAAAAACAAAATAAAATTATTAAATAAAGCAGTATATGGATACAACTGAACTATTGTAGGTTCTTTTCCCTCGAATAACTCGTGTAGACATGTATTTATCGTGTTAACTTCGAATTAAAAAAACATTTTTATGAAGTACAAATTTCTTGAATTTTGGAAATAGAAAGAACGAAACAGTGTGTCGGTTATATGATTCTACAAGCAGTGCAGTATTTTGGGTTGCCTATACGCAAGTTATACTTCCGATTTGTAATATAATAGCTTGTAAGATTTATTTTTCCAAGCACTGTATAAATATTACCAGACATTTGTTCATTTTTGGTATTCTCAAGTTATATACTATGCATTTCACTCTGCTCAATATATTTACACTTTCAAGTACTAGTTTAATATTTCTGGGTCGATTTATGTATACTGTATAAATAAAATAAAAATGTTTGTATAATTTTTAGGTATGTGCAATGTGTTAGACTAAATTGTTTATATTTAATGCTAATTACAAATATAAATATTTAGAACTTTTGAACGGTTGTCGTTTTTCCTACCCAACATGTGATCTGTCAAATTGACATTTATGAAGAAAAAAATGAGGAAAATGACATATGTATGTCTGTGATCTAACCTCCAAATAATAATTGTCAGTGGACGGTACTGTCGCTTGAACAACATATTTATACGAAATGTCTAAAAAAGATAGCGAAATCGGACAAAAATCAGATATAATTCAAGCAGTTATTATTGCTGACAGTTTTGGAAGCGAATTTCTACCATTATCCAATGATGTACCATTGGTTAGTTTAATATAAAAATGATGCAATATGGTTTACGAGTTATTTGATTTATAGGCACTATTACATCTCGTTAACAAACCTTTAATCGAGTATACACTTGAATTTTTATCCTTTGGTGGTGTGGAAGAAGTATTTTTATTTTGTTGCTCTCATGTTGATGCAATTAAAGACTACATAAAGTACGTATATTAATTTCGTTTTAAGCTATAAATTTGAAGAGAATGATAGATATTACTTATAGGAATAGCCAGAATGAGAATGTCGTGTGGTCTCAAACGACAAAAGTTAATATAATAATTTCCGAAAGCTGTCGATCGTTTGGAGATTGTTTACGTGATTTAGATGCTAAGGGGTTGCTTCGAGGAAATTTTGTTTTATGTGAACCTGGAGTCGTCTCGAACATTAAATTATTGCCGGTTATTAAAAAGCATATGTATATTTATAATAAGATGCGAAATATATGTTTTCTTAATTTAAATTAATTCTAGAGAAATTAGCACAAAAGATAAAGGTGCCGCTATGACTTTAATTTATCAAGAAGCTGGTGTAGGTCAATACGGTCGATGCCCAAGAGAAGAAATCGTTATAGCATCGAATTCCGATAATAGAGTTTTATTTCACAAGAAAATGAACCATGACAATGAAAGAAGAGTTAATTTTCCATTGGTATATATTTGAAATATGTAAATGTTAGATTTAAAGTAAGTTCTAATCATTTCAGGAAGTTTTCCTTGAAAATAACTGCGTATCAATTCACCATAATTTAAAAGATACGCATATAGCGATTTGCTCGCCGTCAGTATTACCTCTCTTCTCAGATAATTTTGATTTTCAAACTAGAGATGATTTTATCAAAGGTCTCTTGATAAATGAAGAAATATTGGGTAGCACAGTATATTGGCATTTAATTAAAGGGAACCAACATGGTGGAGCAATTACGAATTGGAGAATGTATCAAGCATTAAGGTAATACATGGATTTAGAAAAACAAGTCATACTATAAAATTGTGTAAAATAATGGTTAATATTTAAAGAAAAATCAGATACTTTTTTAATGTAAAAAGGAGCAAACATTAAGACAACCTCACCAGGCCATCATTGAGTGAAAATAATGTCTAATTCTACATACAGGGGGTGGTCCATTTAATATGGCACACAAAAAGTTTTATGAAACCAAAGTTTAAACAAAACTTGTAACATATCAAGTGACAAATAAAGAATGATTATAATAATTGCTGCTTGAATATTTCAAGGTCATACGAAGGTCAAGATATTTTTTTTAAATTAGAACGTTCCTATGGACGTTTTATAGGCATACTAACATAGTTTTTGTATGGATATTTCTGATGATGTCTTACAGACATCTAGTATATTAAAGCGGAGATACATTCTACTCTGCGAAGAGGGCTGGGACGGGGGTGGGAGGAAGCTTCTTCTTCCTAGTGGTGAACCAAATGAGGTAATCATGCTAGAGTGGCGAAAGAAAATCCACAAACTGCTATTGGATGACCGTCAGTGTGCTACATCGTTTATTGACTGAAAACTTAGACATGCTAAAGCTATAGGTACGCGAGATGAGTGCCGCGATTACTCGCAATGGAACAAAAACAATGTCGTGAAGACGATTCCATCGAGCGTTTGGCGAAGTTTCACTGCAATTTAGCAGAGTTTTTGAGTCGATTCAAATCCATGAATGAAAAATATGTAGGTCCATCACTTCACACCTGAGACCGAGGAATAGTCAAAACAATGGACTGAAAGGGTAGAATTCTCGTCCAAAGAAGGCGAAGACAGTTTCAACTGCCGGTAAGGTCATAGTTTTAGTTTTACGAGTAGGTCACGGGTTAATTTTCATTGGGGAACAACGAAGAAAACCAGATCAAATCTTTGGTATAAACGTGTTTTTGAAAAATAAAAATCATAAACGTAACATACGAGGGCGGTCCGATGAGTACGGTGACTCTTACCTTCAGATAGCAGACTATCGCAAGATTGGTTTATCGAGTATATTCAATTGACAACTACTGTCAAAATTTCAGCCGAATAAAGCCTAGTTTTGTTTTTATCGCGTGTGGCTAGCAAGCGTGGATAATTTGGAAAAAATGCAAAAATCCAGCAATATCGTTCGGTGATTCGATTGAAGGTTTTGCGAGAAGGAAATCGGCAGCGAAATCTAAAGAGCGCTTGGATGCTATCCTGCATGACTCTTCTCCTTCGATTGCAACCGTCATGGGTACCGCGTTTGCTCACTCCGGACAACAAGCGCAACCGTGAGACCACTTAAGAGCAGTGTTTGACGATGTTTAAGCGCAATCCGAAGGATTTTTTGCGTCGTTTCGTAACCGTCGACGAAACATGGATACACTGATACACACCAGAGACCAACGAATAATCGAAACAGTGGACTTTACTCGGCGAACGTGCTCCGAAGAAGGTGAAAACTGTCCTATCGGCCGGAAAGGTGGTGGCCACCGTTTTCTGGGATTCAAAAGGTGTAATCTACATCGACTTTCTGGAGAAGGGCAAAATGGTCACAGAGCTTTACTATGTCGAATAATTGGGCCGATTCGACGCCGAATTGCAGAAAAAACGGTTCCATTTGGCGAAGAAAAAAGTGATCTTCCATTATGACAATGCACCGGCTTACACCTCCGCCATCGCCACGGCCAAATTGGTAGAATTAGGCTACGAACTGCTGCGCCATCCACCGTATTCTCCCGATTTGGCCCCGTGCTACTTCTTTTTGTTTCCAAATTTGAAAAATCACTCGCCGGGCAGAAATTTGAGTCAAAGGTTATCGCCGCCATGGAGGCCTACTTTGCAGACCTCCAAAAAACGTATTTTTCAGACTGGTTAAAGAAGCATCGCTGTGTCAAGTGTATCGAACTCAAAGGCGACTATGTTGAGAAATAAATCGCCATTTTTCAAAATTTTTTGCCTTTCTTTTGTAGGCTAAGTATTTATCGGACCACCCTCGTATAGCTTTAATTGATTAAAAGTATCTGCTATTGTGTAAACATATGAGTGAATTAGATTATAGTCTTGAAAATTCAGAAACTATCTAAAAGGATAAAAATTAATTAATTTAAAATAATATACTAAGAAATTGTTTTGTTTTTTAATTCCAGCCAAGAATTAGCAAACCACTGGTTTTATCCAATTATTCCCGATGTAAAAAAGTAAGTTTATTATTTTCTCCTTTTTCTAAATCATTTCACCAGAAAAACTATATTTCACAGATATTCTGGATGTTTTGGCAGAGATGCTACAGTTGGTCATAATTGTTCAATATCAGAAAGCAGTAACATTTCAAAATCGATTATAGGGAATAATGTTGCAATAGGAAAAAATGTTACTTTAGAAAACGCTTATATTATGTCGGATGTAAAAATATATAATGATTGTATCATTAGTAATAGTATAATTGGTCCTAAATCGATCTTAAAAAGTGGATGTAAAGTAACGTTTGGCAGTGTAGTGGGAGCAAATGTAGAATTAAATAAGGAATGTTTTATTGAAAATTCTTTGGTGCAATCTAAACGACCGGACGATGATTGTAAGCGATCATTTTATAATTCAACATCGGTTTTATTAACGCGATATGCATAATATGCTTTGTGTTATAGATGACGATGTTGATAAATTAGGCGAAAAAGCTTATAGATTAAAACTAGTAGATGATGAGGAGGAGGAGGATATTGTTGGGAATAAATTGGCTAGACGATTTTCCCGGTTACATCTCGATGAAGAATATGCTAAATCTGACGATGATATGTTGGAATCCTCCGATAGTGAAGATGATTTGTCACACGTACATTCTCCCGTGCCAGATGACACTAATAGTGAGTAGAATTCATTATTGTAACAGAATACTTCAATTTATATTCGAAACGAAGTTGCATGACGTGCAGAACACTGTATACAGATAAAATGTAGTTCAAATCCGTAATAGTGTGCTGGCTGATAATTTTAACTTAACATTTATTAAAGGAAACGTAAGTACACGGTCAAAATTCGTTTAATCCTTTTTTGTCACATCATAGTCACATTAAATATCTGATAAAACACTTTGATCGTGTACACTTACCTTAAATATAATGATTTACTCTAGTTTACTTTAGTTTTAACATCATCTAGACTTAAACGAAATACAGTCGGACCCCCGTATCCGCGGATTCAGTTATCCACGGTTCCATTTATCAGTGCGGCTATCCGACATACGACATATAGAAACTTTTTCTCCTTACAATCCTACAACATTTCGTAAAAATACGAATGTTTCTACAGTGAAAAATGACATATGAATTGTTTGTATTAGGCACTTACAAGTTTACAATGAACAATAGCTCTTCAAACAGTAAATATAAACAAGATATAAGGCAGTGGTTGTATTCTATAATACTGTTCAGTGTTTAAATTTGTATAAAAATGCTGAATATGTAATGTCATGTTTTTGTTGGCATGACTATAAAGAATGTAATATCTCAATAATGCATCGAAAGCAACGAAGTCGTGATAGTGACTATCCCTCAAAGCTCAAGAGAAGACGTGAAGTATTAGCTCTTGGTGAAAAAGTGCGAATGCTTGATTTAATACAAGAAAAAGAAAATCGTATGCTGAGGTAGCAAGGATATATAGTAAAAATGAATCGTCCGTATGCGAGATTGTAAAAAAGGAGAAAATATTCGATCTAATTCTTCTGTGGCACCCCAGACTGCCAAAACAACTTCCACAATACTAATAAAGTTAGAAAGAGCGTTCCATTATTGGATTGAAGATATGAATAGGAAACATATACCGGTCAGTGGTAATATTTTACAGCAAAGGGCCTTAAGTCTTATAATCGAATGTAGGCTTTCACGGCCACTGTTCCATAAAGATGTATCTTTCGGGTGTTGCCGTGGTCGTTCTAACACACTTGACGTTTCGCTGATCATACTGTCAGCTTCTTCAGAAGTTCTCTAAAGACAGTCTTTAGAGAATTTCTGAACTTCATCGACAGAGGAAGAGGAAGATGAAGAAACTGACACACGAGCATCTGAATGGTCTTTGGAAAGATTGGGCGAAGTATTTCGGCTTGCGATTCTTTAATGGAACGCAATATGGAAGTAACAAGATCAATAACTGAAGCATTGGACCCTCTTCAAACACTATTTAATTAATTAAAAAAAAAACAGCAGCTTCCCAGCAGCTTTTCCAACAAAGTGACAAAAGGGCATTAACCATCGAAATTCCTGTGCCATCAACATCGCTTGCATTTACCTTATCCCCGGTGAAAGTGGGTATCTAATATAGGTATATACTTTCTAGTCTATAATTCCTTCTTTTATTGACGTAATACAAGTATGTAATATCATACAACGTGTATATACTTGCATTTAAACGAAAAATTGGTAGATGTTCGCTATTATCCGCGATTTTCCGGAGCTGCGGAAAGGGGGATAAGAGGGTCCGACTGTATGTGCTAATATATTGCATGATACGAGGATGTATTGATATCTAGTAGGCCTAGACAGGTTTCGAAGATAAAGAAAATATTGCGATACCATAGCAACGAACAATAACATATTAGGAGTCTCAGTAAAATGTTTCACGTCAGACAGTCAAAACCAAATTTGGGCAATAAAATTTGAAAAGAAGGATGTCGATGGTAAGGAGAGAACACCGATCGGGAAGGCCAGTTTCTGTGTTCGTCCTCCCAAATGTTGATGCGGTTCATGACAAGATTTTGTCAGACCATCGAATTGGACTAAAACGAATACATATTTGAAGCATTGAATATTTCATATGAACGCGTTTATTATGTAGTTCACGTCAATTTGAACACGAGAAAAATGTCTGCAAAATGGATCTCCAAATGTCTGAATCTGGTCAACATTCAGATATTTGGAATGAAGACACTCTAGTTCTCCAAGGCCTAAGAAGATTGGTGTTCAATAATCTGCTGGAAAAGTTCTTGCTTCAGTTTTTTTGGGATTGCCTGAGATAACTGGGAATTATTATTCGAGCTTACTGACCACTCTACGAGAACAAATTATGGGAGGTAGGCACGGAAAGTTGTCCAATATTGTTTTGTTTTTGCAAGACAATGGCCCTGCGAACAAACCGCATGTTGCCGTGCAAACATTTCGTGATTTAGGGTTCGCATTACTCGAACACCTTATTCACCAGATTTGGCTCTGTCTGACTATCATGTCTTTCCTCAACAGAACAAAAAGTTTAAAAGGTCGTAAATTTTCTTCCAACGAAGAGGTGATAGAAGCTGCGTAAACCTGGTTTGCAGAGCAACATAAAAAATCTTTTTGAAAGGTTTAGAGGCGTTGCAAGTGTGTTTGCTTCTATAGTAGGCTAAGAATTTTTCAATACCTCCTCGTATATTAGCATGTTTATTTGGGTAGATCAAATTTAATTTTTTAAGAGCATTTTTCTGCTTTTTTTCTGGTACTGACTTTTTTAATAGTTTCCCTTTTTCACTAACAATATTTTCTCTATTTTGTTACAGTGTTCTTTAGTGAAGTAATCGACAGTTTAACCAGAGGCTTCGAAGATAAATTGCAATGTGATAATTTAATATTAGAAATCAATTCTTCACGTTACGCGTACAATGTTACTTTAAAAGAGGTTCTTTTACAAATATCTCCGCAACTACATACAAATCCAACTTTACATGATTTATTTTTTGATTATAGGTGAACTACAACGTGATAAAAGCAATTTTAAACTTACCATTTCAACATTCATCTGGACAGCAATACTTAGCAGCATTATTACGTACTTTGGTGTACTTCTCGCCAATTCTAAAGAATTATATTCGTAACGAAAATGCTATGGAGGATTGTTTGCAGGCTGTAGAGGTATGTATTGTTTATTAAAAGTATCAGAATGCACACGAGGAATTAATTACAGGATGTTGCCGCTTCAAATAACGAACTGTGCGAGTGTATAGCGAGAGTTTTGAATTGGTTCTACGATAGGGACCACATCTCTGAAGAAGCTATTCTGGCGTGGTATTCGAAGCTGGATAAAACTAGCAGAGTAAACGCTAGAGTGGTGCCTTTTATTAAATGGTTGCAAGAAGCTGAGGAAGCCTCCTCGTCCGAAGAAAGTGAATGAAATACTAACTGATGTTGTTAATGATCTTTATATATAAAAAAAAACTCATTTTTAATATTTTGTTCGTTTTGTTTGTTTTCACATTTTATTCGGACGTTCCTCGTTTACAATTTAAAAATATTTTAAGTTCCCTAATAAGGACATCGGTTTCATCTGTACAGGACCGTACTTAGTTTTTTTTTAATGGAACACCTTATATATTTTTGATATGTACATACATACATCGAATTTTAAGTCAACATTGTTAAGACTTTTATCCGCATAAGTTTAGCCCTTTTTTTTTTTGTTAAATTTCCACCGAAATTACTGTTTATTTAAAAAATCGTATCTATTCAATCCTTGACTGAAGAGTGACCAAATTCGAGATTATCATAAACTAGAATGTGTTTTAATTTTTTGTAGGTTGAGTTTTAACGAAATTTATTGTAGAGGGACTTTATTGAATAAATTATTTTATGTGGAAGCTGTAGTACGGTAGGAGAGGAGCCAACTTTGTTGTTTAACTTATGCAAAACTGCCCTTATCTTCTAAAGTAAACTGAATAACATAGCAAAATCCGATATTATAATAAAGGTAAGCCCTAGAAGAATCGTAAACAGTAAAAATATACAGGATGTTCCGTTTAAAATCAAGTAAATTTAGTTTGCCCTGTCTTTATTTGACACCCTGTATAGTTAAAAATATGTTTAGGTTATAGCTTTCCATGCGCTTCAACTTTTATATTAATAACATTACCTCATTTCTCTTATAGTGCAGAAGTAATTGGGCTTCCGCGCACTAATGCCCCACCCTGTATAACAGTTCTTCTACGTGTTTCTGCTTTCAAAGGCACTCTTCAGGAGAATTGGTCAATAGAATTGAGAAAGTAAAGTTGCGTTTGATTTTTTCAATTCTATCGACTAATTTTTCTAGAGATGGCTGTTGTAAGGCCGAAACATGCAGAGCACATGTTTTTAATCAACAACCTTGTGAGAAAGAACACGAATTTATTTTATCAGATTCAATTACTTCCAAATATCAACGATGTGTTGAAATTTTTAAGACCTGCAATTACAGATTTCCCGAACCTAGAATTAAATTTTGCTTTGCTTTACCGATGGGTTTCAGTAAGAGAGCAATTTGTATTCTGCGCCAAAATCCTACAAAATTTAATATGGGGACCAAAAATCGCGCTTTGATCGTCGGGGTCATCAATAGCGTTGAATTGAATGTGTACATTTGGTTCTAAATATCTAATTAAAAGCATTTAAAGTTTAATGTTTTTGTTTTAATTTGTGTACCTAAATCAACCCTGAATATTAGAAATCAAATTAGAATTTTCAAATACTGATCTGACGTATGCATACGATTTGAAATTGTGTAAAATCAGGATGACCAACAATTCTTAATCACAAATTAATATGTATTTACAATTATAAGAATGACTTCGCACATTACAAAAATTAATCAAAGCTGATGTATCTCAAAATTAAGCATGCAGGTAAAATAAGTTGCCGCATTTTAAACATTTTTCGGTGAGAAATTTAAAACGTCAGCAATATTTAAGCACGCAGAGCGCAGGTTTATGTCTAATTAGTTTCTATCAGTGTCGCCATCCTGCTGGGACACTGAGCAACACAACAAAAACCGCCAAGCAGTTTAGAGTCGAGGGCAGCAAAGTGTAAAGCGAGCAGGCAAAATGGTAGAAGAAACCAGTGATTCCGGCAACTTCCTAACGAATATATTTTTCGAAATAGTGCAAAGCCCGTTAAATCTAATTTTAGTAGTTTTTATCGCGATACTTGTATATAAAATAATTAAAAATAATCGTCCCTCAGTGCCTGCACCACCTCCACCAGAACTTCCAAAATTAAGGAAAGACTTCACAGTGCAAGAATTAAAACCGTACGATGGTACACAAGCCGATGGTAGGATATTAGTAGCTGTAAACGGTAACGTGTACGATGTTACTAAAGCTAGGAGGTTCTATGGACCAGGTAATGTTAATATATTAGGTTAAATTGTGTGTGTTCTTATCAAGTTGATAACCCTTCAGGAGGACCTTATGCTGCTTTCGGAGGCAGAGATGCCTCGAGAGGTTTAGCAACATTTTCAGTGTCCTCGGGTGGTGATGATTACGATGATTTAAGTGATTTGAATACTATGGAGATGGAGTCAATACGGGAATGGGATGATCAATTTAAAGGTATGTTTCATGTTTTATGAAATTTTTAATACAATAGAATTAGTTCGATTATTCAATTTCCGGCTATAGTTTCTACGGGTCGTATATAAGAGAAATGTCGACTTTATTTGTTTATGCAAACAAAAATGTAAATTTTTGACTATGTTCGTTTGAATTCATGAATAGTATATTATTCAAATTTTACTTGCAGTCTTAGTTGATTAACATATTGAAAATGTTTGGTGTATTTATACGGACAATTAGCCTGTCTGTTTATGCTATTACATTTAATTAACGTTGAAAGTTTATTTATGATAAAAGCACTTGAAAGGTATTTAAATTTAAGGTATCGATACAGAGAAATTTAAAAGAAATAAGCAAAGTAATTTAAATTTCGTAAGCCTTGACATAATAATTTTTTCACATAGAATACAATGTAACAAAATGTAATTATAATTATGTTGATAACTGCGTGTGAACAATAGTCCATATTTGCTATTACAAGCACTTTAAGAATGTTTTGGATTCTTGAGTATTTCGTACAATATTTGGCTATTTTTGGGTTAGTAATCTCTAGGGAAGATTTTTTAAATAGTGGTTTTGTATACAGTGTGTGAAAAAAAATGTAGAAGACTTTGACAGCTGTCAAATCTAAAAGTTCCTATTTAATATATTACTTTGATGATTCTATACCGTCAAAAACATTAATCTAAATATAAATATTTTTATTACCTAAGATAAAAACTTGTCTATATAACTTTTATTTAATTAGACGCAGTTGCCGTTTCTTTAATTTATATTTTATAGTTAAATAGGTTAATATACATTCGAGTTAATTACACAGTACGTAATAAAGACATTAAATTTTATTTACAGTAAGTTATATCTTTTTTACGGCATAATATACAATATATACTGTTATCTTTAAGTGTCTGATCTATAATATATATTTCTCCATAATTGTGTCACAGTAAATGTCATTTTTTTTTTAAACGAGTTTTGGTTTTAGCAGGAAAGATATTTGCCTGGAAAACCCAATGATACCATGTTTATCTTATTTTAATTTTCAGTGTTACCGAAAGTGTTGCCAAATCAAATTATGCCAATAGGTATACACTACAGTCGTAAGCAAAAAAAATAGTTTATAAGAAACAATTTTCTGTTAGACTTTCTCAAAATGTTTAGGTGTAAGTGCCGCTTTAGCGTTACGTGTCCATATTTTGGAAACTGTCAAAATTGACAGCTTTCAAATTGATTCGCAATAGATAAGTAAATACGGTTCTATTATCAGATATTGTTTATATTCCTTAATAATGTTTTTGAATTAGTAGTCATATTAAACAAAGATAAGACCATTTTATAATTTGACATTTATCATGAATGTAATAATGACATCACATTGACACTAATGACATTTCTGAATTTGAATACTTTGATTTTGCTTTTGATGTTGGGATCACATTTATATATAATACTACATTCACGTTAAGAAAACAGTGTTAGGTAAGATAGGCAATAATTCATTGAGATAGAATAGGTAGGGAGACGCTATCACGTGGCTAAAACGGCGCAGGTCGGCCATATTGGTACACCATTTTACGTCAAATACGTAGATTCTAGTGTATATGTCATGTATGGTTGTATTATTTGATTATTTCAGTTCTTACAGTTATATTATATAGCAAACTACTATAAGACATAATGGTTTCTTGTGCTCTACCTAGTTGCAAGAGTAGAAACAGCGTTAACGAGAAGAATTCGTCGAAAATAGCATTTTATAGGTCAGTGTTTGACGTAAAAACAATGTGCAGAGCCGTAATTGGAAAATTTCAATTGGTGCGCCTGTATGTAGGTACATAAATAAACTATTACATATTGAGCGTTTATATTGTCAAATTATGACATTTATGGGCCTTGAACCTAATAGGCGTGGGATGACATAATTAATTTTAAATAAAACCATCTGTTAAGTGGAGGCTTAAGATTATACTTACAATTTTCAGTAGTCCGGACCTGGCGAGGCAGCCATATTGGTACACCACTTAAGCCCCGCCCAGTGCGCCGTTTTGAACATACAGGAAATATGCTTCATAGCGTCTCCTTAGTATACTAACTCAATGCAATAATTTCTTGAATTCTGGATAGCCCAGCCAAGTTTACTCCACAATAAAAATCCTAACTTTGTATCAAATTTAAGTTGGATAAAATGAAAAAATCACTGTTAGCTATCGCTGAATTTGATTCGCTGTCACCTGTCACATTTGTTTATTGTTTAGTATTGTGTATTGCTTGGTATTTTCATTGATAGTTTCTCTTTGTATTTTGTTGTGTTATACTTTCAGTACATTCAGCTTAAAGTTTTAAAACGAGAATTTTTCAATATATTTTCTAGCTACCGAGTTAAGTAAATACGGTAAAAAGAACATAGATTTCATTATTTACTTAGAGTTTGTCATTTAAATGTAAACAAAATTTATGTTTAACAGTCATTTAAATTCAACAACCTGTAAATCGCACTGTTATTCTCCATTTCGTGTTCTGTGCACATGGCACTTGTTCCATTAAAAAAGATTAAAATTTGTAACATAGCTCTCTCGTCTACTGATAAATTTTGAATTACATATGTTTATATTTTTAATTTCTGCTTAGTACTATTTGATTGTTCATTCCAAAACACTTTTATCCATGAAAAAATGCAATTTTTAAAATTGTAACAACACTTTCATTCCTTGGCGTTTTCAATTTCTTGAACTAGGAATGTGTAATTTTTTTTAGTTTTCAAATAAAAAGATATGAAAAATTTATCACAAAATGTTTGTTATATGTGGTTATATGCCATTTATATCACGGTTGATTTTACAAACACAAAAATTTTTCGGTGTGATACGGTCGCCGATCGCAGCGCTAACTATTGTTTTCTTAAAATGAATGGATTATAGTTCGTGCTTGAAGTTGCGTCTATGCTTGAGCACGCGATTTTGACACATCTGTAATGACATTCACGTCAAAATGCCGTTCTTGTGCATAGATACAGTCGCGAGCATGAACAAATAAATTTGGATTTTAGCTTGTACAGTTGTGGCTATGGATAAGCATGCCATTTTGACGTAAATGTCATTACACATGTGTCAAAATTGCGTGCTCAAGCATTGGCACAACCTCAAGCACGAACTATAAATATAACCTTTAGTTACTGGCGTTTATAATAATTGTTCTAAAGTAAAAAAAAAGAACATTGGGAGCAGTATTGCGTTATATCTCTACTATTTCTAAATAATAAAAAACTGTGGAGCAACTACCTGTTACAAAATGTTACGAAATTAATTTAAATTTATTTATAAGTTTAAGTTTTTGTATACTATTGTTAATATGACCGCAATAAAATACCTATCCGTCAGGGTTTATTTACAAAAAAAAAAAATCAAGAAGGGGATGTCATTTTCGGTGCCAACCCAAGGATTGTGTACCCAAATATGACACACAGTATCCACAACTCTCCTTTATGGTTTTCGGAAAACCATCCTTGACAGAAAATACATCATAATCTGCTTTATCGAGTGTATCTTGGCTTCCTTTTATATATATTTTTTTTGCTTTGTATTTCTGAACTACCTCCTCCTTTTTTTTTTTGATAATTTTTTTCTGAAAGAGAGCAGATTTTTTAAATGAATATGTTACGAGCTACTTTGTAGGGGGTGTCAGTTATCCCATATGCCCTTATAGTCTTTTCTCTAGTGGCCTATGTTGCTGACTTCTTTTTTTTTGTTTTTGATGATACGGGGATGCTTTCATAATGACTGACAAGTTGAAGATCTCTTGAAGTGCAGGGTTGAGGATCCTCATTAGAAACTGCAGGATGGTCTGCGATGAATGACTCATTCGACTTGTCTAAGATAGGAAGTGGGTTATCAGAAGGAGGTTTCGTTTGTTTTTTTTTTCAAATAGTATCTGAGGGCTGCAACATTTTCTTGATTCTTGTATCGAAGCTAGAAAGTCAGTATCTGTGAAAATATTTTTGTTGCCAACTTTAGTTGCTTCAGTTTGCACTTTTAAATAAATCGTATAAGGAGATCAAAGTTTTTCTGAGTGGAGTAGTATTGTGTTTTCAGAGGTCCCATGAAGTAATTGTTGTAAAAATGTTGGTTTGAACCCAACCTAACAGATATGCAACTTCAAGCGTGCCTAAGAAAGTGCCTTTTATTGGTTGGTCATTCATGTTATTTTTGTGAAAGTATAAGTAAAGATGTAGGTGTAAGGACCATGATTTGCTGTTTACCTCTCACTTCAATTGCCTATGGAATTTTACTTTGCATTAGGTCAGATTCATCTGCATTATGTACTCTATCATCCGGATACTTTGAAAGGCTCTCGTCTATTTCTCTCAAAAACGGAAAAATATCGAAATTTATCTTTAAAATAAGCATTTGGCAAGACTTCCGATATCATTGCTATTTGATTGACCTTAAATGTATGTAAAAGGGACAATCGTGAAAATTTTGGAGGGAGTTGTGGCTCGAAATCGAACGATTATCTATTATTATTAACATCATTAATTTTTCAATTCTCTTATTTGTCATCGTCTTCTACGTTTATTTATATTATTTAAAAAATGGGGGGAGGAGAGATTAGTGGAGGTTAGGTATTGACTGTTACCCAACGAACTCATAACTGATGATACGACCAAGATAACATCGATTTTCCATATTAATATGAAAATTAGGTTAATATTTGCTTATTAGTGTTGTATTTTATGATTAATTTTGTGGACATATTAATTAAAATTTTAAATATTGCCGAAATATTTGGCATGTTTCTAGTAAAAATAAAAGAAATAATGAAAAAATGTTTACATATTACCTAAATATAGATGGCAATCAAATCCATTTATGTTTCAATGGTCTATTCCAGTAAAAAAAAAACGACTAAAAATTATACGAGTAGGAGCATAATTTTAACGTTATCTCCACACAGATTAACTTGTACGACACAGTTTATAATATAAAAATAACCATGATTGTTCAAATCATGGTTGACCTAATGCTTGATAATAACTTAATGATACAAGCTGTAACTATTGAGAAGTACAGTAGACAGTGTATATGTATGTAAGTACATATGTTTATAAAGTAATAATAAGTAATACGTCTCGATAAAAGTAAATGCACAGTCATGGTAGTTTTTTTCGTATTTGCTACCTTATATAAATACGTGTTTAGGTATCTAATTATTTTTGTTGAAATTGCCAATCAAATTGTAAGGATGAATATGTGGTTATTTTATTAATATCTGCATATTGCTTTCGAGTTTTTTGAGTACTTATATTGAAATTGTGTACGACGAAATTTTACGTAAAAATTTCGTCTATAAAAACTTTAGTTGCAATTTAAAAGCTATTTAACAATTGCCGCATTCCTTTCAATATTTTCTTATCACAGAAGCACGAATCATGTTCTAAAAAAATGTTTAACATCTGAATCTCTGTATAGTAAAATTTTGCTTGTAGCAATGTGGTTGATATTAACTAATAAGAAGTCATTTTGATTATTACAACGAATCTGCAACGCCTCTCGACCTTTCAAAAAGGAATTTTTATCTTGCTCTGAAAACCAGGTCTCCACAGCTTCTATCACCTCTTCGTTGGAAGAAAATTTACGACCTTTTAAGTATTTTTTCAGTTGAGGATAGACAAGATAGTCGGACGGAATCAGATCTGTTTGCATGGCAACATGCGATTTGTTCACAGGGGCATTGTCCTGCAAAAACAAAACAACTTTAGACAGCTTTTCACGCTCTTTCCATAATTTTTTTCTCGTAGAGTGGTCAACAACGTCGAATAATAATTCCCAGTTATTGTTCCAGCCTTATCCAGAAAATCAATCATGATTACTCTATGGCAATCTCAAAAAGCTGAAGCAAGAAGTTTTTCAGCAGATTTTTGAACACGTATCTTCTGAGGCCTTGAAGAACCAGAGTGCCTTTATTTAATCGATTGTTGCTTTGTTTCTGGGTAGTAGAAATGTACCCAAGATTCATCTAAAGTAACAGTAGTAGTAGTAGTAAAGTCAACAGAATCTGTTCTTCCCAATCGGTGTTCACGTTCAATGGAAAAATTTCCACTTTTGATTATCCAGCAGCAACACTAACGAAACTTTCATAGGTTCGTGTTAACCAAGTTCGAAAGATACATATCTACGTATGTTATTTCTAAGGGCGAACCTTTGCAACGATCATACACCAAAGTTGCTTTATATTTATATATTGATTTCAATTAAAATTTCAGGGAATAGATCGACTGTTTTATTAAAGAAAATCGGGTCACAAATATCACCTCAGTAGATTACAGATTAATAATTTGGTCAATATATCTTCTATTTTATACCTAACGTGAATGTGCATTAATAAGTGTATCCCTGTCATATACCCAGACCAACTGGGAAATCGTATTAATCGATAGCTGTTCTTGATAAGTATCCGGAAGTTTCAACTAGATTAAAAAAAATACAGCAATAAATCAATGCTTCGAAAGACTAATGTAAGTCAAGGATATATTGGAATATATCGTAATATTATGTGATCAACCTGTTTATCATCATATCATCAGGATAAAAAACACTTCAAGTTTATCGATCGCATGTAGTGGAATATTATGAATTTAGAAGTATGTTGGTCACTGTTCAAGCTTAACTTGAATCGCGAAAATGGCTTATGTAGTATAAATACAGTTCTAATTAATGCTACAATTTATTGGTAGATTCAATTACTTAAAAAAAACATGACTGTGCACAATTGCGTACGTCGATTGGGTTTTTTTTTCTACATCAAATTTTGTTCGTTAATGGAATTTTGATTAAATTTTTTTAACGTAAAACTAATAAGAGGTTCTCGCGGACTTATAAGTGTGTTTGCATTTATTTATATATGTATAATAGACGAATATATATTTTTTGATTTCATAATAACACGATTTACTTTAGCCTGCATGTAATCTTATCGTAATGTTCAATTACCATGTTTGTTGTATAATTTGATTTATTGCTACATATGTACATACATACGTCCTTCCTTTAATAAAATCTCATTTAAATTTACTATTTATTTTTAAAAATTAATTAAATCAATTAAATTAACTTGTTCTATTTCCAAGCTAAATTAGACGAAAATTGTTTGAACAATTATTATTGATTATGCTTTGTTAAAAATTCTGTATTTCTGTAAGTTTTGCATATAACAAAGTTATAGTTTTAATCAGTTTTAATAATGGTTATTTAAAGAAATTAAACGTGCTGCATATTATTGCATTTTTAAATAGATTTAATAATATTGTTGACTGCAGTGTCAACTTGTTTAGAGAAGTATCGAGCATTTTACATTATTCAATTTTAAAAATACCGATTCCATATTTGCTACACATCTCGTACATGCCAATCATAAAACGTACTATACGAACATAAAAATAATTACACTTAGCAGAAAATGGAAAGAAGCTTTACCTTCCCTAATTGATAGAGATGTTTAAAGCCTGCAATAAATCAAATGTAACAGTTTTAAATGACCAAACTGATCTACGATGCACCGTGTCAAAGTTGCGTGTGCAAAAGTCCTATGTTTTAATGGGTTATACCTGTATATTTTTAAAAATTCTTAGAAAAAAACAATGTTTTGAATAAAAAATTATTATTACATTATTACTGTACATTACTATTGTACAGCTAATAGGATTAATAATAAAAAGCTCTTCTACTTTCTGATATTTGTCAAAATAATGTGGAGAAGTAGGCGAAGGATACCGAGTCTCACTTTCTGGAATAAATAATCGCACACAAACTTTTCTAGTAGTTATTAAATAAATAGTTTTTGTCATTATCTATTCGTAATTATTAAATGGGTGCTTTGAAAATGCCATTTTCTCGCTTATCAAAACATTTTATTTTGCGATTGATCATACAATACTAACTAAGTACATATATGCTATTCTGGGATGTATTTAGAATGCCTTTCTTTTCACTTTTCTTTTATATTGGGATGAAGAACATTCCGAAATTAAAGTCCAACAGTAGTCAGCAAGCATTTCGCTATTCCCCTTGCCCTGATAGTTTTTTTAATAGTGGAAATATCCTGACAAAATCTTTCCCCATGCTCGTCACTAACATCGTCAACATCGGGGGAAAGAAGTTCAGATGCGAATGTTAGAAATGTATTTTAAGACTCACATTACAGTCTAATGCAAGGTAACTTCTAAGAAGTTCACTAACAATTTCCTCGTAATCTTCAGATTTTTTATTTCCCAAGAAATTCTTTGTTAGACTTTTAAATGCATCCCAAGCAGTCCGTTCTAAATCGCTCAAGAGTGCGTCAAATTCTCAATCCTGTTGTAACAGATTAATCTCGAGTCCTATAAAAGTCCCCTCTTCACATTTTGCCTCAGATATACTAGGAAATGTTTGTTTAAGGTATCGAAATCCCGGTTCCTCTTTGTTGAATGCTTTGACGAAATTCTTCATCAGACCTAATTTTATGTGTAATGGCGGTAAAAGTATTTTATGATGCTCCACCAACGAATTATGGACTACGTTCCTTTCTCCAGGAGTACATTGTATTCTTGTTGGCCATTGCTTAACAGTATAGTGCAAATTTCTCGCTCGACTATCCCATTCACAAAAGAAACAACAATACTTTGTGAATCCAAGTTGTAGACCAAGTAGAATTGCAACTACTTTGAGATCAGCACTGAAGTACCATTGATAGCTTTTGTAATTGATTTTATCAAGGAGACGTGTTATATTATCATATGTTTCCTTCATGTGCACGGCATGACCAACAGGAATGGAGGGGTAGATGTTGCCTATATGTAAAAGAACAGTTTTTAGTAATTCAATTTAGAAGCATCTATAAAAAGACACCATTCTTACGGTTAGTGTAAGCTAATTCTCGCATTAAACCGTCAACATTTTTGCAAAATGAAAGACCTTCTTCAGTTGAAAAATACTGGCGATTTCGATATATGTACAGATGTACGCGTACCCGGAGTTAACAACTTCCATCCTTGCAGTCTTGATCTAATATTTCTGTCCGACAACTTTGATAAATTCTAAGCAGTTTGAACAATTTCTCGTTCTTCAGGTTTTTTAATTCCCAAGAAATTGATTGTTATTAAATGAGGCAACTGTCCGTTCTAAGATGGCAAAGTATTCTTCATCTTGTCCAGATTTTTCTCTGAAAACCCGTCCCCTTCTTTGCCTATCTCGGTTTTGTTTAAGTCTGTTCTTTCCCGTTCCTCTTTGTTCTCTTTGACAAATTCATAGGCCTAATTTTATGTGTAATGGCAAATTTTACCTTTTATCCAGCTCCACCAACGAATTATGGACTACGTGGAGACATTGTGGCTGGTTGGCAATTTGTCTTGATAGTGTAATTTTCTCCTCGACTATTTAAAATAAACAACAATACTTTGTAAGTAGAATTTTCAACTACTTTGAATCGGTGTAATACTTCGTCTATGCTGTTGAACGGTGAATTCTCCACATACATAACAAAAACTGTTAGGATGGTTTACACACCTACTGGACATTGCAAATTCAAAAAACGTTTAACTAATTTACTACCATACATTGAGTCAATTTGAGTCGAATAACGTGTCTGTAGGGTCTTATATAAATACTCACATATGCACAAATCTATTAATTCCTTGATTTGATTGGTTCTAGAGAAAAAATTGGCTCTCGAGTGGTTTAACGACTATGACGTATTAAATGAAGCCCAAACATGTTAAATCCTGTTCAGACATGCCCAATAGCATGATAATAACTTGATAGTTTCTTTTAACTTACTCATAAAAAATATCTTTAGACTTATTTTTACGTCAGAAATCTGACGTGAGCCTATTTTTGAAAATATTTTCAGAATTACAATAAAAAATTCCATAACGTACACGTATCAGAGTGTAAGAAAAAACAACTTGTCTTGATTTGTAATTATTTAATTTAAAATAAAGGTTTGATTTTTCTATTAACGGTGTAATACTTCGTCTATTTGTTGAACGAAAAGAATCAAAAACTATTAGAATTGTTTAGTTTGTTCAAAATAAATTTCCGGAACGTCCAGCATCAAATAAATACCACTTTTTGCGTTATATATACAAGTTTGGGGAAATGTTCCGGGACGGCTTAATTACAATAGAACTTCGATAATCTGTACGACCAAAAATATATCTACCATTTTTTTATGGCTGCAATAAATGAGTAACGTCATCAGCGGTCAAAATATCGAAACTTTTGTCTTTTAAATTCTAGAATATTTTTTAGCCCTCAGCCCCCAAAATAATGCAAATACAATAATTTTTTAGCAGTAAAAACAAGTGCGATCGAATTTTTTCCGTTTGTTATTTGGCTGTGTCCAAAACAAAGGACGTTTTGAATATTCCTATGAGAGATATCATGCACTGTATTTATGATTTTGACCTCAGAAATAAAAATCTAAAAGCGTCAAATCCAGCGATCTAGTTAGCCATTAAATGCATCCTCGCCTAATTATCTATTTTCCCGGAAACGTTTTTTCTAACTTGTTGTCTATGGTGACCCATCTTGTTGAAACCACAACTCGTTTCTTAATATCTGATTGTTATATGGATTGCCTGGATCAATATTATTTTCAATTACGCATGTTCATACACTTAATTTTGGATGATTATGGAGGGAGGGAGACGAGCTTAATGAGGATTATAGCCTATATCTGCAATTAGATGTTAACGAAGCCATTAAGGTTAAACGTAGGCTTCGCAAAATCTTGACAGAATTGCATACGTCTATTTCGATCAGCTTCTGACAGATTCTCAAGCAACCGAACCTTATACGGCTACATTTTATTGCTTTCAAGAATCCTTCTAAATAACTTTTCACTCTTATAATACACTATGGTAAGCTTGGGAATTGAAGTTCGTGGATCTTGTTGTACCTTAAGCAAAATCTAAAGATTTAAAGATTTTTTTAAATTGGTCATGACATATTTTTAGCAATTTTTTTACAATACCTGTGTGCTCAAAATTGTGCAAAATTCTATGGGTTGTTGATTTAAAAATCTTAGGAGCTCAGTGAGGTAACTTTTTTTTAATTGAATATGTCTAGGTCATGGTTACTTTTTTTTGATATTGTTTCTTTTGCGTTAATAGTAGATATTGTAGGTTTACGAAAATAAGATTTTTGATTATTTTGAGATACGTATTTTTAAACGAAAATTATGTTTTTATTATTCCACGACTGCATTGTATATAATACTGATGTTTACAATCTCCAATTTCAATGTTTCTGCCAAAAATTTTCACTTTAATATACCTCTCATTTCATGCAAGAATAAATGTCCGTTTTTTTTTAGTGATTCAAGGTTAAATTCTATTTTTAAATTTAAAAGTGAAATTCTACTTTTGCATAAAACTAAAATTAAAGTCATTAAATATTTTTCCGTATTATTTCACATTCCTATTAAAAAGGAAATATAGAATCAAATATGAATCGACTCTACTTGAATTACTGCGCATATCTAGGTTACAAAAAAGAGTGAGGATTATATTCAATAATGTTTATACATAGTTTACATCCCAATCGCGTCTCTATCCTTGACCTTTGTTCTATTTTAATTTTAATTATGCGTGTCTGTACTTTTCGAAAACGCAACACATACTTGGATAGAACACATGACATTGTTAATTATTCTACTGCAGCGTTGGGGTACAGCAAATCAAATTACGTAATATTACATTAATTTTATTTGATATACGGTGACGAAGAATATTAACTACGACGGATTTGGCCTTCGGAATGTTGCTGGTTGTATGTTAATTGTAGAGTGAAGCACGAAATTTTGCCCTTTATTTAGCTAGTTTGATGCGTCATAAATATGTTAATCATTGGTCAAAATTTACTGTTAAATGCATTTGCTTAAACATGAATATACGAGTCTATTACAAAGTCTCTTTACCTAAGCTTTTTTCTTTTTTTTTACCGTTAGATATCAGTAAATTAGAATTTAATATTGCTTTTATAGAAGATGATAATTGTGAGCATTTACACGAAAAAACTGTCTAACTAATTTGCATGGCTGTCGTAATTATTTAACGTAAATATTGTTTTAAAATGTTTAGATATACAGTATGTCTTCCGAGTGAGTTACATTTTTTTTTATCTTTAAAGTAAAATAAATGCACAAAAATATAAAAGTGGGTAGACCCCCACGAAACATTGAGTTAGTATATTTTTCATTTTTGTCGTAACTCACGTTTGAGGTTAGAGAATTGACATTTATCTCCGACGTGTCATTCATAAATATGTCAAATTGAAAATATTAGATTTTTGAGGTTTTTATTTTTCGGCGTTTTTTCATTTTAAAACAGAAAATAAATCATTGTTATTTACACATTTTAACAACCATCATCCCCGTCAAAAGCAAAATTTGTAGGACCCAAAGGAAATGTAAAAAATTATATTGATGTTAAACTGAGTGTAATATTAGGTTCAATATTAAGAGACTAGCCCTCGTAGTTCGTTACTGGCATGCACGTGATTGAACGCGTCTTGATTAGATTGTAATTAGCTTTTATTAGGGTCATCTCGTAAATGATTCGATTGACTAAGCAAGTCGTCCAGTACCGTTAAATATATTTGTATGACAAATATTTTGCCTGTTACACAATTATTTATTGTGGCTAGAATTATATAATAAAATTCCAGGGTACTATTCAGCTAGTTATACTGGTTTCTTTTATACGAAAAAAGTGGTTTGTGGCTGGTAGTTTGTGTAGGTTACGTAGATAATTCCCAGTAACATTCATTGTAGATCTTGATAATAAGTTTTTCGGTAGTCGCCAGGAAATATGACGTCCTTCCATGCATTAACCCACCTCGTATGATCTTGCGCAACTCATTTTAGCCGTCGAAAACTAGCTATTAATGCGTAATTACAATAATTGCAATTTATAATGTGTAAATAATTTGAAATTTGATTGGTTAACTTCGTAACGTATTTAATGGTATCGTGGTATAGTTAATTGTTAGTTTTAAAGTTCGTTTTCTTTTTTTCTTCAAGAAAACTAAAAACACAACAATCCACTTAACTTTAAGATACAATATAAGAACTATGTATTAAGAAAACACAGTTTTTTTAACAAATTACAAAAACAATTAAAAAAAGAAAGTCTACATAAAATAATAACTTATAAAAAGGACTTGTCTATGGTTGATAAGGCAAATTCTTCTTCTAATGAGACCTATCTCTAGTGTCTAGCATTCAAAACCAAATTTGATTAAAAAATGAGACTAAAACAGAAGAGAGAAGAAGAAACAGTAGAGTCTCGATTAACCGTCACCCTTTTAACCGTCAGTTTCTATTAACCGTCAGGTCTCTGAGAAAAAAATTCAAAAATTAACACTGCAATTCAGTGCAGTAGATATGTTTATAAGTCGTATACCCCAATTTGATTTTAAAGAACAACTGCGTTGCTTATAACCAACCGATCAGAGCATTTCAATATGAAAATGTTTCAATGTACCTGTGGACAGTACATACTATGTATGTATGTTTTACTGTATTTTAAAGACCTAACTAGATTTGTTTAATAAATAGAGTTAAATAGAAAATTTAAAAGCTTTACTAAATTTTCCCAAAACCAATCTGTGTTATAGTTAATAGTGCGAAGCATTTTATTTTTATCGATCGCCAATGCTTCTCGATGATCCGGAGACCTATTTCTGTTAACCGTCTATTCTCTCATCCGCCACCTCTACGGTCCCAAGGGTGACTCACTATATGACTCAAAAAGTGCGACAGAAAAAAAATGTGATTGAAAATATGACTGAAAGTATGTGACTCAAACAATATGACTCAGGAGTTATTATTTTGGCCATAATTGTATGTAGATTGCTAAAACCCAAAGAATGCCAGTAGTAGGCGCTCATGGTATATTGTTGGAAATCACCCTGCGAACAAGTGTAATGAAAGTAGATCAAGCATTAGAACCGGACCACGTGGTTTAGTAGTGGCCAGCAGTATACCACTTCCGACGTTGCCCACTAGAATGCTGGAATAGAAGTTGCAATCAGTGTTGCGCTGACGAGACTTGGGAGGTCGAAACACGTGATCCGCTTCTAACGGTTGATCTATTTTTATTGCACTCGTTTGCAGGGTGATTTCCAACAATATACCATGAGTATCTACCACCCTCCCCTTTATATAAAACCAATCCTCAGCTATTTTTTTCTAATGTTAAAGCAAAAACTCCTCTACTGAAACTGTCATTTATAATTTATAATATCATGATTGCGACGCCATTACTATAGATCCAAAAAGCGCTACATAAAAATAAAAACACAAACATGACAGTTCTTAAAAACAACGACGAGAGCAAATGATATCGAAGGCTTCTACGGTCCGAGTCATAGTAAAATAAATATATACAAGAAGTCGGAAGAGTTTCGTCTGTAGAGTGGTTTGCGCGTCGAGTTATCGTGATTTTCTGGTGTTCCTTCTTCATTTTTGCTCCTGAAGAAGCCATTTATATTAGTGATGAAACGCACGAGTCTGAGTAAATTTTTAATACACTGTCGGAAAAAAAGGGACGAGCACATGAAATTTGGTATGGAAGTAATACTAAACAAGCAGTGTATCTGCTGATGCACTTACATTATTAATCTGCCACCTGTTTGACTCAGTGTATTAGTATTCGTTGTATATAGTAATACATGAACAATAAGGCTAATTATTGATGCACAGAAATTTATTTCATTGATTTGTTTTGACAAATTTTCCTAAGGTTTCAAAGAAGCCATTTTTTTTCACATCTATTTTAAGGGCGAACATACATATATTCACGTAATAACGCCAATACAAAAAAGAAGATTACTGACAAATACGAGTAGACATGCATAGTTTTTTGGGATATTCTCAACGCATTAACATTTAAAATTCACAGCTCGGTAATGAGTGAGAGTTATGTATTAAATCTTATCTTATCTATCACGTATTTTTCACAGTTTTAGTCTCTGTTTGATTAATGTGTCACAAACATAAAGCAATCACTGCATATTTTCACAAAATATGTGTCGTATCTTTATGCAAATTGCAGTAGTATAGTGTCAGGCGATAATTTCATTTTATCACGTTTAAATTCAGAATCACATGTTGTGCATCTCTAAAAGAAATCAAACAAATATATTATTTATTTTTATTGCAGAAAAATATGATTTGGTCGGCCGTCTCTTGAAACCAGGTGAAGCGCCAACAAATTATTCGGACGAAGAAGAGGAACCGGCGTCAAGTAACGAGAAAGAGAAGAAAGAGAATTAAAATAGATATAATTTTTGAAATTTAATCTTAAAAAGTCTGAGTCTTATATCTACGTACTGTACTCTAACATTTTATTGTTTTTATGTTTTTTTTTTCCTTTAATACATTGTTATTTTTATATATTACTTAAAAAAAAAACAAATGAAGCAAACATATTATTTATCCTGCAGAGTTGGTATTTTTGTATAATTAGGAAAAAAAAGATGAAATGGATTTTTAAATGTTACTAGAGCGTGCAATTTAAATGTTATAGGATTATATCTCTAATTATACATGATGTAAATAAATATTCTATTTGATGAATTGCGAACATTTTATAAATATTCAGGACGTCTAATTGGTAGCACGGTGTAAAAAATATTCCTTCAAAATAAGCTAACAGATTCCAGTTGGTGCTTCTGAATATTATTTTAATTGTTCAACTATATTGCATTTATTAATAACAAATTAATTGATGGGAAATGGGTATATATGTGACAAAACAAACTGTGTATTTTGTATGACTGTCTTATGTGATAAATATAAGAAAGGTGTTCTGTTAATATTCGTGTTTTATACATGTGTTGCTGCTTAAGTAAATTGTCATCTAAATATTTCCAGTGTTACTTTATCAAGAAACAGAAAGGATTGTCCAAATATACAATTTTGCTTTCGACGTTTTTTATTTCTTAATTACTGCGCATGCGTTCGTGTATATTCTAAATCATAATATTGTGGTAACGTTAATTAAATCTTGAATGTTTTTGCTATAGAAGATATGTAGATAAAATTCGTTTATCTCTTTCCATTTTGTGAATAATTGTAATAGTCCACAGATATAATCTGTAGAAAACAAATTTCAATATACCGATAAAAGATAAAATAATCGCATATTATGTAACGCGCTTTTAAATATCAGTATTATTCAATTTGTACTATTACGAAGTAAATGTGTAATTGTGTATATTAGATAACAATATTGATGCACAAATTTGTAAGAAATGAATGGACGTTGGTAGTTTTTATTTTTTCTCTATTAAAAATAGAAGCAATAAATAAACGCCCGTTTAGAGGAAATACAGCTTTGGTCAAAAGTATTAGGCACTCTATAATTTATAAAATTTTCAAAGTGAAAAATAAAGACCCTTTTCTTTTAAATTCCTATATTTACAACTAAGATTATGTTGGTCCACCTTTCGGTTTTGATAAAAGCAGAAATCCTCAGTATTTTAAACACTTTTGGATGATGTATTTTGTTCACTTATACTGCACTTTCAAATAGCTCAAAAGTGTTTGATGGGTTTGAGATCTAAAGATTGTGCTAGCCAGTCTAACACGACAACGTGACTGTCTCTTGTTAGAATAGACCATAAGCAATCATGCATCCCCAAATCATACTACTGCTTAACAGAAGGCAGAGTTCAAACACTTTAAGAAGTACAGTGACCTTCAAAGGTATCCGGACACGACTAGATAGAGAAATACCTTACGCTCAATACTTTATTCCAAAGAACAGCAGGGCCAGCTTACTGCCTGCTGATTGTAATCATAGTTTGTCACACTTACAATAACATTGCAATATACAAATGCATACATATGTATATACATATATACAGGGTGATTGATAATGAAACGGTCATACTTTACAGCGTGTTAGTAGAGATCACCCAAAAGTCACCCGTCTTCGAATTTATGGGTGTTTATGATTGGATAATCTCATTTTCTTAATTTGCTTCCATTATCAATATCCATATTCCAAATTATACTATTTTTTGCTTTCAATAAATGAGTGACGTCATCAAGTGTCAAAATGTAGTGACAATATAGGTAATTATTTATATTGGTCATTATTTATGACGGCCATTATTCATACTGGTCATTACTCATACAGATTATTATTTATACTGGTCATTATTTATATAGATAATTAATAAAATGATTACTATCTGACAGATCGTAAGGTAATGATCGGCAGCTGAGTATGTTCCTAGTATTTTGTTATTTGTACAAACGTCAAATGACATATTAAAAATGTCAGGGTCCCAATCGCAAAATGAATGCGGAATAATAAGTTATAAATTCAACGCAGCTGTGGTTCGATTGTGTGTGACACGCCTACACGCACTGAGTACCTACTTAATCTAACCGTAACGAATTAATAGACTCGTCCGAACCAATATCAGTTTATACGTACTCACAAAGGTCACACCAGGTGTTTGAAACATCTACGAGAAAGGAAAAAAAGAGATTACAAAATGTCATCGCTTTCCCGAAAGCGGATTAGAGGAAGATGAGATATTTATTTATTTTAAAAATGGTTATTCGGTTTACCCCGTAGTTGGATTTATCGAATCACAAAACATTTAACCAATTTTTTTCCGTGAAATGTTGATATTAAAGAGCCAATTCCAAGCGATTTTTTGTGTTAGTTTCTGAAAGCTCGGCTTTTTTTCTAGTTTTACATCGTTTTAGGCCAACTTTTTCCAGATTTTTCCTTGTTCATGTAGGGTGTGAATTCGTTTTTTCGATGCTGAGTTCACTTACTTCAATCATACTTTAGTATTTCTTAAAAAAATCTAGTTTTCTGGATTTTGCATGTCAAATGTTTCATGGTTCGTCATAAAAAGTGTGAAATTGTTGTAATTTAAGTTTTGAACACGCTGGTGTTACATTTGTCTAAAGTAATTGCCGTTTTTTTTTAAATATTTTACTTGTGGCTAATACTTTTGGCCAAACCTGTATTTTATATTCCTTTTTTCAGTAAATTCCCTAATAAATACAATAATTTCCGTCGGAGTAAGACTAGACTGTACTTTTAATGTTTGCACACTATCATGCTGTGGGGACAAAATGTATTGTCCTATTATCCATTAGAGTTACGAAGTAGCTAGTCCGCCCAACAACTGCAATTGCTTTACAAAAGTTAAGTAATTCACACTAAAGTTGCATTAAGCGAAGAAGCTGATTGCAAACGTCAGCTAGCTTTGCAATCGTTCTCAAAAAGGGAAGAAAAAAGTTGCGTCAAAATTTGACGATTACATTGTTGAGACTGATCGTAACAAATTAAGCTATAAACAGTTTTGCCGACAATTCATTATCGGTCGTATTCAGAGCATACAGATTTAAGAGATATACAGGGTATTAAGGTTGCGCGACTGGTAGGGGTTGACGGGAAATTCGCTACACATACGTATGACAGTGATATTTTTTTGAAATGTCGATGAAGATTTTAATAAAATTTTAATTCAACAACAGTGCGATAGTTGCTGCTGTAATTCTATCTCTACTATCTTCTATATTGTAATAAAAAAATTGCATCAAAATGTCAAATATGATGAAGAGAATTTCCGACCATCCCCTGCCGACTGGCAATCTTAACAATTTTATGACTGTAGATTTCGTTAATTTCTTTTGTTGTAAAGTTGTAGTGGGCATATTGAAGAAAAAAGTTTTGATACATGACATACGGAACGAAGAGTTTGGGTTCCGTGAGAGTTCAATTGTTTTGCCTTACGGAACTTCCTCAAGATCAGGAAGTCGGTGCGTTGTTTCTCAACATAGTGAAACACCGCAAGATGATGATATTTGATTGAAATCCTAACTTTATGACGTTAGGATTTCGTCGTTTCATCTAACCTAAACAAGTTCTTCTTAGTCAAAGAGGAGGGTGATATTTTTATCATCAGACCTTTGCAAGTGGGCGTGCTTAAGGGGACACTTGGTCTCCACATTTTTTCTATTTTTTTATGGTGAATTTACCAAAGACTCCACCAGTAGAAACTGCTCAATATTCATAATTTTATTCTTGATGTTAATTTACAACTTAATCATTCTGTATGAGGCGTAAAAAGTATTTTGGATAATAAGTGTGAATGTATTTTTAACATTCTGTCGGCTCTAGGACAAATTGCTGAATTTGAAGTACAGTTTTAATAAACATTTTAAATCCTTAAATGTATTTTATTGAACACAAAATTGCACATATGATAACAATTTATTAGGATTGTCCAATATACACAACAGCAGCACAGCTCTTCAGGACGGAATTAGTTACAACTTACAATAAATATTAAATAAATACAACATTCAACAGATGAAGAAATGAGATCATTCAATATTCAATAATACTTTACTATCCTCGATCGTCAGTAATCGTCGGCCGTCTAATTTTTCAGCACACATTGGACATACATCTTGGGACTCTAACATCCTGCAAGTATATTTATAAATTTCAAAATAAATATGCATAGTAACCATAGGTCTGACGTTCTTATCATCTACCTAGAGTATACAATGGCGCCAATTTTGAATTAGGTATATCATAAATAATACTCTTAAATCAGTTAAGAGTTAAATTCAAATCAGTTAATTAATTTAACCAGCACATAAACAAATTGACATGTGATAACATGATATGACATGAAATAGAACATTTTAGAAAGATGGCCCTCCCTTTATGTGAATTGACATATTGTGTGTCAAAATGACATGTAATCTCCAACTTGACATCGGCCATGTTCGCGCTAAATTTTTTTACTTTATCTCAACTTCCAAAAACAATTACTAGTTTTCGGATATCATCAATTTTACCGATACAATTTAGGAACAAATCGAGTACAACCAAATCAACACGAAAATCGACCCGTATCGAAAAAATAAATTCGAACCTATTCAATTCAAAATCTATCGGTGGTCTTTTAAAGTTTATTGATAAATACAATTTCAAAGAAAATGAAAAACGTTTTAGCACTGATTGCGAAAAGGAAAACGCAGAAAGCACAACAGGGCGATTCAAATATTCGAAGGAAATCGAAGAAGCGATTAACAATCAAATAACTTCAGAATTTTCTGCAGCTTTCAGTTATTTATCAGTAGCTTGCTATTTCGGCAGAACTAACGTTGGACTGTTAGGAACACAACAATTTTACCGTCGCATGTACAGTGAAGAAATAGAACATGCCCTTGCTCTAATTAAATATCAGGAACTGAGAGGTGGTCATGTGGAACTGAAGGAAGTTAATATAGGTAGTTGTGAAAGTTGCACTATACAAAAATCTTTAGAGATAGCATTACGTATGGAAAAAGGCGTATGCGACCAATTATTTCAGATATTAAAATTGGCGCAGAAACAGAATGATATTCGTACTGAAGATTTTATTAGTACAGACTTCATACAGGAACAGCTTCAAAGTTTACGTAATATAGGAAATCTACTTACTAACGCGACTAGGATGGCAGAAAGTGGATTGTCTCAATATATGCTAGACAAAGAGATTTCTACGCAATCTGGTCATAGGACAATACAAGCCGGTAAACCAGACGTAAACAAGACACCTACCTTTTGAACTCAGATAATATAGCTGGAAAATCGCATTCAGGACATACTGTTAGGTCGTCTTTCACAATATGCCGCCCCTAAAAATAGTAAAAAATATGTGAATGTTGTAGTAATTTTAATTGAATTGTATGTACATAAATTATTTGTGTAATAAATGTTATGGTCTGGATCAATATGAAGTGGAGGGGAGTTGTTCCGTGTCAAATTAACCAAGAAGTTGACTAGCACCTTGAATAATTTCAATGGTCTTTAATTTGATATATCATCCGATATATTTACATTTTGCATAAAAAAATTCACGATAGGACACAAACCCGTCCTTGCTTAAAAAAATATATTACTATCAGAGTACACCTTGATTAGGTGTGAGTACCTATGTCTATGTGCACAAAGGTAAACCACCGTGTACAGATGATTGCGAAGAGATTAAAAAATACTTGTTTGCTCGACTTAGCGAATTAAAGACAATTGTAGAAACACATAACTTTCATTCCTCTGTAGTCTTTTCAGAAAATCAAGTTGCCCTCAAGCCTTATTTTCAATATGTACAGAGGAATTTTTTTACACGCAAGGTGAGGTTCTTATCGTTCTTTTTTTTATTCACAACCAAAAGATGTATGTATTAGATGTGTCAGAGAACACTCTTTTGCAAAAGTGGACGTATGCCCAGCAACGAGAAGAAAATACATCTTCACTGCTGAAAAAATTAAAAGCTTTTGTTTTGAAAAATATCTTAAACGATTATTAGACAGAAACAAAAGGATATGATTGATAGGCTCTACAATTACAAAACTTATACAATTTATATTATAATAAAAACCTAGGAAAGATTCAAGGTTAGTACCTTTATTCATGTTTTTAAATAAAAATGCCTATATTTTCCAAAAAAATCATTTTTGTAATTGAATCGTAAACGGAATATATCAAATTAAAGAGAATTGAATTAATGCCACAAATTTGAGCTTCTCGATCTTATAAAACATCATTGTTTGAATCTAACTAAAAAGCAAAAAGTCAGAAAAATATTAATTTTAAATTTAAACTATTCTTGGTATGTATGTACAGTGACCTTCAAAGGTATCCGGCCACGACTAGATAGAGAAATAGCTTGCTCTCAATACTTTATTTCAAAGAGTAGCAGGGCCAGGGCATATACAGGGTGCGTCAAAGCCCAATATATCCATTAATATTAAAGATATCACAAAACGGTATGCACAAAAATCATAGACAGTCTTAAGCTACATATTTTTAAATTATTTTCATATATACAGAGTGTTTCATATCGCTAGGTGAACCAAACATACATTTTCTTAAACGGGACACACTATATAGGTATTATTTTAAATTTAGATTAAGCATATCTTCCTCAATCCTGCGATATAAGGTCTCATTGAGTTATACCGAGTATTTCAGAAGTTATGGTCAATTTTGTCTAAAAATTATTGCGTATTCAACGTCCTGTGCACTCCACACGACACAGCTTGAAATTCTTTTTGTACTATATTGTTACAGTTTTATAGCAAAGTTATATTTTGCCAATATTGCGAAAACTGTGTATCCGTCTGTGATTCAAAACACAAATGCATTATTTTCGCATCTTTTTTAAATGAAACACCCTGTAGTAAAATTATACTATTTTTATGCATTCAATAAATGAGTGACGTCATCAAGTGTCAACATGTAGTGACATTTGTCATTTTTGTTATTATTCATATTGGTCATTATCCATACTGGTCATTTTACATACTGGTCGTTATACATACTGGCCATTACTCATACAGGTTATTATTTATAAACATAATTTTATGTTCGACTGCCCTATTTTAATAAATAATTAAAACGATTAAACAGATCGATTGATTAGCAGCTGGGTATTTTGATAGTATTTTGTTATTTGTACAAACGTCAACTCACTACTCGCACATAACGCTACAGACGATTGAATTCCTTAATTGTAGTATTTTAATTTATGGTATGTCTACCTATGTACATGCGTTTATAAAATACAATTTTATTCAATTAATATATCTTTTGTGACCTTTATGCACTTATCTTTCAATTCCTGTAATATTTCCACTTGTAGGTCAATAAAACAACAATTAATTAAATACCAATTTATTCCAGAACATATAATATTATGTTTTCGTTAAATAACTTCTTCAGTGGAAGAAATTGACATTTAATATGTGTCAAAATACTAATAATATTATATTATTAGTATTTTTAATTTTTTTTACCTTGAAGTGGAAATATTTTAGGAATTTAAAGATATTGGTATTGAAAGAGCGACAAACTACAGTTACACTCAGCAGGTAGTAAGCTGGCCCTGCGGCTCTTTGGAATAAAATATTGAGCGCGAGGTATTTCTCTATCTAGTCGTGTCCGGATACCTTTGAAAGTCACTCTATCATACTGTGCAATTAAATCTGGGACAAACATAGTTAAGTTGTGTAATTAAGGTCGCATACTCGTGGAATGTCAATTAACTACTGTCAGTGTCATAAATATACATATTATAGGCTTATCCTTTGGGTTGCTGGAAGTGCTCAATATCACTGTTGTCAATTACCGTGTCTTCGTTCATCTCGTTCAAACATCTATTTGCTGTTTCGCTACTATTTTTTTTTGCTATTTTTGGCAAAATTTACCAAAGTTAGCAATTCAAACGAACAGGCCTTGTATTATACACTAAAACACCTGTAAATGTGCCTCAACACTTAAAGCAACTAATGAAAGCCCGCATTGTCTCCAAAATAGAAGATGGTTGGTCAATACGACGAGTGGCAATGCATTTTAATTTCAATAAAAATACTGTGTTTGATGTAAAAATGCGGTGGGTTCAAGATGGGTCTTTATCTAGGAAAATCGGTTCTGGACATCCTAGATGCTGAAGATATGACTTTGCTAAATTATATCAGAAGGAATCCTTTTACTACAGCGGGGAACAACTACGTATTTCAGTAAGACAATTGCCCGCTCCATACAGCCCGTGTTGTTGGACAGTGGTTCCAGAATAACAATAGAGGTTCTGCCATGGTCTCCAAATAATCGAGATCTAAATCTACTGGAAAATGTATGGGGGCGGGGAGGAGGAGGGGGGGGGGGGGAATTTATGCTCATACGAGTTGTGCCTGATTTTATTGCACAGTATGGTATAGCTGCGGAATCTTAAAACGGGACAGTTAATTTGATCAGCTTAAATGCGGTTTAAATTGCAGCACCTATACTAATATCACAATAGGTGACACATGACATTGATTTGATACGGAATGACCCAGGAGTAAAAAAAGAATGATGATGTATTACATTTATTATTCTATATAGTATAGTTTCTGATATCCGTCGATTGTGTATTTTCAGGTTATTAATAAAAGTTGCTAACCTACCGTAACAATGCAGAAAGGAATATTCGTCTTGCAATTATTGCAAAATGTTTCCGTCTCTGGTAATTCGACATCACAAGATGGACAGGGTGTTAATGCTTCCATGGGATCCTCAACTTTTTCACCGTCCTTCATCGATTTCGGGGTTTTCTCACTACTGCTTCGATCTTTTTGGCGTATTTCGAATCGATTTGACGCCTATATTCCGGATTCATTAGCATAGTAGCGTACTTGTATGCCGCTAACTTTAAATCGGCACGATGACATTCAATAACGGTTGACGTAAGAATTGGTACGATATCTGAAAAATTATATTAAATTCACCTAGAATAAGAATTATTATAATTATTTTACGTACGTGATGGAAACTTTGAAATATTATTAGCCACCCTGATTAACATTCTCGCACCTTTTAAATGATCACCTTTTCGAACATGCAATCTAACCAATATATAACTATGCAACAACATTAAACTCGAGTACATTTCGTAAGGAACCTTGATACCGTTATGCCGCAATTCTTGGTACATCGCAAATAGAACATCGTGAGCATTTCTATAATTTCCATTAATTTGTTCTTCGTTTGCGATAATTAACGCAGACTTAGCTGCTTCCTTATATTGCTTCCGTGCCATGTATAATCGGAAGAGATGTTTAGGATCTTTAGGCATACCATCTGTTTCACCCAGAAGAAATTCAATTAATTGATTCGCTAATTGATCCTCGTTAGATGAAGCAACAACGTCTATAGCCGACGATATTGCTTCGTTTTCATCGCTGTTAGATTTAGCTGCCCTGAGTAAATGTTTCATTGCCTTTAAAAAAAAAAAGTTACATTCCTTGCCATCCTGTAGTAGCAATTATGGGTGGTGATATTTTACCTTATGATAATCTTTTGAATGATAAAAATATCGTCCTGCTAATAAATAATTTCTCTCATTTTCAAAATACACAGCTAAACTAGTGAAATCTTCTGGTTTGATTTCATCCGTCGATAAAGTATTAAGCAATATTTCACCGTACATATCCAATTTATGATGGCGTCTTGCTAATTCGAAAGCTTCTTCGCTACATCGCGATAAAACTAGAAATTTAATAGCAGATGGGTAATCGTTTAATTTTTGGAAAAACCTGCGGGAGAGTAACACTGTAAGTAATAATAAAAAATTGCGATCGCAATTATTTTATGATTACTTACTTTGCGACTAGTTTAGCTCCTTCGACACTCTTCGTTTCTTGTACTAGATCGACAGCAACTTCGGGATTATTCAAATAATCTAATTGAAGACGGATAACGGAATCGAAATCTTTAGCTATAGAATACGACTTGACAGCATCTTCGTATTTACCATCCCTTTCCTTAGCTTTTGCGTATTGTAAATGTATTTTTGTCGAGGTGATATGTGGTAATAAATCGCCGACTTTCTGCCAATTTTTTTGTTTGATATAGCATAAAGCGGATTTCTCGTAACTTTGAGCTTTTTCATAAAAAATAGCCGCATCTACTAGTTGTTTTTTACTTTCTAAAATCTCAGCGCATTCTTTGTAGAGCCCGAAGTTATTTAATTCGATTGCTACATTAATACCATGCTTGAAATTTCCCGATCTTATTGCTGTTCGGGCAATTCCTGATTTACATATGAAGGTATGATCCTCAGATTTATTATCTTGCAATCCTTTTTCGTAATGTAAAAATGCTTCTGGGTAATTCCCTCTGAAATATAATATGATAATAATCGAATGCAATTCAATGTTATAAAATATTTCTTACGTAAATTCTAATTGTTGCGCATATTCTCTTGAAATGTATGGAATTTGCTCGGTGCCATCTTTTAGCAAGCTGTAGTGCATGATCCCACTGTAATAAGTCTCTGCGCATCTCTAGAGCTGCTTCTGGTCTAGTTGATTTTAAAAACCATTGCTGGGCATGGTCGAAATCGTTTAGGAACATAGCAATATAACCGGCTAGAAGTTTCAAATCATCGATATCCATTATATCTTCAACTGCTAATGCCATAGATGTATCTTCCAATATTTTGTATATTCTAACAGCTGCACAGAATCATACAAAATTAATTTTTAAAGTAAGAATTGTAAAATATACGCACCTATGTCTAGTTCCAAGTTGACAACAGCTTTCTTCGCTAATCGTTTCCAATGTTCCTGGGAATTAAGCAGTTGACAAGTATTCCAAGCTGCAGTAAATCTACAAATATCTATGTAATAATAATTTATTTTGTATGTTTAGATTTTATTGTGCATTTAAATATTATAGATCTTGCGTGTTCTTCTAGAAATATTGACCTTACATAACGCTAATTAGTAGATGTGGTCTTTTAAGGATACGAACCTGTGCAATGCCAATTGTTTATTAAAATTATTTTCCAAAGCTACCACATCATTATCAGTTACAGTAATTATTGCGGAATCATGTGTTGATAAAGTAATATGAGATAATTGACCTCCAGTTGTTGCAGACATAATACTGCCATTATACATCAGTAAAGGAATTTGTTTCGAAACTAGACTAGTTCTGCCTATTTTTTGTATAGATGCCCCTGCAAAAAATATAAAATTTATTTCATTTTAACGCTATAATCCTATGTTTTTAATAATCGTTTTCTTAAACATCCCCTTAATAAATAAACTCACCATAAACAGAGAACTTCACATACACGTACGTGAAGATATCATGCTCATCGAACATAATAAAAATATTTCTATCAGAAATATTACTATCCCAAGTAACTCCTGTTATTGTAGTTGGTAAATCAGGAACAATAAGGACATCACCGTTAACAACATTATACAAATAACATTGTTTCTTAGAATCCATGAAAATTAATCTAGTACCTCCAGGATCCACGAAAATATCAGTGATACCAACCGCATGTTTATACTCACTTGAATTCGCCCATTCCTCGATACAAAAGTAGATTATGTGGCCCATCTGAAACCAACATCTTAATCAAAAACCTGGAACAGACGTGCTTACTTACTGAAGTACTGTATATTTCAAAAATATTTTCGATTTAGTAAGGAAGTATGTATTTTAAATATTCAAATACAAACTTACATCAGTACCATATACAAGAAAGTCTGTAGTTAAGCAGTGGCATGTAATTTTACTCGATATATTGTTGTCATTAGGAAATATAATACTTTCTTTTTCTTCGAACCCCACATCAGGTTGCTCTATCTAAAAATAAAATCTAAATTATAAAAAAATGTCTGTATACCGGGTGTTCCACAAAATTTTTTATTAAATGATTTTTTCTCTCTTTCTAACTCAATCAGGGGACATATTGTATATATTTGTTTGGTTATTTTAAAGAAAATTCTCTAGCCATTCTAATAATGTAATAAAAGCAGATACTTATAAAAAATGCAAGAAAAGCAATAGTTTTTACAAATTTATATGATACATAACTGACAGTAGGTCATGGGTGTTGATGTAGGTTGTTATATTTATACATCGACAACGTTAAGTTTACTACTACATATTATTTGTTGCAACTTTCAATAATAAAAAATAAAAGGGCATTTAAAGGATTACATATTGTAAAACATTTTGATAGCTTATGATGATGATGTTAGATATTACACGGTTGGTAAGAAGAGATGGAAGATAGGTGTTGATAAACTCGTATTCTTCAGCGTTTATTTGTTTATTAAAAGCTATTATCACTATTGGAGTGTTGTTTTGATTTACAGTAAAAATAGAAGAGACAACAATACAGCAATGCGAGTTATGTCTATATTTTTTTGATTTTTATTAGAGTTTGCAAGAATATTGTAATAAAAACACACACTTAAATAGCAAAAATGCAAGAAAATCGCAAATTTTTATGTGACGTCAGTCAAAGTAGGCTAAGTTAATGTAGACAATTGCACACTCACAACGTCTTTATTAGTCAGTTACCATAGATAATATAATACTAACGTACTATAGATACGGCAGAAGGTCCCGCGTACTGTCGTCAAAGTTTTGGTACTCACACATTTCACCAGGTGTCGCTGGCATTGCTTTTTGAAATTTGAAAGATCAAAAGCGCGAAATTGAGTGTCATTATGACATTATATTGTCATTCTGATTTTGTATGTTGTGTCGCAAGCGTCTTTAAAAACAGTATTAGTAGAATATGGTAATTTTTGTGATATTCGTGGAGAAGATATAATATAAGTTGAAGGATTATGCACTCTACAAAATCTTTTTGAATAAACAAGAGATAACAACAAGAACAAAAATGACGGTGTATCAAGCAGTATACTTACAAGTCTTAACCGTTGATTGAAGGAATACATAAAGATGCGCAACCTATGACAGTTGACAGAAATTTCAGATCCCATCAAATGGAGATTTGCATTTGATGGGATCTGAAATTTCTGTCAACTGTTATAGGTTGCGCATCTTTATGTATTCCTTCAATCAACGTCTTAACCTATGGAGCAGAAAATTGGATACTTGACGAAAGACAAACAAAACGATTACAATCCAGTGACATTAGACAGATGCTGACAACAAAATCATTAAGAACTGAAGAAAGAAAAGAAACTGAAATGGTGGAGAGACTTGACCAGAATGAATGAAAGTAGACAGGTGAAGCAACCGTATGGGAGATAAGGAAAATCGAAAAATCGGAGATTCCCAGAAAAACGTGGAACAGCAGTATCTGATGAACTTCTTAAAAAAACCTGGAAAAACATGGAACGAGGCGAAGGCCTGTAGCCATTTAAAAAGGAAAGAGTGGCGTGAATTTGTTGAATCTTTGAAACTAAATTAAGAGAACTTTACACAAGAAAGTTCTGTATAAGAGGTCTTTGATTGTGTATGTATGCATGAAGGATTATGTTGGACGTGGTTTAGTTTAAACCTTAAATCAGTAGTGTTAAATATCGCTTTAAGGATGAAACTATCGTTTCTGTTAAATTGACAAGACCTGACATACTAGTTTTGACATAAACCAGTGACACTTTATTTTCAATCGCATATTGTATATAAATTGAAGCATTTTACAAGAAATGTTTAATGTCTTCATAATGCGATAACACCAGATACAATATAAATTCGCCAAGAAAAGTAGTATTTACAACATCCAATTAATAGGTAAATACAAGATGTGTTATTAAATTCTGTTATGGTTTAGACCTACATTCTAATAGTACTCTATTATTTGCTTTCCGAGATTGTTAAAACTTGAATATCTTTTAAATCATTTTTATAAATTACCTAACCTTTTTCGATATTATGATGATGATGTTACATATATCATCCGAATTGAAACTTCACGAGAAGCGTTAGGGAACGAAATTTTAACTTCGTCGTGTTCCACGAAGATAACATTTTTGTAAAAATATTTTTAATGAAAATATAGGACAATATTCAGAAACTATATAAAGGCGCTTTGTTTTTTAGTTTAAAAGTTAGAAATTCAATTTTCAATAATAAACAACCTTTTCGTGACCCAGTATGGTCTGTTTTAAATTTAACACATCTCACTAGATGGCGCAGAAACACGCCAACAAAATTTTATTAGAAGTGTCCAATCTATAGAGAATGAAATGTATATATTATCTATGTCAGTTACTGACACTGTCAGTTTGAGTGGATTTTGTGTCTTTATCCAAAGCATTTAATGATACTGGGTCTAGTTGTAAGTGTTTAGATCCAGTGCTGAAGATTGTTTAAAGCCGAAACATGTTCACTGTTTAAATTAAAAATAAACTTATACAAGGAAGAACAATAATTAATTTATTTGTCATTTAATGAATTTATTTAAACGAAATACAAATTGGTACCGTACGGACTTATGCATTGATTGTAGTGGTGGTGGTACCCAATTCCAGTAATATTGATGATAGTGTTTGTATATTTTTCTAAATAAAAGAATAAAGAACGTTTATTTTATTGTCTTCATTTTTCAATATATAATTAGTTTTTTTTTTACTTTTCTCTTTATTAATTTGTTTTTGTGTTACTGAGAGTTACAATAAATGTAATTACTAAGTTTAATAATATATCACGGTCTTTATCACATTCACATAAACTTGAACAACATCCACTAGATATTCAAAGTCCATATTTTGTATTTACTAATAAGAAACTAAAGAGAAATCAAATTTTTGTACAATGACAGTACCAAACGGATTAATAAAGACGTCAGTGCGCAACTTGGTACATTTATTCATGACCTACAGTGACTTACGTCTAGAGCTGGGCGTAAGTATCGATACATCGTCCAGTATTCGATACCATGACCGGTATCAATTTGCCGATACCTTGGATAACCTCAGACCTAACAATCAATACCTAGGTATCGAGACCTATACAACGATACCAACGAACTACGGTAATAACTACGGTATCGTAGAAAATCGTTTTTAGACAAATATTTATGGAATTAGTTTCCATATATTGACTCAAATATTAACGAATGAGGGTAGGTGTCATTATTCGCGTAAAATAACAATAACTGTTATAAAAAGGCCAAAGTATCATAATATTGTACATTTGATACTGTATATATGTTATTGAATATAATTATCGAAATCAATCTGAAAAAATCTATACCTACAAATCAGTCCTAGGTATCGATTTAAGGAATCAATGCGAGTTATCGATCTCCAAGTATCGATACTTAACCGATTCCAGAACTCGGAATCGATACATTGGTAAATATCGATACCTCGATTGGTATTGATATCCGATACCAAAAATGTCGGTATCGTCCAGCCCTATTTACGTCAAAAAAATTTGCGAAAACAGTGGTTTTTCTTGTATTCTTTCTTATTTAAGTATGCAATAATTAATATGAACACGGACACTAAAATTAATGGAATCCTTAGAACAATTTCTTTTATAAAAATTAAAAAAATAAAAATTGTATAATTTTAGAAAAAAGTTGACTTACGTTTTGTGTAAACTGTGACAAAAAGATAATTCGTATTGCTATATTTATGTAGTTTTCCTAAAATCTTTCAATTTCATACATGGATCATTAAAATCAAAGAATAAATAAAGACGTTGCAGGCGTTGGTAATGTTTGTGGTTTTATACCAAACTGGTTTTGTGTGTGACGATTTACCACAATTCAAACAGAAATTGTAACTCTTTTTCTCTAATATATTTTAAAAACTTATTTTAAAGGCGGTTTCAAATACATATGTAGCTTAAAATTGATCCTTAAAACCAATTTTTTTAAATAAATCGGTTTATAAAACCGGTTAATCGAGTTTAATGAACTGGTTTGGGGAAAAATCGGTTAATCAATTTCTACTATTTGGTGATTTCCGCAGCATTAATATAAACCAGGGAACCCAAAGTGGTCGAAATCGACCCCTTGGTACCGAAAACTGATTTTGGGGGTCGACGAGGTCGAAAAATCGACCCTCATTAATTAACACAAGTCCTTATTTGAAACATTCAAGAAATTGTATAAGTTTTGTTACGTGTACCAACTTTTTATAAGAATGACTTAATAGGAAGTATCATTGTTCTACTTAAAAAAAACTCAACAAGTCGATAAGTGTGCACAAGTTCGTACAAGATGAGAAACATGGCAAATCAGTAAGCGCGGACAGGTTCGTGCAAGGTAACGAGTTCGAACATACAAGTCTTTCAAGCACGTTTAGACTTGCTCTGTATTTGACGCATATACGTGCTTTAAAACGAACGAAATCATAATCATATTTTACGATATAACAAGCTTGCACTTAGGGTGAAAGTTCATTTGCGTTTTGAAATTCGTTGATAATGATAATACATTCATCTACTATCTAATTTATTTCAAGAGATTACAGAGAGAGATGGGGGTCTGAGGTATCAGTTCATTTTGGAAAAGGGGTCTCTTGCCCATAACAGTTTGGGAATCCCCGATATAAACTATCAAAGATAATAATTACCATATGCATTTGTATTTTCCCTTCGTAAAGTACCGAAGCATATTCAGCATTAAGTTTCATACTAGTAATTCCCCCTAAGTACTGCATTTCTTTTAACATCAATGGTGCATCTTCAGTATATGGTTGTGATCTTGTCAAATCATAAATCCAAGCTCTATTATTTAAACCAACGGCCAAATGATATGGACCAACAGCGATAAAACTAGGCTCTGTTTCTAATTGTATAACAACCGGTACTAGCTTCGACTGAAATAAATAAGTACAATTATATTGTTTCTTGTATATTTTAACTATATACCTTATCCGTAGTAAAATTAAAAAGACTAACTTCAGTTAGACTAGATAATATTGCCATTCTCGCTCCACATACACTAACTAAAGTAGGCATATGTGATACATAAACATTTAGTGATCCACTATGCGTGCAAACCGCTAATAATTGTCCATCAGAGCTCCACGCTACTCTATCGACTCCAATTTCTTGGCTTAAGTTAATAACCGTAGATGTTTCTTGCAAATTGCTTAGATCGTGAATTTTTACTCTAAACATATTTAATTAAAAATTAGGTATGTTACTATGCAAATCAATTATCGTGAATACTTACGTATTATCTCCACAAGAAGCAACCTTCCCGACTGCATTAGAAATAGCAACATCTGTTAGATTAACTTTATGATTACGAATCTGAAACAATTCTTGACCAACTTCTTTAATGTGAGTTGAAATCGCAATAAAAAATCCTCCCGAAAAACCAATTAGAATATACCCATCCCCAAACCATTTGTATGTAACTATCGACCCGTAATGTTGCTGGAATGCCAATTCTACAGGATTTTCGGGATCTGTCAAATTATACAAATATAACGTTCGTTTCCCAACAATAACGCTCACCTAAAATGTAATATGACTATTGCCGATATAAATTCATGAAATAATAATATACAAACAGTATTTTCGCCACCAACACGTTCATCTAATTTCATTTCGGAAAACTGTAAATCAGCTGGTTCAGAACGAACGGCAACAACTCTCAAAGTATCCCCGTCGATATTACTAATCGAAATAGTTTTATCCTCTGAACCAAGCGCTAGTAAATTTTCGATGTTCCACGCACCACATGTAATTTTCTTAGAATGTTTTCCGATAACAGGAATTCTCCTAATAAATGTGACGAACAATGAAATTATTTAACGCATTCAAAATATTACCTTGACGTATTATGATTGTAGATTGAAACATTTCCTTTCGCTGTTCCAATAGCTAGAATAGGTCCTGTTTTAGCCCATACGATATAAGTTAAAATATCACGTAATCCAATATCAACAGTCAGTTTCTTTTCGACATTAGCATCCCATAAAATTAATTGTGACGACTGATAAATAATAGCTAACAGATCTCCATCTTGATCCCAAGCAAAACCATTGCATAAACTGCGAGGGCCAAAGAAAGACTAGTTATATAAAAGATTATAAGATTTATCTTACCTTTGTAATCTAATTCGTTCTTTAATTTGTCCATAGCGGTCGAATATATTGACCGTGCTATCTAGTCCAGTTGTCGCTAAATAATTACCTGAACCATTTTGCCATGCAATGTATAGATCTCCATTTCCATGTGGTTGTTCTAGACGAAATAATACCTATTTAAAGAAAGTAACAATGTTTGTAGTGGTGAAATAATCAATAAATATGGGCTGGAAAACCTTGCAAATATATCAAGTGAAAAAGCCATTAACAGTTATTTACGAACCTTTTCGCCATTCATATTTGATTGTTTAAACTTTTTCGTGTAGTTTTTATAACGAATACATTTTTCTTATCTTATTTAATTACATTTTGAATGTAATTGTTTATGCGCTCAATCGGCTTGTACAAAATTAATTTACAGGTACACCAATCTTCGCAAGAGAAAGTCACTAAATGTTTAATGTTAAGAAAACTAATTATGAATGTTTTATTTCATTAAAATTATAAAATTAAACGTATAGGTATCCTAGTATTTTCATCTGATTCTTGAAATTACTTTTTAAATGTAAATACAATATACATAAATTTTTTAGTGCGTATTTTATTTTTAAAATGATGGCAATACTCAAATATGTAAGCTACAAGCTATAAGGCAGCGTCCAGCGGGGGAATCATACTGGTGACTTGCAAGTTTTTTTTTCGTATCTTGTTAATAATATAATTTATCTACGACTAAACAATAAAGTAGGTATTATATTAATCACTATTGGTTAATAATAGTACTCATAATACCCGGAGGGAATAGTGAAATGTGACCAGGGAATAATGAGACATAACGTTATCACTATTCCCTGCATTCCGCCAATAAGAATATAATGATACCACCGTTATCATAGTAACGATAAACAAGTCCGAGTATTTAATTAATTGTCAAACGTTAATTGATTTGTTTTTTTAGAAATCTTCAGTTAGTCGTAGATAAAGTAGTGTATACTAACTCGCAATAATGACTATTATTCCCGCCAAGGTACTCCCTCGCCGTTTACGCGGGTTGGTTCGTAAATTCAGCTCTCGGGAATAATAACTGTCATTGACTCGTTGTATAACAAACCTTGTAAGTCATGGATGTAGCTTAAGAGTGCCTCAGCTTATCTAATAAGAAATATGTACATGATTTTAGAGAGATAAAAACTTCTTTCGTATTATCCTATGGTATTATCATAGACTACATTAGACCGGCAAGTAAATTGAAAAATTTATCCGTGAATTATGTTCTTGTCTAACAACTGTAATGCGTATTCTATACATCCTTATTATATCTATTTTTCTGTAGACATACTGCAGAGGGCACTGAATGCTGAGCGCTAAGAGTTGTCAATTGTGTAATGTCAAATGTTGTCAATTACGTAATGTCAAGTATTGTGTATAAAATAGTATTTTATAAGTATATACAGTATATATTATACAGTAGCCACTGCTATGAGAGTAACTTTACAATAGCAACAATCACATGATTCCTATGTGAAATCCCATTGCTATAAACGCATGACTTCTACAATAAGGTATTCCATGGCAGTTGTGTAAAGGTCAGCGCACATTGAGCTGCGCTGAACGAACCACTTACGCCACATATTCAGTCGTGGCCAATAATGCCAGCCATATTTTCGGAAAACCGACTCGTGCGGTTCTGATCGGTCAGCGCATGATGATTTTAAGCAGTGTAAAATATATTTTATTTCAATTCATACGGTGCTTGCGATTCGTTCGACGTGGCTCAATGTTCGCTTACATTCATAGTTGCTGTATAAAAGTTACTTTTTGTAGTAATTATTGCTATGTGGAGCAAACATTTAAATACATCATTTTAAATTTGCCGCTCTGTGATGCTACTGCCACCTATATGTTATGTCTACAGTGATTTTTCTTGGAATATAATTTACCGTTAAGTTGCCGGTTTGGATGTAGGTCTGTCTGTGGTATTATTGGAACAGTTTCCCTTTACAAACTCATTCAGTTGAATTAATCAAATTAATATAAATCATCCGTCCTCAACAATTTCTGGTAATCAACTAATCAAACGGTGTCAGTATCTATTACTTCAGCGGCGGATTTTCGAAAATCTGAAGAATTGACAAACATTTTTTAAGTTCGATCTCACTAAATTTTGAACTTATTTTAAAAACTTGTCAAGAGTACCTACAGTTGTGGTGTTAATTAAAGTATATTTTTCTTATGAAACTTTATTATTTAGTACAATAGGAATCGGGAAAGTTTAATAAACGGATTGCATCAAAGTTTTAAATCTTAGTTTCGGAACGTCGTTAACCGAGCCAGGTATACGTATATAGTAAATATGCTAAAACCTTCCGCAAACGGCATGGGAATAGAGGTTTGCAAATCACGGATTAGGAACTTATGGTTGGAACTTCGAATCCCGACGGTGTAATCTATCGAAGACCCTCCTTGAGGCGTCTCCACGGCCATTAGACAACTCGGGCACTACTTCCGGAACTCCTGGGATTGACCCTGTAAGTCATTTCGTATCATTTATCATTGAATTATGATTATCCAAATCAGAATTTACTTACTTTACGTGAATTAAATTATCAAAAGGGATATTACTTGCAACAGTTTCTGATTAAAGGTAATTTATGAGGGATTTGCATTAATTTGCCTGCGAATTACTCGCTCTGGTGTAATTAATAAGATTGATCGTTATAATTTACATTTTATCCTGTTTATTTATTATTCCAGCGCAAATCTGAAAGAAAATAATTAGGAAGTTTAAGATTTGTTTTATAAAATCGCTTTTATCGAAAGAGTCAGCGAATCTCACAGCTCTATTTTAACTTCTTGCATTGCCCGTAAATAAATAATTTACGGATAGGTATAAACCGGATATTGTATTTCTTGCATAATTTATTTTGGGACGTTACTTTCATCACTCCCAATGTTGTTCATATCTTCTTTAATCTTGCTTCCGAATTCCTGATGTATAAATGAAAATCTTACTGAGGGTTGAGACTTCTCTTTGTTTTTCTTTCTCCAATTTCTGGGATGCAGTATTGAACAGAGAAATAGACATAGTGAGGAACGTTGTTGCATATAAAACTAAAAATTTGTAAAGTGACAGGTAATGCTAAAATTTTATCGATTATTTCTAATGACTTTTAAGATTTTATTAATATAAATTCTATGGAAACTATTGCTTATTTAATTTCTAATTTTCCCAAAATTATATGTCTATTGTCGTTTATCAGAAGAAGGTTTTCCTTTGGCGCAATCGTTGTGTCAATAGAAGCGTAAAAGGAGTATTTCAAACGGTTTTTGATGAACAAGTTTGTTGAACAAACAAACATTTATTCTGTCCAAAAAAGACAATAAATTTGAATCTCTCAGACCAAGTGTATATACACATAAACGATAATAATACGTATATGAAGATAAAAGATGATCCTAGGTACGACACGTTGTTCAATGTAAAATTCCTCATTGAAGCTTTAAAGATAGATTTAAAAGAAATGGTGCAATAGAAACACAATTCCGTGGATGAAATTATGATGTCACAAAGCATAGTTCCATGAAGCAATATATCAAAACCAAGTCCCATAAATGGGGCACAAAGAATTTGTGAAGGCTGGTGTGAGGTAACTACCATCTTGCAAGAGATCCGATATTTTGGCGACAGAATGAGTATGTCTTTGTTGGCACGAAGAAAACTTAAGGCTGTATTTCTACTTTATCGAATGGATGATTCTACCAAGGATATATCCTACAGGGGGTGTGGAAATAGACTATTTTTGATGGTGCATGGGTTACGGTAGATTTATTCGGAGCAAGCAATTGAAATTTCCGAATATGATTTTGCTTAGACGTTCTGAGATTGTTTGACCTTGGATAGAAAAAAATCGATCTAATAAGGGACTAATCATCTTCAGACAAAGTGTTGGAGAGTTCTAAATGAAGAGAAAAAAGTTTATTGGATACAAGCTCTAGTTCACGGCGGGGATATTTGATTTTTGCTGGCTTGTTTTAAGATATTCTGTGTGATAGTGAAGTGCTGATGTGGTGTGGTCGCGGCAGCGGAACAAAAATGTCAGGATGTACAGAAGGGTAGATAGTTTGGGGCGTAGTTTGGAAAAGGTTTGAGTTTTGCAGAAAATTTCCTCCTCATGGAGGTTTCTTAAATGATATCGAAGGCTTCCATGGTCCAAGTCTCTGTTTTGAGGGCTTCCGGGTTTTGACCGTGTCATAGTAAAATAAATATATATAAGCTTTAATTAAGCCTTTCAGGCCCATCGCTGTATAACGGATTTCCATTCCTTCCTATTTCTTACTTTGTCTCTCCAAATTGTTATTTGCTTCTCTTTTAAATCCTCGGCGATGGTGTCGCTCTATTTTCTCCAGGTTCTCTCCTGGTTCTCTCCAGACTATCGTTTTCACTACTTTTTCTTCTTCCATTCTTTCCAGATGCCCTGCCCATTGTAATCGCTTTGACTTAACCACATCGCTGATCTTTGGTTCACCAGATATGTCGTACACTTCCTGGCTCGTCCGTCTTCCCCATGCCACTTCAGTTCGTTTCCCTCCAAAAATTCGGCGTAATATTTTTCTTCCCTATGTTTCTATCTTTGTTTGCGCTTTTTTGTTCAGCGTCCATGTTTCCGCTCCATATAATAAAGTTGGCCTTATGACAGTTTTGTGTATCTATTCTTATTTTGGTTCTTTTAGAAATTCCTTTGGCCCTTAATATGTTATACAGTTCACTAGCACTTCTGTTAGTCTTCATTATTCTTAAATCTTTCTCTATTTCCTCGTTACCTTTGTCATTTTCTTTCTCTCTTGTCAGCAATACTACATCATCTCTTAGCTAGACAGTGTTGGTTTTTTTAGAAATATTGATCCCTTTGTATTGATTTGACTGTCACGTATGATGTCTTCCAAAACTGCATTAAATAAAAAAGTTGACAAAGGGTCCCCTTGTCTTAGTCCGGTCTTTACTTCAAATTCGATGTACTTCCATTTATTTTGACTGTGCACCTTTGTAACAGCATGTTCGTTAATCTTATTAGTTTTCTTGGAATTTGTAGCCTTTCCAAAGCATTATCTACTGCCTTTTACTCATGGAGTAATATGGAATAATAGTAAAATCCACAAACAACATGTGTACTGGTATTTCATATTCATAGCACGTTGTTAAGATTTGTTTTAATATAAAAATTTGATCTGTTGTAGACCTTCGTCTGCGGCATCCTGCTTGATAATCTCCAATAAGCTTTTCTGTTTTTAACTCTGTTTTGCTTTTAATCCATGATGCTAAACTTTATAAGTGACGTCCAACAAATCAATTCCTCTATAAATAGGACAGTCGGTTTTATCGCTCTTTATATACATATATATATAGGTAAAATCAAAGCTTTATTCCAAGCTTCTGGCATTCTACTTCTTGGGTCCAGATATCTTTTATTATTTCGTAAATTTTTTCTCTTAGCACCACTCCGCCATATTTTGTTTTCTGCTGTTATTCTATTTTGACCAGAGCTTTTGTTGTTTTTCAGTTTGTTTATAATGTTATTTATTTCATCTTTTGTCGGTTCTTCCTTCTAAAAAATAAATACACAAAACAAAAGCAAAAATAAAAAAAAGTGTACAAAAACTTATACACAAACTCGACGTTTTGCCACTAATGTAAGTGGCTTCTTCAGTAGCAAAAAACTGGAGGAATCCAGGGTAGAAGTACATCGTTAATATGTATTTTGTCCAGAAGAGCTGTTAACCACACATTTGTTCTGGTTGACGGATAAACGCGTTAATTCAACGACCATTCAAGGTGATCATTACTGCTCTGAAACCAACCATGATGTTATTCACGTAGATGTTCAATTTTTCCTTGAGATTGATTGGAGCTCTGATATGAAAATCAGAAAGAATTTTCCTAGAGGAGAACTCCAACAGACTCCAACAACTACCTGAAGGGCAGAGGAGATGTAGTTGTTTATCTTCATAGTTGTTGTCCTATTTGATGTCGACAAGATGATCTTCAAAGAGCCATAAGTCCCCATCTCAGACCAAACCCTCATCATCAGTCTAACTAGACGAAATTAGATGTACCAATTTCAAATTTTGGATATACATATATGTAATTAATCATGCTAAATTCGAAACAAGTGTCAGATTTGGGCTAAAGGGCTTTGTTTGGCCGAAAAATATAAAAATGGCACCTAGGACAAACGCTCGAATTCCGCATAGGAGCATTTTGTCCCCGGTTTTTGTAGGTAAACATCGCCAAATTTTCTCAGCTTTCAGAATATGTATAGGTTGTATGTCGTAGATGCATTTGTTACTAATTAAATCTGTATTTTTCTTGTTTATTATTACCTGACGGTACGTTAATAAGAAACGATTTATTACATTGCACCATCTATCATGTTCGTTAGCAATTTCATTTCAGTCGCAGAACTAAATCTCGTGCCATAATATACTGCTATCTTGAATTTGACAATCCCAAGTGTTCTCTTAAATTACTAATATCCCATATATCTAGATATATACACACATAGATGTAATAATATTCGTGCACCGGTCTTTATTAATTCACTGCCTCTATATTTAGTTGGTAGGCACTTGTAAACGTAATGCGGTGAGACGTAGAATATTAATTAAATTAGCTTTAATTATAATTTGCGCCGGATAAAATGATAAATCGGGGAGAATTCCGTGCTCTCCGGCTCTCTTTGTCTCTCATTCACTCTCCAGCCCGTTCTCCCGGGCGTTTAGAATTTAATACTTGTAATGAATGAGGAACTATTTCAATTATTTTCAATTTTGATTTACTGCATTCAGTTATTCCAATATTTTGTTTTCAATTAACGATATTAATTAAATGTTTTGTTGTTTTACTATTTTCCTTTGTAGATTGTACGTACACTCGCATTCCAGTTCTACCATTTACGTAGATTGTATTTACCTCGATGGTATTTCCGTTTTGGAATGATTTTTCCCTTTTTAGAGAGCCGATTGTACTGTATTGTTTTTATAATAACCCTTTCTGCGTTTAGCCGTAATAAAATATAATACAAAATATTCAATTACCTGTAACGGAAAATTAAAATTAATACCGCTTTATAGAAATATAATAAATCTCGAATTTATACAAAATTGGAATTTTTAATTTGGTATTATTGGCTTTGTATCAATTTTGTATGCAAATATGTTTATAACGATGATGGAATATAAATTTTTCTATTGTTTTTTTATAGTGGAATATATAATTAGTTTGTGCAATTCAAATTTGCATTAAAATACCGCTTGGTAGGTAATTCTATTATTTGGTAATTATTTATAATATTTAATAAATAATATGACTGGATTTTGAAATTAATTTTACAATATTAATTTTTCTTCTGAAGTCATTCAAACACAGTTGTCAAACAGCGTTTAAAGGATTATTTGGGAAAATGACATATTGTATATACAATAGAATTTTTACACTAGTGTTGGTATAGCTGAATTTCCATTAAAAGAAAAAACGCTTACCACAAAAGGAAATATGAGAAAAGAATCCGTTTTGGCAATAAAATGGAAGAACAAACATAGTTGCATATGTTGGCAATCGAAACTCTAAAAACTATAAAACCTGCTGTTTACTTTTAATTAATAAAGGCTAAAATAAGCCGTTTATGAAGAAAGAACTCCTTTCAATGAATTAGTCTCGGCTGCACCATTAACAGTTAACTTTTAGTTCAGTGACGTGTTGAGTACAAATCATTCTAATTCCAGGCCTTGTGCGTTATATTAAAGCAAGTAAAAGGACAACACAACAACGCAAGTATACAAATAGAAAACAGCTTTTCTTTATTGGTTCCTCATTTATTTCATTAAAAGCTATGGAAAAGAATTCTTATAAATTGTACAAGTTGGAAGATAAATACAGGTCTAATTTTAAATCTTGCTCATGTAATGTCACTAAATGGCTATAGTGGAACAATTTAATAGTTTTATCTTCAAAGATTTTTTGGAATTCAATTTTGAAACGGTTAGGGTGAACCTGATTTCCCCATTTTTAGCCAATCTGTTTTTGAACAATTTGGAAAATAATTTAAAAGCAACTATTTCCGAGTTCTTTCTAAATATTGACTCTGGTATGTCGATGTCGTATTGACCATTGTACAGACGGGTATTTGTCTAATTTAACCGATCAAAGGATCATAATGCAGATAAGATTCTATAAAAATCAAATATTTTTCTTTATGAAATCTACAGCTTTTAATATTTTATTTTAGTTTAAAGTGGATGATATTTTTTCAAAGTATTTGCAATAGTTTAACAGTTTAAAGATTTTTGGCAATATTTCATATTTTAAACCTGAAATCAAAACAGGGTAGACCAAAGCACATAAAACTCAACAAGCCTTTCTCAAAAACTATGGTTCAATAACTTTGAGGACTCTAATGATAAAACTAAAAGAAGAAAGACTGAAAAAACTCGCTGCACGCTGGACGCGGTGCTGTTCAAGTGACTTTACATTTAGGAGAAAGAGATCCTTCGAGAATTCTTAAATTTATTACTAATTCTCCAACATGTGCTGGAAAATATAGAAATGCCGACAGTAAGACAGTAAACAATGACATTGTAACATGGTCTCTATTTGAAACTCTTAAAATGTTCGTTGATACAAACTTAACAAGACGTCAAAATGAAATGAAAAAAAAAACTAATGAAGAATGTTACCTATCCAAAGAATTATATACAATAACAAGGACTTCTGCAAAAATCAATAGGTATAAAAGAACTGGTAGAGCATACTGTTATTGGATTGTTCCTGGAGGAACTTCTCCAACATTGAATAAAAACGAAAGGAATTCTCCAAAAAATCATTTCAAAATGGGACGCTTCACAGAAATTTCTTAATAACACTGATAGCGACTCGAATATATTTCAGAGTTCGTTTGTCTCTTTTTAAATAACGTGTGGTGGAGGATATAATAAAATAATAGGGCAAAATGAACATCTATTCTAGATTTTGTCGACCAATTCGATTTAGATTTGTGACAGAAACTACGAAGAGTGATTCAAAAAGAAATTCGTTACGCTAAACATGCACTACAATCTTTAACTAATTAACTAAATTTTGAAATGACTATGGCTGACAGCAAGGTTTGTAATGCTGCTACGGATAATACATCGACTAGCTAGTTTTATATTTGTAGAGCGACATGGAAAGACTTCTATAATCTTGCCTTTTTTTTAATGTGTGGTGGGTGCTTAGTTGCAGTGACTCCGTAAGCTCTATCCACTACTTGTCTGGCTATCATCGCAACTCTCGCGGTGTAGTTTTTTGTGTGTGTAAGTTGTGTTCAATTGACTTTGTGACAGCATCATATCGCCTTTTATGATGCCGCGCTGTTAATCACTTTGCTCCCAACAGCGAATGGTAAGTCGATCCGGAATTAAACTCTCTGAAAAAATGTCACCGTCCCTCCAAAGAATTGAACCCCGGCACCTATCCTATAAGACTTTTTGAAAGTATTCTACAGTTGGCTTACGAATTACCGCATTACTGCTGAAGAAGTATCAATGGAAAACCAAAGTAAAAAAAAAATATTCAAGAACGACATCGTAACGAAACAGGATTGTTGTTGGATTTACCGAAAGCAAACTTTGGAAATACCAAGGATAGTAACACCAGCAGAAGGTTTTTCGACGATTATAATTTAATCTTCTTTTCCATTTATTTTCATATGTAATTCAAAATTTTTCTGGTATTACGCCCAACGAAGACAACCTCTTTCAATGTTGCCACAGACAAATGTGAACGCTTTTCACAAAGCAGTAGGTAAACTAAGTCACTTCTAACGCAGTCACTCGACGTGGACTCGCTGTATAAGCTGTATTTTGACAGCTAAAACCTGTGTAAGTGTTGAGAAATTGTTTCATAAGACGTAATTTTGTGTGTACTGGAGGCAGTAGAATTTTTTGTGGATTTACTAGATGTTTCCTTAGAATGTTCTTTTCCCTGGAGTTTAAAGATTCTTCTTATAAACCATGGTTCGCTAGATTAATGTTGATCTTGATGATTTTATTGTATATTTTGGGCCTTAAGTAGGAGGGATACTTCTGCGTTTTGTAGAGGGGATGGTGTGGCATGGTAAATAGGCTTCCAGATTTGTTCCTAAATAAATGCACGCTTGTATCTGTCTTTTGTATTAAACATTTTGACTTTGCCTCGGCTGATTGGTACCAGAACTGGATCACATTGTGGAAGTTGGTGTAACATGAGCTGCTGATAAATTCATCGCTAAGTCATTTATGTAGATAACAGACAACAGTGGATCGAGAACGGGTCCCTGTGGTACGCTAGCAATGGGTATAACAAAGTAAAAGTTTTTATGTTTCATATTTAGTGAGAAGCCTAGAACATAATGAATAACGGATATGTGGGATCCTGGCCCTGGTTTAGTCCTCCCTTTTGTACCTAAAATAAAGTTTATTACAGTTTCTCACAAATGGAGTGAGGTTTTGCCTTTGGGACTTCCGAAAAAATTTTTGAGTAGGTATCACTTTTGGTACACATGTGCTAAGAATGATGTTTTCCAGAGATATTTATCTCAAAAGGGTACTATGAGTTCTCGTTTTTGTTTTCTTACAACCTAATATCTTGCTTTCAGGTAGAAGGTGGTGTTGCAAAACTGAATCAATTTCACGGTAATTTTTTAAACGTGTATAATTATATATTTAAGTAGCAAAAAAATCATTTAATCTATGCGTTGTTAATTAAATCTTACCTTTATGAGAGAAAGTTAATGTATGCATAATTCGAATTGGAACAATTTAAATTAATCACAAGCCATAACTATATGGCTTTAGATATAAGATAGGTACATGTATCGATATCGGACAATTAATGCAGTAATGGTCTGGTAAAAGTTGATTTATACGAATGATAACGCCAGATATTTATAATATTATGCATGGACCGTGACATTACGATACATATGTAAACGAAATGAATTTATATATTGATTTAATTGGCTGTCAATCATTTTTTTCAATTACTACAATGTCGTTATTGGATAAATAGTCAGAAATAATTATCCGTACATGTGTATACAAATACGAGCAAGCCTTTTTTGTTTTGCAAAAAAAAATAGTGGCAATTGGGAACAAGACTTGGAAAATACATTTTTAGCTTACACTTATTATAATAAATTTTCAAAGTATGATTCACGGTTTTATAAGTTATGTACCTACGTTATGGGGATATTAAATCCTGTTAATTTATGGAGTCGTTGTCTGGATTTACGTCATTTCGCTTTAAGCTCCGTACATTAGTAAAGATTATGACGGTTTGTATGTTTAGCGAAAGAATTAGATCCGGATTCGATGGAGCGCTCTTTATGGAAAAGATCTGCTAGTGATAGCCAGCACGTGACTCCTGTGGCTACTGATAGCGACAGGTCACGTGGCGCTCCTATTGCCCATTCAGATCCGATTACAGATACAGCGGAGCTGTACAAAATAAAGCGAAACACCATTCGAACATTCGATACAGAGTGAAAGTGTGGATATGACAGAGATACATGGTAAAAAATAGTCACAATAGTTGGTAAAAACTGTAGAAAATATGTACTACATATTTTAATAATAATGCTAGTGTGTTTTTTAAATCTGAAAAAAAAATTTGTAGGTTTTGCATTGTTTGGTGACTCATTCATTGATATACAAAATATAAAAGATTTTTGATTTCGTTCAAGGTCCTCCAGGATATTTTTAGAGCATTAACGTTTATAAAACTTATTTCAATGCGATTACAATTCATTTATGTGATAAGTTTGTAAGTAGGATGCCATGTGTAAACATTTGTGCTGGAGATTGTGCTCTAAATAAATTAAAACTTTTTGACGATGTGAGGCTTGCACATATGTACGTTAAAGTACTAACTGAGACCGATACATTTTCGGTACCTACATTAACGAGTGACCAGGTGGACAAGACGAAAATGGCGAAGAATTGAAATGCAATAAGTACAAAATTATAATCGGAATTGGGGAATTGAACGCGTCGATAGTCGCAGTGGTTAGGCGGCTACCCAGTGAAGTGGCAAGTTGGGGTTTAAGCTTTAATTCTTCGAGTGAGTAATAGCACAGCATAATGAATGGCGATATAGTGATGTCACAAAGCCATGTGAACATATTTATGCAGGCACAAACTACGCAGCAAGAGTTGTCTGACTACCAACAAGAAATACAGCATAAGAAGTCATTGTCACTAGTACTCACCATAGATAAAAAAATACGCGAAAAATCTTTTGCAGTAACATTTTTTCTCTTATGAAGATATTTCACATTGAACATAATAATTCGTTTGAGCTAGGTTAAGTTAAATTATGTGCTTCTGCATAACTGCAACAAATTACCGTCCGTTCGTGTTTGTGATTCATTTTGGTAGTATGAAACAAACACAAGAATTTTAAGTTTATATTGGAAAAACTTGAATAGGAGGGTGGTTTGATAAATCAGCGACATTTTGAATAAAGGACATTTTTTTTTCTCTCAAGGCCCTCAAAATAGGCGTTATTTAGTTTCAGTGATGACCTCTTCATTCAACCTAAATCTCTTACCGCCCAGCCATTTCTTTCGGTTTGGAAATAGGTGGGAGTTAGATGGTGCCAAATCTGGCGAATAAGGTGGGTGGGATAGCAGTTCGTATCCTAATTTATGGATTTTAGCCATGGTGACTACACACGTGTGCACCCGTGCATTGTCCAGATCTGATTTTTTGGCATGCAATGTGCAAGTTGGGTGGTGGGGGAATATAAACTGCATGCCAAATTGAATGTGTGAACACAGACGACAGGTACTAGCATGCCAATAGTTGCATGCAAGTTGGGATCGTTTCTTTTTTCGTTTTGTTGATAGCTCATCATCATGTCTCGGTAGGGAGATGAAAAGACGATAAACTTTATTCGTATTACGTTTATTGGTATTACGATAAAAGATATAAAAAACAAAATAAAAAGTTTGAGAAGTACGTAATTACTTCTCAAACTTTTTAAGAAGTAAATAAGATTAAGAATGTAATGTTTATAAACCCACTTTATTTTTTAAACGATACTTTTGAGTATAGAAATTCAAGGTCCACAGAGGTAAGTAAAAAAAATTCTTTGAGGGAGATCGGGACTGATTGGTGCACTTTTGATAAAATTATTTTTGCCAAGTTATGGTGTACAATGGAAAGTTTAATAAATAGTTAGGAAACATTTTGCTATTGCTTTTGTAGTTGATTGACGTGTATTGATGCAAAAATAATTATTATTAGCAGGCATTACTATTTTTGGGACCATGTCCCTTGCGTCAATTTGCCTCGTGGGTGGAGCAGGTTGACTCAGTAGAGGTAAGCTGATGTACAAAACGTAGATGAATTCACAAAATTCTAATTGCTAGGGTTCTTAGGAAATAATAAAATGTGGGCATACACAAAAGTTTGCGGATTTGTAGATTTTCCTGCTCTAAACAATGCCTCCAGAGATACATACGTATGAATCACAATGTTGCTGCGCAATGCTACAATGTTGGGTGTTGTTTGCTTCCCAACGGTGCACCGTTAAGGCCTATACGCTTTTAGAAATTTTTTATACGAAGTAACGCTCTGGATGAGTAGCTATTTTGATACAGAGCTGCTATCTCCACGGTTTATATACTTGATGATTGTCAATTGTTTACTAATCCTCCAAAATACGTTAGAGATATTCTTTTGTTAATAATCATCTTTATTAATTTATACAGGTTCGGCCAAAATTCGCTACATACAGTGATGTTCAAAAGTTGCGAGCCTCACTACCACCTATGTTTCTCGTCTTAAAATCCTCATATCTAAACTTGTATCTTCGTAGTGAGGGTGTATTTGATTGTGTAAACTTGTCAAAGAGTATAGATGTGTTGTTACATCAAATCAATTAAATAGCTTAAATATATACATTTACAATAAATCTAGTATTTTTGGAATTTCTTTGAGTTTGTCTTTGACTGCAGATAGTTTTAGATTATGGACAATCAACATCCCCCTTCTACATCTCACGAACTACTGACACAAAAACACCCGTCCTACGATTACATACATACGAGTATGTGACTGTTACCAACCTTACCTAAATAACCTGTTATAGTTTAAATTGAATTTTCCACCATATGAAATCAATGAAATTTTATTTAATTATCACTATTGTTATTACTACTTTATGGTTGTTGAGGCAGAAAAAGGGAGAATAATACAACAATGATACTCGAGAGAGAGAGTCAAGAATTCCTTTTCGAAAAGAAAATTGAAATCAGTGTACAGTGATATAGAAAAATAATGTACACCAATCTTTAAAAAAATACTGCCCCCGTACAAGTTGTTTTAGAATCCATTACATTCTATTTCTTTTATCTTAAATGTGGTTCTGTTTCCAATGTAAAATATCTCGTTTCGGTTAAAGCGTAGTACTTTATACTGGAGAACAAATAAACGTAAGAAAAGATTGCAATATACATAAAAGAAAATGATTACAACTTTCCTAATTCCTTAAATTTTTATTCGATTAGCGAAAGAACACATGATGGCAGTTCCATTCTAAAATTGCCCTCGAAACGACATCAGGAACAGATACCGGTGGAATAATTCGATCGAAATGACAAAAAGACAGAGATGGGAGGCGGGAATAAATGCGTAAGGAGAAGTAAACGCGAACAGGGTGTAGTGTAGGGCATATTTGCTTCTCTCCCCAATTTATGCGACGACGTCCTGTACCAAATACCCCACTTAATTCTTTTCCGATGTAAACCGCAGCATTAAAATAAAATTAACCTTATAAAATGGGAACGGAACGTCAAACACGCATTTTTACAGCTAAATTTCCTTTTTTCAAACGGGCGTCCTGCATCTGTGCCCGCCCGATGTTGGATCAAAAAGAGGAAATCGTATTGATGAACGGTCCGAATTTTATTGGTTTAGTCGCAAAGTAAAATGTTTTCAAGTGTCTCTTGTTTCCACCATCGGTTAGTCATCGAAAATATGGAAATCGACTAAAATATACAATTTTTTCCCTCACTTACACATTCTATTTTCGTAACAGCTGGTGTAGTAGCCCTTTTCGGAACAATGGACTGTTGGAGTAGAAGGTAGGATATCAAAAAAAGTGAAAATATCAGAAAATAAATTACAAGTATTAGCAAGGTTATCTAACAAATTGTAATCTATTGTTATTTGAGATGTTAATTAGTGTCAGAGTGAACATAAGAACGGCATGCTTAATCACATAAAGCTCGTATATCTACTGTTATAGCATGTAGTGATCTAGTACATACAACAGCAGCATGTTTGGTTCCAAACCGTATTGGAAAGTCGTGCAGGTAAATTAATTTCATTAATTAAAACCATACTGAAATTAAGTGCCTCGCCTGATTTAGCAAGAGCGTGCGCTCATCTTTACCACAACTTCAGATTAAATTAAGTATCCGACCTGGATTATATATGTACAGGACGAAGATAGAATAGGAATTTCTGTATTGAAATTAATTGTGAATATTTCAGAAATTGTATTTTACCTATATAATTTACGTTGAGTTTAATTATGGAAATTATATAATTAAAATTATATAATTAAAATTATATAATTAAAATTACAATCAAAAATTTTATTAATAGTTTCAACATCTGAAACTATTTTTCCTAAATTTTATCACAAAAGAACGAACAATGCTCAGGGCAATTAGAATAACCTGGAACATCCGTCGAAGTATAAAAATTCTCAAAATGCCCCGCTAGTAAAGATTTTATGAGAAAAGCTGTCACGAAAATTAAGTTTTTTTGAAATATCTCCCGCATTAGGATTGGGAGATAGGACGATGATTTCTTCGGTACAATGCTCAGGGTAGTCAGACGAACTTGGAACACTCGGAGAAGTTTAAAAATTCGAACAATGCCCGGCTAGCAAATCTTGGTTATTTTGCGATATCTCGGCTATTACTAGAGATAGGACCGTAATCTCTTCGGTACAACGTTCAAGACGATGAGTACAATCTGTTCCACCCTTCGGAGATAAAAAGTTCGACAAATGCTCGGCTAGCAAATTTTGGAATTTCGCGAAAAATGAGGTACAAATTTATGTTTTTTCGCGATATCTCGGCTATTATGAGAGATAGGACTGTAAACTCTTCGGTACAACGCTCAGGACGATGAGTACAATCTGTTCCACCCCTCGGAGATAAAGAATTCGACAAATGCCCGGCTAGCAAATTTTGGATTTTCGCGAAAAATGAGGTACAAATTTACGTTTTTTTTGCGATATCTCGGCTATTATGAGAGATAGGACCGTAAACTCTTCGGTACAACGCTCAGGACGATGAGTGCAATCTGTTCTACCCCTCGGAGATAAAAAATTCGACAAATGCCCGGCTAACAAATTTTGGATTTTCGCGAAAAATGAGGTACAATTTACGTTTTTTCGCGATATCTCGGCTATTATGACAGATAAGACTGTAAACTCTTCGGTACAACGCTCAGGACGATGAGTACAATCTGTTCCACCTCTCGGAGATAAAAAATTCGACAAATGCCCGGCTAGCAAATTTTGGATTTTCGCGAAAAATGAGGTACAAATTTACGTTTTTTTGCGATATCTCGGCTATTATGAGAGATAGGACCGTAAACTCTTCGGTACAACGCTCAGGACGATGAGTACAATCTGTTCCACCCCTCGGAGATAAAAAATTCGACAAATGCCCGGCTAACAAATTTTGGATTTTCGCGAAAAATGAGGTACAAATTTACGTGTTTTCGCGATATCTCGGCTATTATGAGAGATAGGACTGTAAACTCTTCGGTACAACGCTCAGGACGATGAGTACAATCTGTTCCACCCCTCGGAGATAAAAAATTCGACAAATGCCCGGCTAGCAAATTTTGGATTTTCGCGAAAAATGAGATACAAATTTATGTTTTTTCGCGATATCTCGGCTATTATGAGCGATAGGACCGTAAACTCTTCGGTACAACGCTCAGGACGATGAGTACAATCTGTTCCACCCCTCGGAGATAAAAGTTTCGACAAATGCCTAGCAAATTTTATTCGACAAATGCCCGGCTAGCAAATTTTGGATTTTTATGAAAATGAGGTACAAATTTACGTTTTTTCGCGATATCTCGGCTATTATGACAGATAGGACTGTAAACTCGTCGGTACAACGCTCAGGACGATGAGTGCAATCTGTTCCACCCCTCGGAGATAAAAAATTCGACAAATGCCCGGCTAACAAATTTTGGATTTTCGCGAAAAATGAGGTACAATTTACGTTTTTTCGCGATATCTCGGCTATTATGACAGATAAGACTGTAAACTCGTCGGTACAACGCTCAGGACGATGAGTACAATCTGTTCCACCTCTCGGAGATAAAAAATTCGACAAATGCCCGGCTAGCAAATTTTGGATTTTCGCGAAAAATGAGGTACAAATTTACGTTTTTTCGCGATATCTCGGCTATTATGACAGATAGGACTGTAAACTCGTCGGTACAACGCTCAGGACGATGAGTGCAATCTGTTCCACCCCTCGGAGATAAAAAATTCGACAAATGCCCGGCTAACAAATTTTGGATTTTCGCGAAAAATGAGGTACAAATTTACGTTTTTTCGCGATATCTCGGCTATTATGAGAGATATGACTGTAAACTCTTCGGTACAACGCTCAGGACGATGAGTACAATCTGTTCCACCTCTCGGAGATAAAAAATTCGACAAATGCCCGGCTAGCAAATTTTGGATTTTCGCGAAAAATGAGGTACAAATTTATGTTTTTTCGCGATATCTCGGCTATTATGAGAGATAGGACCGTAAACTCTTCGGTACAACGCTCAGGACGATGAGTACAATCTGTTCCACCCCTTGGAGATAAAAAATTCGACAAATGCCCGGCTAGCAAATTTTGGATTTTCGCGAAAAATGAGGTACAAATTTATGTTTTTTCGCGATATCTCGGCTATTATGAGAGATAGGACCGTAAACTCTTCGGTACAACGCTCAGGACGATGAGTACAATCTGTTCCACCTCTCGGAGATAAAAAATTCGACAAATGCCCGGCTAGCAAATTTTGGATTTTCGCGAAAAATGAGGTACAAATTTATGTTTTTTCGCGATATCTCGGCTATTATGAGAGATAGGACCGTAAACTCTTCGGTACAACGCTCAGGACGATGAGTACAATCTGTTCCACCTCTCGGAGATAAAAAATTCGACAAATGCCCGGCTAGCAAATTTTGGATTTTCGCGAAAAATGAGGTACAAATTTATGTTTTTTCGCGATATCTCGGCTATTATGAGAGATAGGACCGTAAACTCTTCGGTACAACGCTCAGGACGATGAGTACAATCTGTTCCACCTCTCGGAGATAAAAAATTCGACAAATGCCCGGCTAGCAAATTTTGGAATTTCGCGAAAAATGAGGTACAAATTTATGTTTTTTCGCGATATCTCGGCTATTATGAGAGATAGGACCGTAAACTCTTCGGTACAACGCTCAGGACGATGAGTACAATCTGTTCCACCTCTCGGAGATAAAAAATTCGACAAATGCCCGGCTAGCAAATTTTGGATTTTCGCGAAAAATGAGGTACAAATTTATGTTTTTTCGCGATATCTCGGCTATTATGAGAGATAGGACCGTAAACTCTTCGGTACAACGCTCAGGACGATCAGTACAATCTGTTCCACCTCTTGGAGATAAAAAATTCGACAAATGCCCGGCTAGCAAATTTTGGATTTTCGCGAAAAATGAGGTACAAATTTATGTTTTTTCGCGATATCTCGGCTATTATGAGAGATAGGACCGTAAACTCTTCGGTACAACGCTCAGGACGATGAGTACAATCTGTTCCACCCCTCGGAGATAAAAAATTCGACAAATGCCCGGCTAGCAAATTTTGGATTTTCGCGAAAAATGAGGTACAAATTTATGTTTTTTCGCGATATCTCGGCTATTATGAGAGATAGGACCGTAAACTCTTCGGTACAACGCTCAGGACGATCAGTACAATCTGTTCCACCCCTCGGAGATAAAAAATTCGACAAATGGCCGGCTAGCAAATTTTGGAATTTCGCGAAAAATGAGGTACAAATTTATGTTTTTTTCGCGATATCTCGGCTATTATGAGAGATAGGACCGTAAACTCTTCGGTACAACGCTCAGGACGATGAGTACAATCTGTTCCACCTCTCGGAGATAAAAAATTCGACAAATGCCCGGCTAGCAAATTTTGGAATTTCGCGAAAAATGAGGTACAAATTTATGTTTTTTCGCGATATCTCGGCTATTATGAGAGATAGGACCGTAAACTCTTCGGTACAACGCTCAGGACGATGAGTACAATCTGTTCCACCTCTTGGAGATAAAAAATTCGACAAATGCCCGGCTAGCAAATTTTGGATTTTCGCGAAAAATGAGGTACAAATTTATGTTTTTTCGCGATATCTCGGCTATTATGAGAGATAGGACCGTAAACTCTTCGGTACAACGCTCAGGACGATGAGTACAATCTGTTCCACCTCTCGGAGATAAAAAATTCAAATGACAAATGCCCGGCTAGCAAATTTTGGATTTTCGCGAAAAATGAGGTACAAATTTATGTTTTTTCGCGATATCTCGGCTATTATGAGAGATAGGACCGTAAACTCTTCGGTACAACGCTCAGGACGATGAGTACAATCTGTTCCACCTCTCGGAGATAAAAAATTCGACAAATGCCCGGCTAGCAAATTTTGGAATTTCGCGAAAAATGAGGTACAAATTTATGTTTTTTCGCGATATCTCGGCTATTATGAGAGATAGGACCGTAAACTCTTCGGTACAACGCTCAGGACGATGAGTACAATCTGTTCCACCCCTTGGAGATAAAAAATTCGACAAATGCCCGGCTAGCAAATTTTGGATTTTCGCGAAAAATGAGGTACAAATTTATGTTTTTTCGCGATATCTCGGCTATTATGAGAGATAGGACCGTAAACTCTTCGGTACAACGCTCAGGACGATGAGTACAATCTGTTCCACCCCTTGGAGATAAAAAATTCGACAAATGCCCGGCTAGCAAATTTTGGATTTTCGCGAAAAATGAGGTACAAATTTATGTTTTTTCGCGATATCTCGGCTATTATGAGAGATAGGACCGTAAACTCTTCGGTACAACGCTCAGGACGATGAGTACAATCTGTTCCACCTCTCGGAGATAAAAAATTCGACAAATGCCCGGCTAGCAAATTTTGGAATTTCGCGAAAAATGAGGTACAAATTTATGTTTTTTCGCGATATCTCGGCTATTATGAGAGATAGGACCGTAAACTCTTCGGTACAACGCTCAGGACGATGAGTACAATCTGTTCCACCTCTCGGAGATAAAAAATTCGACAAATGCCCGGCTAGCAAATTTTGGATTTTCGCGAAAAATGAGGTACAAATTTATGTTTTTTCGCGATATCTCGGCTATTATGAGAGATAGGACCGTAAACTCTTCGGTACAACGCTCAGGACGATGAGTACAATTTGTTCCACCTCTCGGAGATAAAAAATTCGACAAATGCCCGGCTAGCAAATTTTGGATTTTCGCGAAAAATGAGGTACAAATTTATGTTTTTTTCGCGATATCTCGGCTATTATGAGAGATAGGACCGTAAACTCTTCGGTACAACGCTCAGGACGATGAGTACAATCTGTTCCACTCCTTGGAGATAAAAAATTCGACAAATGCCCGGCTAGCAAATTTTGGATTTTCGCGAAAAATGAGGTACAAATTTATGTTTTTTTCGCGATATCTCGGCTATTATGAGAGATAGGACCGTAAACTCTTCGGTACAACGCTCAGGACGATCAGTACAATCTGTTCCACCCCTTGGAGATAAAAAATTCGACAAATGCCCGGCTAGCAAATTTTGGATTTTCGCGAAAAATGAGGTACAAATTTACGTTTTTTCGCGATATCTCGGCTATTATGAGAGATAGGACTGTAAACTCTTCGGTACAACGCTCAGGACGATCAGTACAATCTGTTCCACCCCTTGGAGATAAAGAATTCGACAAATGCCCGGCTAGCAAATTTTGGATTTTCGCGAAAAATGAGGTACAAATTTACGTTTTTTCGCGATATCTCGGCTATTATGAGAGATAGGACCGTAAACTCTTCGGTACAACGCTCAGGACGATGAGTACAATCTGTTCCACCCCTTGGAGATAAAAAATTCGACAAATGCCCGGCTAGCAAATTTTGGATTTTCGCGAAAAATGAGCTACAAATTTAAGTTTTTTCGCGATATCTCGGCTATTATGAGAGATAGGACCGTAAACTCTTCGGTACAACACTTAGGGCGAAAATTCGACAAATGCTCGGCCATTAAGCGAGATTAGACCGAAATCAAAGGCGTCAATGTGTCTTGGTGGGAGTTTTCCCTCTCGTTTAGATTAACAAGAAGAACCAACTTGCCCAGAGCGAAGCAGATTCATCAAACGGTTCTCGAGAAAATATCGATGAAAATTTAGCCCTATAAGGCGCTAATGTGCCCTGCTGTGCGTTTGGCCTCTCGTTTAGATTAACAAGGTGAATCTACTTGCCGAGGAGGAAGCAGATCCATCAAACGGTTATTGAGCTAGGTAACATTTATATGATGAAAATGCTGTCCAGAAAAATTTATGAAAATGTAACGGTCACGGCGCTCAAACAAGTTAATGTGCCTTCCTGAGAGTTTGTCCTCACGTTTAGATTAACAAGATGAACCAACTTGCCCAGAGCGAAGCAGATTCATCAAACGGTTCTCGAGAAAATATCGATGAAAATTTAGCCCTATAAGGCGCTAATGTGCCCTGCTGGGCGTTTGGCCTCTCGTTTAGATTAACAAGGTGAATCTACTTGCCGAGGAGGAAGCAGATCCATCAAACGGTTATTGAGCTAGGTAACATTTATATGATGAAAATGTTGTCCAGAAAAATTTATGAAAATGTAACGGTCACGGCGCTCAAACAAGTTAATGTGCCTTCCTGAGAGTTTGTCCTCTCGTTTAGATTAACAAGATGAACCAACTTGCCCAGAGCGAAGCAGATTCATCAAACGGTTCTCGAGAAAATATCGAGAGCCCTAAAAGGCGCTAATGTGCCCTGCTGGGCGTTTGGCCTCTCGTTTATATTAACAAGGTGAACCAACTTGCCCAGAGCGAAGCAGATTCATCAAACGGTTCTCGAGAAAATATCGACGAAAGTTTAGCCCTATAAGGCGCTAATGTGCTCTGCTGGGCGTTTGGCCTCTCGTTTAGATTAACAAGGTGAACCTACTTGCGGAGGAGGAAGCAGATCCATCAAACGGATATTGAGCTAGGTAACATTTATATGATGAAAATGTTGTCCAGAAAAATTTATGAAAATGTAATGGTCACAACGCTCAAACGAGTTAATGTGCCTTCCTGAGAGTTTGTCCTCTCGTTTAGATTAACAAGATGAACCAACTTGCCCAGAGCGAAGCAAATTCATCAAACGGTTCTCGAGAAAATATCGATGAAAATTTAGCCCTATAAGACGCTAATGTGCTCTGCTGGGCGTTTGGCCTCTCGTTTAGATTAACAAGGTGAACCTACTTGCGGAGGAGGAAGCAGATCCATCAAACGGATATTGAGCTAGGTAACATTTATATGATGAAAATGTTGTCCAGAAAAATTTATGAAAATGTAAGGGTCACAGCGCTCAAACGAGTTAATGTGCCTTCCTGAGAGTTTGTCCTCTCGTTTAGATTAACAAGAAGAACCAACTTGCCCAGAGCGCAGCAGATTCATCCAACGGTTCTCGAGAAAATATCGATGAAAATTTAGCCCTATAAGGCGCTAATGTGCCCTGCTGGGCGTTTGGCCTCTCGTTTAGATTAACAAGGTGAACCTACTTGCCGAGGAGGAAGCAGATCCATCAAACGGTTATTGAGCTAGGTAACATTTATATGATGAAAATGTTGTCCAGAAAAATTTTTTCGCGAAAATGTAATGGTCACAACGCTCAAACTCTTCGTTAATGTGCTTTCCTGAGAGTTTGTCCTCTCGTTTAGATTAACAACAAGAGAACCAACTTGCCCAGAGCGAAGCAAATTCATCAAACGGTTCTCGAGAAAATATCGATGAAAATTTAGCCCTATAAGACGCTAATGTGCTATGCTGAGCGTTTGGCCTCTCGTTTAGATTAACAAGGTGAACCTACTTGTCGAGGAGAAAGCAGATCCACCTCTCGGAGATAAAAAATTCGACAAATGCCCGGCTAGCAAATTTTGGATTTTCGCGAAAAATGAGGTACAAATTTACGTTTTTTCGCGATATCTCGGCTATTATGAGAGATAGGACCGTAAACTCTTCGGTACAACGTTCAGGACGATCAGTACAATCTGTTCCACCCCTCGGAGATAAAAAATTCGACAAAAGCCCGGCTAGCAAATTTTGGATTTTCGCGAAAAATGAGGTAAAAATTTATGTTTTTTCGCGATATCTCGGCTATTATGAGAGATAGGACCGTAAACTCTTCGGTACAACGCTCAGGACGATGAGTACAATCTGTTCCACCTCTCGGAGATAAAAAATTCGACAAATGCCCGGCTAGCAAATTTTGGAATTTCGCGAAAAATGAGGTACAAATTTATGTTTTTTTGCGATATCTCGGCTATTATGAGAGATAGGACCGTAAACTCTTCGGTACAACGCTCAGGACGATGAGTACAATCTGTTCCACCTCTCGGAGATAAAAAATTCGACAAATGCCCGGCTAGCAAATTTTGGATTTTCGCGAAAAATGAGGTACAAATTTATGTTTTTTTCGCGATATCTCGGCTATTATGAGAGATAGGACCGTAAACTCTTCGGTACAACGCTCAGGACGATGAGTACAATCTGTTCCACCTCTCGGAGATAAAAAATTCGACAAATGCCCGGCTAGCAAATTTTGGATTTTCGCGAAAAATGAGGTACAAATTTATGTTTTTTCGCGATATCTCGGCTATTATGAGAGATAGGACCGTAAACTCTTCGGTACAACGCTCAGGACGATGAGTACAATCTGTTCCACCCCTTCGGAGATAAAAAATTCGACAAATGCCCGGCTAGCAAATTTTGGATTTTCGCGAAAAATGAGGTACAAATTTATGTTTTTTCGCGATATCTCGGCTATTATGAGAGATAGGACCGTAAACTCTTCGGTACAACGCTCAGGACGATGAGTACAATCTGTTCCACCTCTCGGAGATAAAAAATTCGACAAATGCCCGGCTAGCAAATTTTGGAATTTCGCGAAAAATGAGGTACAAATTTATGTTTTTTCGCGATATCTCGGCTATTATGAGAGATAGGACCGTAAACTCTTCGGTACAACGCTCAGGACGATGAGTACAATCTGTTCCACCCCTTGGAGATAAAAAATTCGACAAATGCCCGGCTAGCAAATTTTGGATTTTCGCGAAAAATGAGGTACAAATTTATGTTTTTTCGCGATATCTCGGCTATTATGAGAGATAGGACCGTAAACTCTTCGGTACAACGCTCAGGACGATGAGTACAATCTGTTCCACCTCTCGGAGATAAAAAATTCGACAAATGCCCGGCTAGCAAATTTTGGAATTTCGCGAAAAATGAGGTACAAATTTATGTTTTTTTCGCGATATCTCGGCTATTATGAGAGATAGGACCGTAAACTCTTCGGTACAACGCTCAGGACGATGAGTACAATCTGTTCCACCTTGGAGATAAAAAATTCGACAAATGCCCGGCTAGCAAATTTTGGATTTTCGCGAAAAATGAGGTACAAATTTATGTTTTTTCGCGATATCTCGGCTATTATGAGAGATAGGACCGTAAACTCTTCGGTACAACGCTCAGGACGATGAGTACAATCTGTTCCACCTCTCGGAGATAAAAAATTCGACAAATGCCCGGCTAGCAAATTTTGGAATTTCGCGAAAAATGAGGTACAAATTTATGTTTTTTCGCGATATCTCGGCTATTATGAGAGATAGGACCGTAAACTCTTCGGTACAACGCTCAGGACGATGAGTACAATCTGTTCCACCTCTCGGAGATAAAAAATTCGACAAATGCCCGGCTAGCAAATTTTGGAATTTCGCGAAAAATGAGGTACAAATTTATGTTTTTTCGCGATATCTCGGCTATTATGAGAGATAGGACCGTAAACTCTTCGGTACAACGCTCAGGACGATGAGTACAATCTGTTCCACCTCTCGGAGATAAAAAATTCGACAAATGCCCGGCTAGCAAATTTTGGATTTTCGCGAAAAATGAGGTACAAATTTATGTTTTTTCGCGATATCTCGGCTATTATGAGAGATAGGACCGTAAACTCTTCGGTACAACGCTCAGGACGATGAGTACAATCTGTTCCACCTCTCGGAGATAAAAAATTCGACAAATGCCCGGCTAGCAAATTTTGGATTTTCGCGAAAAATGAGGTACAAATTTATGTTTTCGCGATATCTCGGCTATTATGAGAGATAGGACCGTAAACTCTTCGGTACAACGCTCAGGACGATGAGTACAATCTGTTCCACCCCTTGGAGATAAAAAATTCGACAAATGCCCGGCTAGCAAATTTTGGATTTTCGCGAAAAATGAGGTACAAATTTACGTTTTTTCGCGATATCTCGGCTATTATGAGAGATAGGACCGTAAACTCTTCGGTACAACGCTCAGGACGATGAGTACAATCTGTTCCACCCCTCGGAGATAAAAAATTCGACAAATGCCCGGCTAGCAAATTTTGGAATTTCGCGAAAAATGAGGTACAAATTTATGTTTTTTCGCGATATCTCGGCTATTATGAGAGATAGGACCGTAAACTCTTCGGTACAACGCTCAGGACGATGAGTACAATCTGTTCCACCCCTTGGAGATAAAAAATTCGACAAATGCCCGGCTAGCAAATTTTGGATTTTCGCGAAAAATGAGGTACAAATTTATGTTTTTCGCGATATCTCGGCTATTATGAGAGATAGGACCGTAAACTCTTCGGTACAACGCTCAGGACGATGAGTACAATCTGTTCCACCTCTCGGAGATAAAAAATTCGACAAATGCCCGGCTAGCAAATTTTGGAATTTCGCGAAAAATGAGGTACAAATTTATGTTTTTTCGCGATATCTCGGCTATTATGAGAGATAGGACCGTAAACTCTTCGGTACAACGCTCAGGACGATGAGTACAATCTGTTCCACCCCTTGGAGATAAAAAATTCGACAAATGCCCGGCTAGCAAATTTTGGATTTTCGCGAAAAATGAGGTACAAATTTATGTTTTTTCGCGATATCTCGGCTATTATGAGAGATAGGACCGTAAACTCTTCGGTACAACGCTCAGGACGATGAGTACAATCTGTTCCACCTCTCGGAGATAAAAAATTCGACAAATGCCCGGCTAGCAAATTTTGGAATTTCGCGAAAAATGAGGTACAAATTTATGTTTTTTCGCGATATCTCGGCTATTATGAGAGATAGGACCGTAAACTCTTCGGTACAACGCTCAGGACGATGAGTACAATCTGTTCCACCCCTTGGAGATAAAAAATTCGACAAATGCCCGGCTAGCAAATTTTGGATTTTCGCGAAAAATGAGGTACAAATTTATGTTTTTTCGCGATATCTCGGCTATTATGAGAGATAGGACCGTAAACTCTTCGGTACAACGCTCAGGACGATGAGTACAATCTGTTCCACCTTTCGGAGATAAAAAATTCGACAAATGCCCGGCTAGCAAATTTTGGAATTTCGCGAAAAATGAGGTACAAATTTATGTTTTTTCGCGATATCTCGGCTATTATGAGAGATAGGACCGTAAACTCTTCGGTACAACGCTCAGGACGATGAGTACAATCTGTTCCACCCCTCGGAGATAAAAAATTCGACAAATGCCCGGCTAGCAAATTTTGGATTTTCGCGAAAAATGAGGTACAAATTTATGTTTTTTCGCGATATCTCGGCTATTATGAGAGATAGGACCGTAAACTCTTCGGTACAACGCTCAGGACGATGAGTACAATCTGTTCCACCTCTCGGAGATAAAAAATTCGACAAATGCCCGGCTAGCAAATTTTGGAATTTCGCGAAAAATGAGGTACAAATTTATGTTTTTTCGCGATATCTCGGCTATTATGAGAGATAGGACCGTAAACTCTTCGGTACAACGCTCAGGACGATGAGTACAATCTGTTCCACCCCTTGGAGATAAAAAATTCGACAAATGCCCGGCTAGCAAATTTTGGATTTTCGCGAAAAATGAGGTACAAATTTATGTTTTTTCGCGATATCTCGGCTATTATGAGAGATAGGACCGTAAACTCTTCGGTACAACGCTCAGGACGATGAGTACAATCTGTTCCACCTCTCGGAGATAAAAAATTCGACAAATGCCCGGCTAGCAAATTTTGGAATTTCGCGAAAAATGAGGTACAAATTTATGTTTTTTCGCGATATCTCGGCTATTATGAGAGATAGGACCGTAAACTCTTCGGTACAACGCTCAGGACGATGAGTACAATCTGTTCCACCCCTTGGAGATAAAAAATTCGACAAATGCCCGGCTAGCAAATTTTGGATTTTTCGCGAAAAATGAGGTACAAATTTATGTTTTTTCGCGATATCTCGGCTATTATGAGAGATAGGACCGTAAACTCTTCGGTACAACGCTCAGGACGATGAGTACAATCTGTTCCACCTCTCGGAGATAAAAAATTCGACAAATGCCCGGCTAGCAAATTTTGGAATTTCGCGAAAAATGAGGTACAAATTTATGTTTTTTCGCGATATCTCGGCTATTATGAGAGATAGGACCGTAAACTCTTCGGTACAACGCTCAGGACGATGAGTACAATCTGTTCCACCCCTTGGAGATAAAAAATTCGACAAATGCCCGGCTAGCAAATTTTGGATTTTCGCGAAAAATGAGGTACAAATTTATGTTTTTCGCGATATCTCGGCTATTATGAGAGATAGGACCGTAAACTCTTCGGTACAACGCTCAGGACGATGAGTACAATCTGTTCCACCTCTCGGAGATAAAAAATTCGACAAATGCCCGGCTAGCAAATTTTGGATTTTCGCGAAAAATGAGGTACAAATTTATGTTTTTTCGCGATATCTCGGCTATTATGAGAGATAGGACCGTAAACTCTTCGGTACAACGCTCAGGACGATGAGTACAATCTGTTCCACCCCTTGGAGATAAAAAATTCGACAAATGCCCGGCTAGCAAATTTTGGATTTTCGCGAAAAATGAGGTACAAATTTATGTTTTTTCGCGATATCTCGGCTATTATGAGAGATAGGACCGTAAACTCTTCGGTACAACGCTCAGGACGATGAGTACAATCTGTTCCACCTCTCGGAGATAAAAAAATTCGACAAATGCCCGGCTAGCAAATTTTGGATTTTCGCGAAAAATGAGGTACAAATTTATGTTTTTTCGCGATATCTCGGCTATTATGAGAGATAGGACCGTAAACTCTTCGGTACAACGCTCAGGACGATGAGTACAATCTGTTCCACCCCTTGGAGATAAAAAATTCGACAAATGCCCGGCTAGCAAATTTTGGATTTTCGCGAAAAATGAGGTACAAATTTATGTTTTTTCGCGATATCTCGGCTATTATGAGAGATAGGACCGTAAACTCTTCGGTACAACGCTCAGGACGATGAGTACAATCTGTTCCACCCCTCGGAGATAAAAAATTCGACAAATGCCCGGCTAGCAAATTTTGGATTTTCGCGAAAAATGAGGTACAAATTTATGTTTTTTCGCGATATCTCGGCTATTATGAGAGATAGGACCGTAAACTCTTCGGTACAACGCTCAGGACGATGAGTACAATCTGTTCCACCCCTTCGGAGATAAAAAATTCGACAAATGCCCGGCTAGCAAATTTTGGATTTTCGCGAAAAATGAGGTACAAATTTATGTTTTTTCGCGATATCTCGGCTATTATGAGAGATAGGACCGTAAACTCTTCGGTACAACGCTCAGGACGATGAGTACAATCTGTTCCACCTTCGGAGATAAAAAATTCGACAAATGCCCGGCTAGCAAATTTTGGATTTTCGCGAAAAATGAGGTACAAATTTATGTTTTTCGCGATATCTCGGCTATTATGAGAGATAGGACCGTAAACTCTTCGGTACAACGCTCAGGACGATGAGTACAATCTGTTCCACCCCTCGGAGATAAAAAATTCGACAAATGCCCGGCTAGCAAATTTTGGATTTTCGCGAAAAATGAGGTACAAATTTATGTTTTTTCGCGATATCTCGGCTATTATGAGAGATAGGACCGTAAACTCTTCGGTACAACGCTCAGGACGATGAGTACAATCTGTTCCACCCTCTCGGAGATAAAAAATTCGACAAATGCCCGGCTAGCAAATTTTGGATTTTCGCGAAAAATGAGGTACAAATTTATGTTTTTTCGCGATATCTCGGCTATTATGAGAGATAGGACCGTAAACTCTTCGGTACAACGCTCAGGACGATGAGTACAATCTGTTCCACCTCTTGGAGATAAAAAATTCGACAAATGCCCGGCTAGCAAATTTTGGATTTTCGCGAAAAATGAGGTACAAATTTATGTTTTTTCGCGATATCTCGGCTATTATGAGAGATAGGACCGTAAACTCTTCGGTACAACGCTCAGGACGATGAGTACAATCTGTTCCACCTCTCGGAGATAAAAAATTCGACAAATGCCCGGCCAAATTTTGGATTTTTCGCGAAAAATTAGGTACAAAATTATGTTTTTTTTCGCGATATCTCGGCTATTATGAAGATAGGACCGTAAACTCTTCGGTACAACGCTCAGGACGATGAGTACAATCTGTTCCACCCCTTGGAGATAAAAAATTCGACAAATGCCCGGCTAGCAAATTTTGGATTTTCGCGAAAAATGAGGTACAAAATTATGTTTTTTCGCGATATCTCGGCTATTAGAAGAGATAGGACCGTAAACTCTTCGGTACAACGCTCAGGACGATGAGTACAATCTGTTCCACCTCTCGGAGATAAAAAATTCGACAAATGCCCGGCTAGCAAATTTTGGATTTTCGCGAAAAATGAGTACAAATTTATGTTTTTTCGCGATATCTCGGCTATTATGAGAGATAGGACCGTAAACTCTTCGGTACAACGCTCAGGACGATTGAGTACAATCTGTTCCACCTCTCGGAGATAAAAAATTCGACAAATGCCCGGCTAGCAAATTTTGGAATTTCGCGAAAAATGAGGTACAAATTTATGTTTTTTCGCGATATCTCGGCTATTATGAGAGATAGGACCGTAAACTCTTCGGTACAACGCTCAGGACGATGAGTACAATCTGTTCCACCCCTTGGAGATAAAAAATTCGACAAATGCCCGGCTAGCAAATTTTGGATTTTCGCGAAAAATGAGGTACAAATTTATGTTTTTCGCGATATCTCGGCTATTATGAGAGATAGGAGCGTAAACTCTTCGGTACAACGCTCAGGACGATGAGTACAATCTGTTCCACCTTCGGAGATAAAAAAATTCGACAAATGCCCGGCTAGCAAATTTTGGATTTTCGCGAAAAATGAGGTACAAATTTATGTTTTTCGCGATATCTCGGCTATTATGAGAGATAGGACCGTAAACTCTTCGGTACAACGCTCAGGACGATGAGTACAATCTGTTCCACCCTCCGGAGATAAAAAATTCGACAAATGCCCGGCTAGCAAATTTTGGATTTCGCGAAAAATGAGGTACAAATTTATGTTTTTTCGCGATATCTCGGCTATTATGAGAGATAGGACCGTAAACTCTTCGGTACAACGCTCAGGACGATGAGTACAATCTGTTCCACCCTTCGGAGATAAAAAAATTCGACAAATGCCCGGCTAGCAAATTTTGGATTTTCGCGAAAAATTAGGTACAAATTTATGTTTTTTCGCGATATCTCGGCTATTATGAGAGATAGGACCGTAAACTCTTCGGTACAACGCTCAGGACGATGAGTACAATCTGTTCCACCCTTCGGAGATAAAAAATTCGACAAATGCCCGGCTAGCAAATTTTGGATTTTCGCGAAAAATGAGGTACAAAATTATGTTTTTTCGCGATATCTCGGCTATTATGAGAGATAGGACCGTAAACTCTTCGGTACAACGCTCAGGACGATGAGTACAATCTGTTCCACCCTTGGAGATAAAAATTCGACAAATGCCCGGCTAGCAAATTTTGGATTTTCGCGAAAAATGAGGTACAAATTTATGTTTTTCGCGATATCTCGGCTATTATGAGAGATAGGACCGTAAACTCTTCGGTACAACGCTCAGGACGATGAGTACAATCTGTTCCACCTCTCGGAGATAAAAAATTCGACAAATGCCCGGCTAGCAAATTTTGGAATTTCGCGAAAAATGAGGTACAAATTTATGTTTTTTTCGCGATATCTCGGCTATTATGAGAGATAGGACCGTAAACTCTTCGGTACAACGCTCAGGACGATTGAGTACAATCTGTTCCACCCCTTCGGAGATAAAAAAATTCGACAAATGCCCGGCTAGCAAATTTTGGATTTTCGCGAAAAATGAGGTACAAAATTATGTTTTTCGCGATATCTCGGCTATTATGAGAGATAGGACCGTAAACTCTTCGGTACAACGCTCAGGACGATGAGTACAATCTGTTCCACCCCTTCGGAGATAAAAAATTCGACAAATGCCCGGCTAGCAAATTTTGGATTTTCGCGAAAAATGAGGTACAAATTTATGTTTTTCGCGATATCTCGGCTATTATGAGAGATAGGACCGTAAACTCTTCGGTACAACGCTCAGGACGATGAGTACAATCTGTTCCACCCTCGGAGATAAAAAATTCGACAAATGCCCGGCTAGCAAATTTTGGATTTTCGCGAAAAATGAGGTACAAATTTATGTTTTTCGCGATATCTCGGCTATTATGAGAGATAGGACTGTAAACTCTTCGGTACAACGCTCAGGACGATTGAGTACAATCTGTTTTCCACCCTTCGGAGATAAAAAATTCGACAAATGCCCGGCTAGCAAATTTTGGATTTTTATGAAAAATGAGGTACAAATTTATGTTTTTTCGCGATATCTCGGCTATTATGAGAGATAGGACCGTAAACTCTTCGGTACAACGCTCAGGACGATTGAGTACAATCTGTTCCACCCTCGGAGATAAAAAATTCGACAAATGCCCGGCTAGCAAATTTTGGATTTTTTCGCGAAAAAATGAGGTACAAATTTATGTTTTTTCGCGATATCTCGGCTATTATGAGAGATAGGACCGTAAACTCTTCGGTACAACGTTCAGGACGATGAGTACAATCTGTTCCACCTCTCGGAGATAAAAAATTCAACAAATGCCCGGCTAGCAAATTTTGGATTTTCGCGAAAAATGAGGTACAAATTTATGTTTTTTCGCGATATCTCGGCTATTATGAGAGATAGGACCGTAAACTCTTCGGTACAACGTTCAGGACGATGAGTACAATCTGTTCCACCCCTTCGGAGATAAAAAATTCGACAAATGCCCGGCTAGCAAATTTTGGATTTTCGCGAAAAATGAGGTACAAATTTATGTTTTTTTTCGATATCTCGGCTATTATGAGAGATAGGACCGTAAACTCTTCGGTACAACGCTCAGGACGATGAGTACAATCTGTTCCACCTCTTCGGAGATAAAAAATTCGACAAATGCCCGGCTAGCAAATTTTGGATTTTCGCGAAAAATGAGGTACAAATTTATGTTTTTTCGCGATATCTCGGCTATTATGAGAGATAGGACCGTAAACTCTTCGGTACAACGCTCAGGACGATGAGTACAATCTGTTCCACCTCTTCGGAGATAAAAAATTCGACAAATGCCCGGCTAGCAAATTTTGGATTTTCGCGAAAAATGAGGTACAAATTTATGTTTTTCGCGATATCTCGGCTATTATGAAGAGATAGGACCGTAAACTCTTCGGTACAACGCTCAGGACGATGAGTACAATCTGTTCCACCTTCGGAGATAAAAAATTCGACAAATGCCCGGCTAGCAAATTTTGGATTTTCGCGAAAAATGAGGTACAAATTTATGTTTTTTCGCGATATCTCGGCTATTATGAGAGATAGGACCGTAAACTCTTCGGTACAACGCTCAGGACGATGAGTACAATCTGTTCCACCCCTTGGAGATAAAAAATTCGACAAATGCCCGGCTAGCAAATTTTGGATTTTCGCGAAAAATGAGGTACAAATTTATGTTTTTTCGCGATATCTCGGCTATTATGAGAGATAGGACCGTAAACTCTTCGGTACAACGCTCAGGACGATGAGTACAATCTGTTCCACCTCTCGGAGATAAAAAATTCGACAAATGCCCGGCTAGCAAATTTTGGATTTTCGCGAAAAATGAGGTACAAATTTATGTTTTTTCGCGATATCTCGGCTATTATGAGAGATAGGACCGTAAACTCTTCGGTACAACGCTCAGGACGATGAGTACAATCTGTTCCACCCCTTGGAGATAAAAAATTCGACAAATGCCCGGCTAGCAAATTTTGGATTTTCGCGAAAAATGAGGTACAAATTTATGTTTTTTCGCGATATCTCGGCTATTATGAGAGATAGGACCGTAAACTCTTCGGTACAACGCTCAGGACGATGAGTACAATCTGTTCCACCTCTTGGAGATAAAAATTCGACAAATGCCCGGCTAGCAAATTTTGGATTTTCGCGAAAAATGAGGTACAAATTTATGTTTTTTCGCGATATCTCGGCTATTATGAGAGATAGGACCGTAAACTCTTCGGTACAACGCTCAGGACGATGAGTACAATCTGTTCCACCCCTCGGAGATAAAAAATTCGACAAATGCCCGGCTAAAATTTTGGATTTTCGCGAAAAATGAGGTACAAATTTATGTTTTTTCGCGATATCTCGATTATGAGAGATAGGACCGTAAACTCTTCGGTACAACGCTCAGGACGATGAGTACAATCTGTTCCACCTCTCGGAGATAAAAAATTCGACAAATGCCCGGCTAGCAAATTTTGGATTTTCGCGAAAAATGAGGTACAAATTTATGTTTTTTCGCGATATCTCGGCTATTATGAGAGATAGGACGTAAACTCTTCGGTACAACGCTCAGGACGATGAGTACAATCTGTTCCACCCTTGGAGATAAAAAATTCGACAAATGCCCGGCTAGCAAATTTTGGATTTTCGCGAAAAATGAGGTACAAATTTATGTTTTTCGCGATATCTCGGCTATTATGAGAGATAGGACCGTAAACTCTTCGGTACAACGCTCAGGACGATGAGTACAATCTGTTCCACCTCTCGGAGATAAAAAATTCGACAAATGCCCGGCTAGCAAATTTTGGATTTTCGCGAAAAATGAGGTACAAATTTATGTTTTTTCGCGATATCTCGGCTATTATGAGAGATAGGACCGTAAACTCTTCGGTACAACGCTCAGGACGATGAGTACAATCTGTTCCACCTCCTTGGAGATAAAAAATTCGACAAATGCCCGGCTAGCAAATTTTGGATTTTCGCGAAAAATGAGGTACAAATTTATGTTTTTCGCGATATCTCGGCTATTATGAGAGATAGGACCGTAAACTCTTCGGTACAACGCTCAGGACGATGAGTACAATCTGTTCCACCTCTCGGAGATAAAAAATTCGACAAATGCCCGGCTAGCAAATTTTGGATTTTCGCGAAAAATGAGGTACAAATTTATGTTTTTTCGCGATATCTCGGCTATTATGAGAGATAGGACCGTAAACTCTTCGGTACAACGCTCAGGACGATGAGTACAATCTGTTCCACCCCTTGGAGATAAAAAATTCGACAAATGCCCGGCTAGCAAATTTTGGATTTTCGCGAAAAATGAGGTACAAATTTATGTTTTTTCGCGATATCTCGGCTATTATGAGAGATAGGACCGTAAACTCTTCGGTACAACGCTCAGGACGATGAGTACAATCTGTTCCACCTCTCGGAGATAAAAAATTCGACAAATGCCCGGCTAGCAAATTTTGGATTTTCGCGAAAAATGAGGTACAAATTTATGTTTTTTCGCGATATCTCGGCTATTATGAGAGATAGGACCGTAAACTCTTCGGTACAACGCTCAGGACGATGAGTACAATCTGTTCCACCTCTCGGAGATAAAAATTCGACAAATGCCCGGCTAGCAAATTTTGGATTTTCGCGAAAAATGAGGTACAAATTTATGTTTTTTTTTCGCGATATCTCGGCTATTATGAGAGATAGGACCGTAAACTCTTCGGTACAACGCTCAGGACGATGAGTACAATCTGTTCCACCCCTTCGGAGATAAAAAAATTCGACAAATGCCCGGCTAGCAAATTTTGGATTTTCGCGAAAAATGAGGTACAAATTTATGTTTTTTCGCGATATCTCGGCTATTATGAGAGATAGGACCGTAAACTCTTCGGTACAACGCTCAGGACGATGAGTACAATCTGTTCCACCTCTCGGAGATAAAAAATTCGACAAATGCCCGGCTAGCAAATTTTGGAATTTCGCGAAAAATGAGGTACAAATTTATGTTTTTTTCGCGATATCTCGGCTATTATGAGAGATAGGACCGTAAACTCTTCGGTACAACGCTCAGGACGATGAGTACAATCTGTTCCACCCCTTGGAGATAAAAAATTCGACAAATGCCCGGCTAGCAAATTTTGGATTTTCGCGAAAAATGAGGTACAAATTTATGTTTTTTTCGCGATATCTCGGCTATTATGAGAGATAGGACCGTAAACTCTTCGGTACAACGCTCAGGACGATGAGTACAATCTGTTCCACCTTAAGGAGATAAAAAATTCGACAAATGCCCGGCTAGCAAATTTTGGATTTTCGCGAAAAATGGGTACAAATTTATGTTTTCGCGATATCTCGGCTATTAAGAGATAGGACCGTAAACTCTTCGGTACAACGCTCAGGACGATGAACAATCTGTTCCACCCTTCTAAAAAATTCGACAAATGCCCGGCTAGCAAATTTTGGATTTTCGCGAAAAATGAGGTACAAATTTATGTTTTTTCGCGATATCTCGGCTATTATGAGAGATAGGACCGTAAACTCTTCGGTACAACGCTCAGGACGATGAGTACAATCTGTTCCACCCCTTGGAGATAAAATTCGACAAATGCCCGGCTAGCAAATTTTGGATTTTTCGCGAAAAATGTTTACAAATTTATGTTTTTTCGATATCTCGAAAATGATAGGACCGTAAACTCTTCGGTACAACGCTCAGGACGATGAGTACAATCTTTTCCCCCCTCGGAGATAAAAAATTCTGCCCGGCTAGCAAATTTTGGATTTTCGCTAAAAATGAGGTACAAATTTATGTTTTTTCGCGTTATCTCGGCTATTATGAAAGATAGGACCGTAAACTCTTCGGTACAACGCTCAGGACGATGAGTACAATCTGTTCCACCTCTCGGAGATAAAAAATTCGACAAATGCCCGGCTAGCAAATTTTGGATTTTCGCGAAAAATGAGGTACAAATTTATGTTTTTTCGCGATATCTCGGCTATTATGAGAGATAGGACCGTAAACTCTTCGGTGCAACGCTCAGGACGATGAGTACAATCTGTTCCACCTCTCGGAGATAAAAAATTCGACAAATGCCCGGCTAGCAAATTTTGGAATTTCGCGAAAAAATGAGGTACAAATTTATGTTTTTTCGCGATATCTCGGCTATTATGAGAATAGGACCGTAAACTCTTCGGTACAACGCTCAGGACGATTGCCTACAATTTGTTCCACCTTCGGAGATAAAAAATTCGACAAATGCCCGGCTAACAAATTTTGGATTTTCGCGAAAAATGAGGTACAAATTTATGTTTTTTCGCGATATCTCGGCTATTATGAGAGATAGGACCGTAAACTCTTCGGTACAACGCTCAGGACGATGAGTACAATCTGTTCCACCTCTCGGAGATAAAAAATTCGACAAATGCCCGGCTAGCAAATTTTGGATTTTCGCGAAAAATGAGTACAAATTTATGTTTTTTCGCGATATCTCGGCTATTATATGAGATAGGACCGTAAACTCTTCGGTACAACGCTCGGGACGATGAGTACAATCTGTTCCACCCCTCTCGGAGATAAAAAATTCGACAAATGCCCGGCTAGTTAATTTTGGATTTTCGCGAAAAATGAGGTACAAATTTATGTTTTTTCGCGATATCTCGGCTATTAACAAGATAGGACCGTAAACTCTTCGGTACAACGCTCAGGACGATGAGCACAATCTGTTCCACCCTTCGGAGATAAATAATTCGACAAATGCCCGGCTAGCAAATTTTGGATTTTCGCGAAAAATGAGGTACAAATTTATGTTTTTTCGCCTCTCGTTTATTAACAAGGTGAACCTATTGCGATAAAAATTCTTGCCCGGCTAGCAAATTTTATTTTCGCGAAAAGTGAGGTACAAATTTATGTTTTTCGCGATATCTCGGCTATTAAAAAGATAGGGCAAACTCTTCGGTACAACGCTCAGGACGATGAGTACAATCTGTTCCACCCCTCGGAGATAAAAAATTCGACAAATGCCCGGCTAGCAAATTTTGGATTTTCGCGAAAAATGAGGTAAAATTTATGTTTTTTCGCGATATCTCGGCTATTATGAGAGATAGGACCGTAAACTCTTCGGTACAACGTTCAGGACGTCAGTACAATCTGTTCCACCTCTCGGAGATAAAAAATTCGACAAATGCCCGGCTAGCAAATTTTGGAATTTCGCGAAAATGAGGTACAAATTTATGTTTTTTCGCGATATCTCGGCTATTATGAGAGATAGGACCGTAAACTCTTCGGTACAACGCTCAGGACGATGAAAATCTCGACCACCTCTCGGCCATTCGACAAATGCCCGGCTAGCAAATTTTGGATTTTCGCGAAAAATGAGTACAAATTTATGTTTTTTCGCGATATCTCGGCTATTATGAGAGATAGGACCGTAAACTCTTCGGTACAACGCTCAGGACGATGAGTACAATCTGTTCCACCTTCGGAGATAAAAAATTCGACAAATGCCCGGCTAGCAAATTTTGGATTTTCGCGAAAAATGAGGTACAAATTTATGTTTTTTCGCGATATCTCGGCTATTATGAGAGATAGGACCGTGAAACTCTTCGGTACAACGCTCAGGACGATGAGTACAATCTGTTCCACCTTCGGAGATAAAAAATTCGACAAATGCCCGGCTAGCAAATTTTTGGATTTTCGCGAAAAATGAGGTACAAATTTATGTTTTTTCGCGATATCTCGGCTATTATGAGAGATAGGACCGTAAACTCTTCGGTACAACGCTCAGGACGATGAGTACAATCTGTTCCACCCCTCTCGGAGATAAAAAATTCGACAAATGCCCGGCTAGCAAATTTTGGATTTTCGCGAAAAATGAGGTACAAATTTATGTTTTTTCGCGATATCTCGGCTATTATGAGAGATAGGACCGTAAACTCTTCGGTACAACGCTCAGGACGATGAGTACAATCTGTTCCACCTCTCGGAGATAAAAAATTCGACAAATGCCCGGCTAGCAAATTTTGGATTTTCGCGAAAAAACGAGGTTAAAATTTATGTTTTTTCGCGATATCTCGGCTATTATGAGAGATAGGACCGTAAACTCTTCGGTACAACGCTCAGGACGATTACAATCTGTTCCACCCTCGGAGATAAAAAATTCGACAAATGCCCGGCTAGCAAATTTTGGATTTTCGCGAAAAATGAGGTACAAATTTATGTTTTTTCGCGATATCTCGGCTATTATGAGAGATAGGACCGTAAACTCTTCGGTACAACGCTCAGGACGATGAGTACAATCTGTTCCACCTCTCGGAGATAAAAAATTCGACAAATGCCCGGCTAGCAAATTTTGGATTTTCGCGAAAAATGAGGTACAAAATTATGTTTTTTCGCGATATCTCGGCTATTATGAGAGATAGGACCGTAAACTCTTCGGTACAACGCTCAGGACGATGAGTACAATCTGTTCCACCCCTTCGGAGATAAAAAATTCGACAAATGCCCGGCTAGCAAATTTTGGATTTTCGCGAAAAATGAGGTACAAATTTATGTTTTTTCGCGATATCTCGGCTATTATGAGAGATAGGACCGTAAACTCTTCGGTACAACGCTCAGGACGATGAGTACAATCTGTTCCACCTCTTGGAGATAAAAAATTCGACAAATGCCCGGCTAGCAAATTTTGGAATTTCGCGAAAAAATGAGGTACAAATTTATGTTTTTCGCGATATCTCGGCTATTATGAGAGATAGGACCGTAAACTCTTCGGTACAACGCTCAGGACGATGAGTACAATCTGTTCCACCCCTCGGAGATAAAAAATTCGACAAATGCCCGGCTAGCAAATTTTGGATTTTCGCGAAAAATGAGGTACAAATTTATGTTTTTTCGCGATATCTCGGCTATTATGAGAGATAGGACCGTAAACTCTTCGGTACAACGCTCAGGACGATGAGTACAATCTGTTCCACCTCTCGGAGATAAAAAATTCGACAAATGCCCGGCTAGCAAATTTTGGATTTTCGCGAAAAATTAGGTACAAATTTATGTTTTTTCGCGATATCTCGGCTATTATGAGAGATAGGACCGTAAACTCTTCGGTACAACGCTCAGGACGATGAGTACAATCTGTTCCACCCCTTGGAGATAAAAAATTCGACAAATGCCCGGCTAGCAAATTTTGGATTTTCGCGAAAAATGAGGTACAAATTTATGTTTTTTCGCGATATCTCGGCTATTATGAGAGATAGGACCGTAAACTCTTCGGTACAACGCTCAGGACGATGAGTACAATCTGTTCCACCCCTTGGAGATAAAGAATTCGACAAATGCCCGGCTAGCAAATTTTGGATTTTCGCGAAAAATGAGGTACAAATTTATGTTTTTTCGCGATATCTCGGCTATTATGAGAGATAGGACCGTAAACTCTTCGGTACAACGCTCAGGACGATGAGTACAATCTGTTCCACCTCTCGGAGATAAAAAATTCGACAAATGCCCGGCTAGCAAATTTTGGATTTTCGCGAAAAATGAGGTACAAATTTATGTTTTTTCGCGATATCTCGGCTATTATGAGATAGGACCGTAAACTCTTCGGTACAACGGGACGATGTAAATCTGTTCCACCCCTCGGTAAAAAATTCGACAAATGCCCGGCTAGCAAATTTTGGATTTTCGCGAAAAATGAGGTACAAATTTATGTTTTTTTCCGATATCTCGGCTATTATGAGAGATAGGACCGTAAACTCTTCGGTACAACGTTCAGGACGATAGTACAATCTGTTCCACCTCTCGGAGATAAAAAAATTCGACAAATGCCCGGCTAGCAAATTTTGGATTTTCGCGAAAAATGAGGTACAAATTTATGTTTTTTCGCGATATCTCGGCTATTATGAGAGATAGGACCGTAAACTCTTCGGTACAACGCTCAGGACGATGAGTACAATCTGTTCCACCCTTGGAGATAAAAAATTCGACAAATGCCCGGCTAGCAAATTTTGGATTTTCGCGAAAAATGAGGTACAAATTTATGTTTTTTCGCGATATCTCGGCTATTATGAGAGATAGGACCGTAAACTCTTCGGTACAACGCTCAGGACGATGAGTACAATCTGTTCCACCTCTCGGAGATAAAAAATTCGACAAATGCCCGGCTAGCAAATTTTGGATTTTCGCGAAAAAATGAGGTACAAATTTATGTTTTTTCGCGATATCTCGGCTATTATGAGAGATAGGACCGTAAACTCTTCGGTACAACGCTCAGGACGATTGAAAATTGTTCCGCCCCTTGGAGATAAAGCGACAAATGCCCGAAATCAAATTTTGGATTTTCGCGAAAAATGAGGTACAAATTTATGTTTTCGCGATATCTCGGCTATTATGAGAGATAGGACCGTAAACTCTTCGGTACAACGCTCAGGACGATGAGTACAATCTGTTCCACCTCTCGGAGATAAAAAATTCGACAAATGCCCGGCTAGCAAATTTTGGAAGGAAAAATGAGGTACAAATTTATGTTTTTTCGCGATATCTCGGCTATTATGAGAGATAGGACCGTAAACTCTTCGGTACAACGCTCAGGACGAGGAGTACAATCTGTTCCACCCTTCGGAGATAAAAAATTCGACAAATGCCCGGCTAGCAAATTTTGGATTTTTATGAAAAATGAGGTACAAATTTATGTTTTTTCGCGATATCTCGGCTATTATGAGAGATAGGACCGTAAACTCTTCGGTACAACGCTCAGGACGATCCTGAGTACAATCTGTTCCACCCCTTGGAGATAAAAAATTCGACAAATGCCCGGCTAGCAAATTTTGGATTTTCGCGAAAAATGAGGTACAAATTTATGTTTTTTCGCGATATCTCGGCTATTATGAGAGATAGGACCGTAAACTCTTCGGTACAACGCTCAGGACGATGAGTACAATCTGTTCCACCCTTGGAGATAAAAAATTCGACAAATGCCCGGCTAGCAAATTTTGGATTTTCGCGAAAAATGAGGTACAAATTTATGTTTTTTCGCGATATCTCGGCTATTATGAGAGATAGGACCGTAAACTCTTCGGTACAACGCTCAGGACGATGAGTACAATCTGTTCCACCCTGGAGATAAAAAATTCGACAAATGCCCGGCTAGCAAATTTTGGATTTTCGCGAAAAATGAGGTACAAATTTATGTTTTTCGCGATATCTCGGCTATTATGAGAGATAGGAAAAACTCTTCGGTACAACGCTCAGGACGATGAGTACAATCTGTTCCACCTCTCGGAGATAAAAAATTCGACAAATGCCCGGCTAGCAAATTTTGGATTTTCGCGAAAAATGAGGTACAAATTTATGTTTTTTCGCGATATCTCGGCTATTATGAGAGATAGGACCGTAAACTCTTCGGTGCAACGCTCAGGACGATGAGCAATCTGTTCCACCTCTCGGAGATAAAAAATTCGACAAATGCCCGGCTAGCAAATTTTGGATTTTCGCGAAAAATGAGGTACAAATTTATGTTTTTTCGCGATATCTCGGCTATTATGAGATAGGACCGTAAACTCTTCGGTACAACGCTCAGGACGATGAGTTAATCTGTTCCACCCTTCGGAGATAAAAAATTCGACAAATGCCCGGCTAGCAAATTTTGGATACAGATAGGAGCAAACTCTTCCAACGCTCAGGACGATCGAGAACAATCTGTTCCACCCCTTGGAGATAAAAAATTCAACAAATGCCCGGCTAGCAAATTTTGGATTTTCGCGAAAAATGAGGTACAAATTTATGTTTTTTCGCGATATCTCGGCTATTAGATTAAAGATAGGACCGTAAACTCTTCGGTACAACGTTCAGGACGATTATTACAATCTGTTCCACCCTTCGGAGATAAAAAATTCGTCAAATGCCCGGCTAGCAAATTTTGGATTTTCGCGAAAAATGGGTAAAATTTATGTTTTTTCGCGATATCTCGTATTAGATTAACAAGAAGAACCGTAAACTCTTCGGTACAACGCTCCAGACGATGAGCACAATTCATTCCAACCTTCTCGAGAAAAAATTCGACAAATGCCCGGCTCAAATTTTGGATTTTCGCGAAAAATGAGGTACAAATTTATGTTTTTTCGCCTATCTCGTATTATGAGAGATAGGACTGTAATCTTCGGTACAACGCTCAGGACGATGAGTACAATCCCACCTTCGGAGATAAAAAATTCGACAAATGCCCGGCTAGCAAATTTTGGATTTTCGCGAAAAATGAGGTACAAAAATTATGTTTTTTCGCGATATCTCGGCTATTATGAGAGATAGGACCGTAAACTCTTCGTACAACGCTCAGGACGTTTAGTACAATCTGTTCCACCCCTTCGGAGATAAAAAATTCGACAAATGCCCGGCTAGCAAATTTTGGATTTTCATCGGTACAAATTTATGTTTTTCGCTCTCGTTTATTAACAAGATAGAACCGTAAACTCTTCGCAACGCTCAGGACGCTGAGTACAATCTGTTCCACCCCTCGGAGATAAAAAATTCGACAAATGCCCGGCTAGCAAATTTTGGATTTCGCGAAAAATTTATACAAAATTATGTTTTTTCGCGATATCTCGGCTATTATGAGAGATAGGACCGTAAACTCTTCGGTACAACGCTCAGGACGATGAGTACAATCTGTTCCACCTTCGGAGATAAAAAATTCGACAAATGCCCGGCTAGCAAATTTTGGATTTTCGCGAAAAATGAGGTACAAATTTATGTTTTTTCGCGATATCTCGGCTACTATGAGAGATAGGACCGTAAACTCTTCGGTACAACGCTCAGGACGATTAGTACAATCTGTTCCACCCCTCGGAGATAAAAAATTCGACAAATGCCCGGCTAGCAAATTTTGGATTTTCGCGAAAAATGAGGTACAAATTTATGTTTTTCGCGATATCTCGGCTATTATGAGAGATAGGACCGTAAACTCTTCGGTACAACGTTCAGGACGATTGAGTACAATCTGTTCCACCTCTCGGAGATAAAAAATTCGACAAATGCCCGGCTAGCAAATTTTGGAATTTCGCGAAAAATGAGGTACAAATTTATGTTTTTCGCGATATCTCGGCTATTATGAGAGATAGGACCGTAAACTCTTCGGTACAACGCTCAGGACGATTCAGTACAATCTGTTCCACCTCTCGGAGATAAAAAATTCGACAAATGCCCGGCTAGCAAATTTCAGAATTTCGCGAAAAAATGAGGTACAAATTTATGTTTTTTGCGATATCTCGGCTATTATGAGAGATAGGACCGTAAACTCTTCGGTACAACGCTCAGGACGATTAAGTACAATCTGTTCCACTTCTCGGAGATAAAAAATTCGACAAATGCCCGGCTAGCAAATTTTTGGATTTTCGCGAAAAAATGAGGTACAAATTTATGTTTTTTCGCGATATCTCGGCTATTATGAGAGATAGGACCGTAAACTCTTCGGTACAACGCTCAGGACGATGAGTACAATCTGTTCCACCTCTCTGGAGATAAAAAATTCGACAAATGCCCGGCTAGCAAATTTTGGATTTTCGAAAAATGAGTACAATTATGTTTTTCCGATATCTCGGCTATTATGAGAGATAGGACCTAAACTCTTCGGTACAACGCTCAGGACGATGAGTACAATCTGTTCCACCTCTCGAGATTTCGACAAATGCCCGGCTAGCAAATTTTGGATTTTCGCGAAAAATGAGGTACAAATTTATGTTTTTTCGCGATATCTCGGCTATTATGAGAGATAGGACCGTAGGACCGTAAACTCTTCGGTACAACGCTCAGGATTTCGCGAAAAATGAGTACAATTATGTTTTTCCACTCGGCTATTATGAGAGATAGGACCTCCTCGGTACATTCAACGATGAACAATCTGTTCCACCTTGGAGATAAAAAATTCGACAAAATGCCCGGCTAGCAAATTTTGGAATTTCGCGAAAAATGAGGTACAAATTTATGTTTTTTCGCGATATCTCGGCTATTATGAGAGATAGGACCGTAAACTCTTCGGTACAACGCTCAGGACGATGAGTACAATCTGTTCCACCTCTCGGAGATAAAAAATTCGACAAATGCCCGGCTAGCAAATTTTGGATTTTCGCGAAAAATGAGGTACAAATTTACGTTTTTTCGCGATATCTCGGCTATTATGAGAGATAGGACCGTAAACTCTTCGGTACAACGCTCAGGACGATGAGTACAATCTGTTCCACCTCTGGAGATAAAAAATTCGACAAATGCCCGGCTAGCAAATTTTGGATTTTCGCGAAAAATGAGGTACAAATTTATGTTTTTTCGCGATATCTCGGCTATTATGAGAGATAGGACCGTAAACTCTTCGGTACAACGCTCAGGACGATCAGTACAATCTGTTCCACCCCTTGGAGATAAAAAATTCGACAAATGCCCGGCTAGCAAATTTTGGATTTTCGCGAAAAATGAGGTACAAATTTATGTTTTTTCGCGATATCTCGGCTATTATGAGAGATAGGACCGTAAACTCTTCGGTACAACGCTCAGGACGATCAGTACAATCTGTTCCACCTCTTGGAGATAAAAAATTCGACAAATGCCCGGCTAGCAAATTTTGGAATTTCGCGAAAAATGAGGTACAAATTTATGTTTTTTCGCGATATCTCGGCTATTATGAGAGATAGGACCGTAAACTCTTCGGTACAACGCTCAGGACGATGAGTACAATCTGTTCCACCTTCGGAGATAAAAAATTCGACAAATGCCCGGCTAGCAAATTTTGGAATTTCGCGAAAAATGAGGTACAAATTTATGTTTTTTCGCGATATCTCGGCTATTATGAGAGATAGGACCGTAAACTCTTCGGTACAACGCTCAGGACGATGAGTACAATCTGTTCCACCTCTCGGAGATAAAAAAATTCTGCCCGGCTAGGATTTTCGCGAAAAATGAGTACAAATTTATGTTTTTTCGCGATATCTCGGCTATTATGAGAGATAGGACCGTAAACTCTTCGGTACAACGCTCATGAGTAAATCTGTTCCACCCTTCGAGATTTCGACAAATGCCCGGCTAGCAAATTTTGGATTTTCGCGAAAAATGAGGTACAAATTTATGTTTTTTCGCGATATCTCGGCTATTATGAGAGATAGACCGTAAACTCTTCGGTACAACGCTCAGGACGATGAGTACAATCTGTTCCACCTCTCGGAGATAAAAAATTCGACAAATGCCCGGCTAGCAAATTTTGGATTTTCGCGAAAAATGAGGTACAAATTTATGTTTTTTCGCGATATCTCGGCTATTATGAGAGATAGGACCGTAAACTCTTCGGTACAACGCTCAGGACGATCAGTACAATCTGTTCCACCCTTGGAGATAAAAAATTCGACAAATGCCCGGCTAGCAAATTTTGGATTTTCGCGAAAAATGAGGTACAAATTTATGTTTTTTCGCGATATCTCGGCTATTATGAGAGATAGGACCGTAAACTCTTCGGTACAACGCTCAGGACGATGAGTACAATCTGTTCCACCTCTCGGAGATAAAAATTCGACAAATGCCCGGCTAGCAAATTTTGGAATTTCGCGAAAAATGAGGTACAAATTTATGTTTTTTCGCGATATCTCGGCTATTATGAGAGATAGGACCGTAAACTCTTCGGTACAACGCTCAGGACGATGAGTACAATCTGTTCCACCCCTTGGAGATAAAAAATTCGACAAATGCCCGGCTAGCAAATTTTGGATTTTCGCGAAAAATGAGGTACAAATTTACGTTTTTTCAAACGACTCGGCTATTTGAAAGATAGTAAACTTTTTCAGCGATTGCCGAGTATCAGATCCATCAAACGGATATTGAGCTAGGTAACATTTATATGATGAAAATGTTGTCCAAAAATTTATGAAAATTCTAAACTCTGTGCAACGCTCCTGAGAGTTTGTCCTCTCGTTTAGATTAACAAGAAGAACCAATTGCCCAGAGCGCAGCAAATTCATCAATTTTCTCGAGAAAATCGATCGATGAAATTTAGCCTATAAGGCTATAGGACCGTAAACTCTTCGGTACAACGCTCAGGACGATGAGTACAATCTGTTCCACCTCTCAAAGATAAAAAATTCGACAAATGCCCGGCTAGCAAATTTTGGATTTTCGCGAAAAATGAGGTACAAATTTATGTTTTTTCGCGATATCTCGGCTATTATGAGAGATAGGACCGTAAACTCTTCGGTACAACGCTCAGGACGATTAGACCGAAATACAATGTGTCTGTTTTTCCAGATTAACAAGAAGAACCAACTTGGAGCGAAGCAGATTCATCAAACGGTTCTCGAGAAAATATCGATGAAAATTTAGCCCTATAAGGCGCTAATGTGCCCTGCTGTGCGTTTGGCCTCTCGTTTAGATTAACAAGGTGAATCTACTTGCCGAGGAGGAAGCAGATCCATCAAACGGTTATTGAGCTAGGTAACATTTATATGATGAAAATGTTGTCCAGAAAAATTTATGAAAATGGTCAAACAAATGTTTCCTGATTTGTTTTTAGATTAACAAGCGATATCTCGAAGCTAAACGGTTCTCGAGAAAATATCGATGAAAATTTAGCCCTATAAGGCGCTAATGTGCCGTTTGGCCTCTCGTTTAATTAACAAGGTGAACTTCCATCAAACGGTTATTGAGCAAACATTTATATGATGAAAATGTTGTCCAGAAAAATTTATGAAAATGTAACGGTTACGGCGCTCAAACGAGTTAATGTGCCTTCCTGAGAGTTTGTCCTCTCGTTTAGATTAACAAGATGAACCAACTTGCCCAGAGCGAAGCAGATTCATCAAACGGTTCTCGAGAAAATATCGACGAAAATTTAGCCCTATAAGGCGCTAATGTGCTCTGCTGGGCGTTTGGCCTCTCGTTTAGATTAACAAGGTGAACCTACTTGCCGAGGAGGAAGCAGATCCATCAAACGGATATTGAGCTAGGTAACATTTATATGATGAAAATGTTGTCCAGAAAAATTTATGAAAATGTAAGGGTCACAGCGCTCAAACGAGTTAATGTGCCTTCCTGAGAGTTTGTCCTCTCGTTTAGATTAACAAGAAGAACCAACTTGCCCAGAGCGCAGCAGATTCATCCAACGGTTCTCGAGAAAATATCGATGAAAATTCAGCCCTATAAGACGCTAATGTGCCCTGCTAGGCGTTTGGCCTCTCGTTTAGATTAACAAGGTGAACCTACTTGTAGGGGGAAGCAGATCCATCAAACGGTTATTGAGCTAGGAACATTTATATGATGAAAATGTTGTCCAGAAAAATTTGCGAAAATGTAACGGTCACGGCGCTCAAAGGAGTTAATGTGCCTTCCTGAGAGTTTGTCCTCTCGTTTAGATTAACAAGATGAACCAACTTGCCCAGAGCGAAGCAGATTCATCAAACGGTTCTCGAGAAAATATCGATGAAAATTTAAATAAGGCGCTAATGTGCCCTGCTGGGCGTTTGGCCTTTTAGATTAACAAGGTGAACCTACTTGCCGAGGAGGAAGCAGATCCATCAAACGGATATTGAGCTAGGTAACATTTATATGATGAAAATGTTGTCCAGAAAATTTATGAAAATGTAATGGTCACAACGCTCAAACGAGTTAATGTGCTTTCCTGAGAGTTTGTCCTCTCGTTTAGATTAACAAGAAGAACCAACTTGCCCAGAGCGCAGCAAATTCATCAAACGGTTCTCGAGAAAATATCGATGAAAATTTAGCCCTATAAGACGCTAATGTGCCCTGCTAGGCGTTTGGCCTCTCGTTTAGATTAACAAGGTGAACCTCAGGACGAGGAGAAAGCAGATCCACCTCTCGGAGATAAAAAATTCGACAAATGCCCGGCTAGCAAATTTTGGATTTTCGCGAAAAATGAGGTACAAATTTAGGTTTTTCGCGATATCTCGGCTATTATGAGAGATAGGACCGTAAACTCTTCGGTACAACGCTCAGGACGATCAGTACAATCTGTTCCACCTCTCGGAGATAAAAAATTCGTCAAAAGCCCGGCTAGCAAATTTTGGATTTTCGCGAAAAATGAGGTACAAATTTATGTTTTTTCGCGATATCTCGGCTATTATGAGAGATAGGACCGTAATCTCTTCGGTACAACGCTCAGGACGATCAGTACAATCTGTTCCACCTCTTGGAGATAAAAAATTCGACAAATGCCCGGCTAGCAAATTTTGGATTTTCGCGAAAAATGAGGTACAAATTTATGTTTTTTTGCGATATCTCGGCTATTATGAGAGATAGGACCGTAAACTCTTCGGTACAACGCTCAGGACGATGAGTACAATCTGTTCCACCTCTCGGAGATAAAAAATTCGACAAATGCCCGGCTAGCAAATTTTGGAATTTCGCGAAAAATGAGGTACAAATTTATGTTTTTTTCGCGATATCTCGGCTATTATGAGAGATAGGACCGTAAACTCTTCGGTACAACGCTCAGGACGATGAGTACAATCTGTTCCACCTCTCGGAGATAAAAAATTCGACAAATGCCCGGCTAGCAAATTTTGGATTTTCGCGAAAAATGAGGTACAAATTTATGTTTTTTCGCGATATCTCGGCTATTATGAGAGATAGGACCGTAAACTCTTCGGTACAACGCTCAGGACGATGAGTACAATCTGTTCCACCTCTCGGAGATAAAAAATTCGACAAATGCCCGGCTAGCAAATTTTGGAATTTCGCGAAAAATGAGGTACAAATTTATGTTTTTTCGCGATATCTCGGCTATTATGAGCGATAGGACCGTAAACTCTTCGGTACAACGCTCAGGACGATGAGTACAATCTGTTCCACCTCTCGGAGATAAAAAATTCGACAAATGCCCGGCTAGCAAATTTTGGAATTTCGCGAAAAATGAGGTACAAATTTATGTTTTTTCGCGATATCTCGGCTATTATGAGAGATAGGACCGTAAACTCTTCGGTACAACGCTCAGGACGATGAGTACAATCTGTTCCACCTCTTGGAGATAAAAAATTCGACAAATGCCCGGCTAGCAAATTTTGGATTTTCGCGAAAAATGAGGTACAAATTTATGTTTTTTCGCGATATCTCGGCTATTATGAGAGATAGGACCGTAAACTCTTCGGTACAACGCTCAGGACGATGAGTACAATCTGTTCCACCTCTCGGAGATAAAAAATTCGACAAATGCCCGGCTAGCAAATTTTGGAATTTCGCGAAAAATGAGGTACAAATTTATGTTTTTTTCGCGATATCTCGGCTATTATGAGAGATAGGACCGTAAACTCTTCGGTACAACGCTCAGGACGATGAGTACAATCTGTTCCACCCCTTGGAGATAAAAAATTCGACAAATGCCCGGCTAGCAAATTTTGATTTTCGCGAAAAATGAGGTACAAATTTATGTTTTTTCGCGATATCTCGGCTATTATGAGAGATAGGACCGTAAACTCTTCGGTACAACGCTCAGGACGATGAGTACAATCTGTTCCACCTCTCGGAGATAAAAAATTCGACAAATGCCCGGCTAGCAAATTTTGGAATTTCGCGAAAAATGAGGTACAAATTTATGTTTTTTCGCGATATCTCGGCTATTATGAGAGATAGGACCGTAAACTCTTCGGTACAACGCTCAGGACGATGAGTACAATCTGTTCCACCTCTTGGAGATAAAAAATTCGACAAATGCCCGGCTAGCAAATTTTGGATTTTCGCGAAAAATGAGGTACAAATTTATGTTTTTTCGCGATATCTCGGCTATTATGAGAGATAGGACCGTAAACTCTTCGGTACAACGCTCAGGACGATGAGTACAATCTGTTCCACCTCTCGGAGAGATAAAAAATTCGACAAATGCCCGGCTAGCAAATTTTGGATTTTCGCGAAAAATGAGGTACAAATTTATGTTTTTTTCGCGATATCTCGGCTATTATGAGAGATAGGACCGTAAACTCTTCGGTACAACGCTCAGGACGATGAGTACAATCTGTTCCACCCTCGGAGATAAAAAATTCGACAAATGCCCGGCTAGCAAATTTTGGATTTTCGCGAAAAATGAGGTACAAATTTATGTTTTTTCGCGATATCTCGGCTATTATGAGAGATAGGACCGTAAACTCTTCGGTACAACGCTCAGGACGATGAGTACAATCTGTTCCACCTCTCGGAGATAAAAAATTCGACAAATGCCCGGCTAGCAAATTTTGGATTTTCGCGAAAAATGAGGTACAAATTTAAGTTTTTTCGCGATATCTCGGCTATTATGAGAGATAGACCGTAAACTCTTCGGTACAACGCTGCCCGGCTAGGGCGAAAAATGATGACAAATGCTCGGCCATTAAGCGAGATTAGGACCGAAATCAAAGGCGTCAAAATGCTCGGCTTAAGCAATTAGACCGAAATTCAATGTGGGGAGTTTTCCTCTCGTTTAGATTAACAAGAAGAACCAACTTGCCCAGAGCGAAGCAGATTCATCAAACGGTTCTCGAGAAAATATCGATGAAAATTTAGCCCTATAAGGCGCTAATGTGCCCTGCTGTGCGTTTGGCCTCTCGTTTAGATTAACAAGGTGAATCTACTTGCCGAGGAGGAAGCAGATCCATCAAACGGTTATTGAGCTAGGTAACATTTATATGATGAAAATGTTGTCCAGAAAAATTTATGAAAATGTAACGGTCACGGCGCTCAAACAAGTTAATGTGCCTTCCTGAGAGTTTGTCCTCACGTTTAGATTAACAAGATGAACCAACTTGCCCAGAGCGAAGCAGATTCATCAAACGGTTCTCGAGAAAATATCGATGAAAATTTAGCCCTATAAGGCGCTAATGTGCCCTTGCTGGGCGTTTGGCCTCTCGTTTAGATTAACAAGGTGAACCTACTTGCCGAGGAGGAAGCAGATCCATCAAACGGTTATTGAGCTAGGTAACATTTATATGATGAAAATGTTGTCCAGAAAAATTTATGAAAATGTAACGGTTACGGCGCTCAAACGAGTTAATGTGCCTTCCTGAGAGTTTGTCCTCTCGTTTAGATTAACAAGATGAACCAACTTGCCCAGAGCGAAGCAGATTCATCAAACGGTTCTCGAGAAAATATCGACGAAAATTTAGCCCTATAAGGCGCTAATGTGCTCTGCTGGGCGTTTGGCCTCTCGTTTAGATTAACAAGGTGAACCTACTTGCCGAGGAAGAAGCAGATCCATCAAACGGATATTGAGCTAGGTAACATTTATATGATGAAAATGTTGTCCAGAAAAATTTATGAAAATGTAAGGGTCACAGCGCTCAAACGAGTTAATGTGCCTTCCTGAGAGTTTGTCCTCTCGTTTAGATTAACAAGAAGAACCAACTTGCCCAGAGCGCAGCAGATTCATCCAACGGTTCTCGAGAAAATATCGATGAAAATTTAGCCCTATAAGACGCTAATGTGCCCTGCTGGGCGTTTGGCCTCTCGTTTAGATTAACAAGGTGAACCTACTTGCCGAGGGGGAAGCAGATCCCTCAAACGGTTATTGAGCTAGGTAACATTTATATGATGAAAATGTTGTCCAGAAAAATTTGCGAAAATGTAACGGTCACGGCGCTCAAAGGAGTTAATGTGCCTTCCTGAGAGTTTGTCCTCTCGTTTAGATTAACAAGATGAACCAACTTGCCCAGAGCGAAGCAGATTCATCAAACGGTTCTCGAGAAAATATCGATGAAAGTTTAGCCCTATAAGGCGCTAATGTGCCCTGCTGGGCGTTTGGCCTCTCGTTTAGATTAACAAGGTGAACCTACTTGCCGAGGAGGAAGCAGATCCATCAAACGGATATTGAGCTAGGTAACATTTATATGATGAAAATGTTGTCCAGAAAAATTTATGAAAATGTAATGGTCACAACGCTCAAACGAGTTAATGTGCTTTCCTGAGAGTTTGTCCTCTCGTTTAGATTAACAAGAAGAACCAACTTGCCCAGAGCGCAGCAAATTCATCAAACGGTTCTCGAGAAAATATCGATGAAAATTTAGCCCTATAAGACGCTAATGTGCCCTGCTAGGCGTTTGGCCTCTCGTTTAGATTAACAAGGTGAACCTACTTGTCGAGGAGAAAGCAGATCCACCTCTCGGAGATAAAAAATTCGACAAATGCCCGGCTAGCAAATTTTGGATTTTCGCGAAAAGTGAGGTACAAATTTAGGCTTTTTCGCGATATCTCGGCTGTTATGAGAGATAGGGCCGTAAACTCTTCGGTACAACGTTCAGGACGATCAGTACAATCTGTTCCACCTCTCGGAGATAAAAAATTCGACAAATGCCCGGCTAGCAAATTTTGGATTTTCGCGAAAAATGAGGTAAAAATTTATGTTTTTTCGCGATATCTCGGCTATTATGAGAGATAGGACCGTAAACTCTTCGGTACAACGTTCAGGACGATCAGTACAATCTGTTCCACCTCTCGGAGATAAAAAATTCGACAAATGCCCGGCTAGCAAATTTTGGAATTTCGCGAAAAATGAGGTACAAATTTATGTTTTTTTGCGATATCTCGGCTATTATGAGAGATAGGACCGTAAACTCTTCGGTACAACGCTCAGGACGATGAGTACAATCTGTTCCACCTCTCGGAGATAAAAAATTCGACAAATGCCCGGCTAGCAAATTTTGGAATTTCGCGAAAAATGAGGTACAAATTTATGTTTTTTTCGCGATATCTCGGCTATTATGAGAGATAGGACCGTAAACTCTTCGGTACAACGCTCAGGACGATGAGTACAATTTGTTCCACCTCTCGGAGATAAAAAATTCGACAAATGCCCGGCTAGCAAATTTTGGATTTTCGCGAAAAATGAGGTACAAATTTATGTTTTTTCGCGATATCTCGGCTATTATGAGAGATAGGACCGTAAACTCTTCGGTACAACGCTCAGGACGATCAGTACAATCTGTTCCACCCCTTGGAGATAAAAATTCGGACAAATGCCCGGCTAGCAAATTTTGATTTTCGCGAAAAATGAGGTACAAATTTATGTTTTTTCGCGATATCTCGGCTATTATGAGAGATAGGACCGTAAACTCTTCGGTACAACGCTCAGGACGATGAGTACAATTTGTTCCACCTCTCGGAGATAAAAATTCGACAAATGCCCGGCTAGCAAATTTTGGATTTTCGCGAAAAATGAGGTACAAATTTATGTTTTTTTCGCGATATCTCGGCTATTATGAGAGATGACCGTAAACTCTTCGGTACAACGCTCAGGACGATGAGTACAATCTGTTCCACCTCTCGGATAAAAAATTCGAGAAATGCCCGGCTAGCAAATTTTGATTTTCGCGAAAATGAGGTACAAATTTATGTTTTTTTTCGCGATATCTCGGCTATTATGAGAGATAGAACCGTAAACTTTTCGGTACAACGCTCAGGACGTCGAGTACAATCTGTTCCACCCTTCGGAGATAAAAAATTCGACAAATGCCCGGCTAGCAAATTTTGGATTTTTATGAAAAATGAGGTACAAATTTATGGTTTTTTCGCGATATCTCGGCTATTATGAGAGATAGGAGCGTAAACTCTTCGGTACAACGTTCAGGACGTCGAGTACAATCTTTTCCACCCTTCGGAGATAAAAAATTCGACAAATGCCCGGCTAGCAAATTTTGGATTTTTATGAAAAATGAGGTACAAAATCATGGTTTTTTCGCAGATATCTCGGCTATCGAGAAGAGATCGAAGAAAACTCTTCGGTACAACGTTCAGGACGTCGAGTACAATTTGTTCCACTCTTCGGAGATAAAAAATTCGACAAATGCCCGGCTAGCAAATTTTGGATCAAATGGTTATTGAGGTAGGTAATCATGGTTTTTTCGATGATATCTCGGCTATTAAAAGAGATAGAAGCGTAAACGGTCTTCGGTACTCAACGTTCAGGACGTCGAGTACAATTTGTCCACCCTTCGGAGATAAAAAATTCGACAAATGCCCGAGCTAGCAAATTTTGAAAATTTATCGAAAATATGATGACAAATTTAGCCCTATAAGCGCTAATGTGGCCTGATGGGCGTTTGGCCTCTCGTTTAGATTAGACAAGGTGAACCTACTTCCGAGGAGAAAGCAGATCCGACAAATGCCCGAGCTAGCAAATTTTGGATATGATGAAAATGAGGTACAAAAATCATGGTTTTTTAACGGTATCTCGGCGCTTAAAGAGATAGATGTGCTCTTCCTGAGAACGTGTCCTCTCGTTTAGATACAATCTTTTCCACCCTTCGGAGATAAAAAATTCGACAAATGCCCGGCTAGCAAATTTTGGATTTTTATGAAAAATGAGGTACAAAATCATGGTTTTTTCGCGATATCTCGGCTCTCGTTTAGATAGAAGCGTAAACTCTTCGGTACAACGTTCAGGACGTCGAGTACAATCTTTTCCACCCTTCGGAGATAAAAATATTCGACAAATGCCCGGCTAGCAAATTTTGGATTTTTATGAAAAATGAGGTACAAAATCATGGTTTTCTGCGATATCTCGGCTATTAGATTAAGAGAAGAACAAACTCTGCGGTACAACGATTCAGGACGTTCGAGTAAAATCGTTCCAAATTTCGCCCTATAAGATTCGACTAATGCCCGGCTAGCAAATTTTGGATTTTTATGAAAAACAAGGTGAAAATACTTGGAGGTTTCGCGATCCATCTCGGTTATTGAGCTAGGTAAATTTATATGATGAAAATGTTGTCCAGAAAAATTTAGTAAATGTTCCGGTCACGGAGATAAAAAATTCGACAAATGCCCGGCTAGCAAATTTTGGATTTTTATGAAAAATGAGGTACAAACTTCAGGTTTTTTCGCAGATTCATCGGCGGTTATCGAGAAAATATCGATGAAAATCTTCGGTACAACGCTAAGGACGTCTGAGTACGTCTTGGCCACCCTTCGGAGATAAAAAATTCGACAAATGCCCGGCTAAGCAAATTTTCAAACGGTTATTGAGCTAGGTAACATTTATATGATGAAATGTTGTCCAGAAAAATTTATGAAAATGTAAGGTACAACGCTCAAACGAGTTAAGTGACGTTCCTGTACAGTTTGTCCACTCGTTCGGAGATAAAAAATTCGACAAATGCCCGGCTAGCAAATTTTGGATTTTTATGAAAAATATGAGGTAAAATTTATGTTTTTTAAGCGCTATCTCGGCTGCTATAAGAGATAGGCGTAAACTCTTCGGTACAAGGTGAACCTACAGGACGAGTCGAGTACAATCTGTTCCACCCTTCGGAGATAAAAAATTCGACAAATGCCCGGCTAGCAAATTTTGGATTTTTATGAAAAATGAGGTACAAAATCATGGTTTTTTCGCGATATCTCGGCTATTATAAGAGATAGAAGCGTAAACTCTTCGGTACAACGTTCAGGACGTCGAGTACAATCTTTTCCACCCTTCGGAGATAAAAAATTCGACAAATGCCCGGCTAGCAAATTTTGGATTTTTATGAAAAATGAGGTACAAAATCATGGTTTTTTCGCGATATCTCGGCTATTATAAGAGATAGAAGCGTAAACTCTTCGGTACAACGTTCAGGACGTCGAGTACAATCTTTTCCACCCTTCGGAGATAAAAAATTCGACAAATGCCCGGCTAGCAAATTTTGGATTTTTATGAAAAATGAGGTACAAAATCATGGTTTTTTCGCGATATCTCGGCTATTATAAGAGATAGAAGCGTAAACTCTTCGGTACAACGTTCAGGACGTCGAGTACAATCTGTTCCACCCTTCGGAGATAAAAAATTCGACAAATGCCCGGCTAGCAAATTTTGGATTTTTATGAAAAATGAGGTACAAAATCATGGTTTTTTCGCGATATCTCGGCTATTATAAGAGATAGAAGCGTAAACTCTTCGGTACAACGTTCAGGACGTCGAGTACAATCTTTTCCACCCTTCGGAGATAAAAAATTCGACAAATGCCCGGCTAGCAAATTTTGGATTTTTATGAAAAATGAGGTACAAAATCATGGTTTTTTCGCGATATCTCGGCTATTATAAGAGATAGAAGCGTAAACTCTTCGGTACAACGTTCAGGACGTCGAGTACAATCTTTTCCACCCTTCGGAGATAAAAAATTCGACAAATGCCCGGCTAGCAAATTTTGGATTTTTATGAAAAATGAGGTACAAAATCATGGTTTTTTCGCGATATCTCGGCTATTATAAGAGATAGAAGCGTAAACTCTTCGGTACAACGTTCAGGACGTCGAGTACAATCTTTTCCACCCTTCGGAGATAAAAAATTCGACAAATGCCCGGCTAGCAAATTTTGGATTTTTATGAAAAATGAGGTACAAAATCATGGTTTTTTCGCGATATCTCGGCTATTATAAGAGATAGAAGCGTAAACTCTTCGGTACAACGTTCAGGACGTCGAGTACAATCTTTTCCACCCTTCGGAGATAAAAAATTCGACAAATGCCCGGCTAGCAAATTTTGGATTTTTATGAAAAATGAGGTACAAAATCATGGTTTTTTCGCGATATCTCGGCTATTATAAGAGATAGAAGCGTAAACTCTTCGGTACAACGTTCAGGACGTCGAGTACAATCTTTTCCACCCTTCGGAGATAAAAAATTCGACAAATGCCCGGCTAGCAAATTTTGGATTTTTATGAAAAATGAGGTACAAAATCATGGTTTTTTCGCGATATCTCGGCTATTATAAGAGATAGAAGCGTAAACTCTTCGGTACAACGTTCAGGACGTCGAGTACAATCTTTTCCACCCTTCGGAGATAAAAAATTCGACAAATGCCCGGCTAGCAAATTTTGGATTTTTATGAAAAATGAGGTACAAAATCATGGTTTTTTCGCGATATCTCGGCTATTATAAGAGATAGAAGCGTAAACTCTTCGGTACAACGTTCAGGACGTCGAGTACAATCTGTTCCACCCTTCGGAGATAAAAATTCGACAAATGCCCGGCTAGCAAATTTTGGATTTTTATGAAAAATGAGGTACAAAATCATGGTTTTTTCGCGATATCTCGGCTATTATAAGAGATAGAAGCGTAAACTCTTCGGTACAACGTTCAGGACGTCGAGTACAATCTTTTCCACCCTTCGGAGATAAAAAATTCGACAAATGCCCGGCTAGCAAATTTTGGATTTTTATGAAAAATGAGGTACAAAATCATGGTTTTTTCGCGATATCTCGGCTATTATAAGAGATAGAAGCGTAAACTCTTCGGTACAACGTTCAGGACGTCGAGTACAATCTTTTCCACCCTTCGGAGATAAAAAATTCGACAAATGCCCGGCTAGCAAATTTTGGATTTTTATGAAAAATGAGGTACAAAATCATGGTTTTTTCGCGATATCTCGGCTATTATAAGAGATAGAAGCGTAAACTCTTCGGTACAACGTTCAGGACGTCGAGTACAATCTTTTCCACCCTTCGGAGATAAAAAATTCGACAAATGCCCGGCTAGCAAATTTTGGATTTTTATGAAAAATGAGGTACAAAATCATGGTTTTTTCGCGATATCTCGGCTATTATAAGAGATAGAAGCGTAAACTCTTCGGTACAACGTTCAGGACGTCGAGTACAATCTTTTCCACCCTTCGGAGATAAAAAATTCGACAAATGCCCGGCTAGCAAATTTTGGATTTTTATGAAAAATGAGGTACAAAATCATGGTTTTTTCGCGATATCTCGGCTATTATAAGAGATAGAAGCGTAAACTCTTCGGTACAACGTTCAGGACGTCGAGTACAATCTTTTCCACCCTTCGGAGATAAAAAATTCGACAAATGCCCGGCTAGCAAATTTTGGATTTTTATGAAAAATGAGGTACAAAATCATGGTTTTTTCGCGATATCTCGGCTATTATAAGAGATAGAAGCGTAAACTCTTCGGTACAACGTTCAGGACGTCGAGTACAATCTTTTCCACCCTTCGGAGATAAAAAATTCGACAAATGCCCGGCTAGCAAATTTTGGATTTTTATGAAAAATGAGGTACAAAATCATGGTTTTTTCGCGATATCTCGGCTATTATAAGAGATAGAAGCGTAAACTCTTCGGTACAACGTTCAGGACGTCGAGTACAATCTTTTCCACCCTTCGGAGATAAAAAATTCGACAAATGCCCGGCTAGCAAATTTTGGATTTTTATGAAAAATGAGGTACAAAATCATGGTTTTTTCGCGATATCTCGGCTATTATAAGAGATAGAAGCGTAAACTCTTCGGTACAACGTTCAGGACGTCGAGTACAATCTTTTCCACCCTTCGGAGATAAAAAATTCGACAAATGCCCGGCTAGCAAATTTTGGATTTTTATGAAAAATGAGGTACAAAATCATGGTTTTTTCGCGATATCTCGGCTATTATAAGAGATAGAAGCGTAAACTCTTCGGTACAACGTTCAGGACGTCGAGTACAATCTTTTCCACCCTTCGGAGATAAAAAATTCGACAAATGCCCGGCTAGCAAATTTTGGATTTTTATGAAAAATGAGGTACAAAATCATGGTTTTTTCGCGATATCTCGGCTATTATAAGAGATAGAAGCGTAAACTCTTCGGTACAACGTTCAGGACGTCGAGTACAATCTTTTCCACCCTTCGGAGATAAAAAATTCGACAAATGCCCGGCTAGCAAATTTTGGATTTTTATGAAAAATGAGGTACAAAATCATGGTTTTTTCGCGATATCTCGGCTATTATAAGAGATAGAAGCGTAAACTCTTCGGTACAACGTTCAGGACGTCGAGTACAATCTTTTCCATTCGGAGATAAAAAATTCGACAAATGCCCGGCTAGCAAATTTTGGATTTTTATGAAAAATGAGGTACAAAATCATGGTTTTTTCGCGATATCTCGGCTATTAGAAGAGATAGAAGCGTAAACTCTTCGGTACAACGTTCAGGACGTCGAGTACAATCTTGTCCACCCTTCGGAGATAAAAAATTCGACAAATGCCCGGCTAGCAAATTTTGGATTTTTATGAAAAAATGAGGTACAAAATCATGGTTTTTTCGCGATATCTCGGCTATTATAAGAGATAGAAGCGTAAACTCTTCGGTACAACGTTCAGGACGTCGAGTACAATCTTGTCCACCCTTCGGAGATAAAAAATTCGACAAATGCCCGGCTAGCAAATTTTGGATTTTTATGAAAAAATCGAGGTACAAATTCATGGTTTTTAAGCGATATCTCGGCTATGCTGGAGATAGGCCTCTCGTTAGATTACAACGTCGAACAACTTCCGAGATAAAGCAATCCGACAAACGCCCGAGCTAGCAAATTTTGGATTTGATGAAAAATGAGGTACAAAAATTTTGGATTTTTCGCGATCTCGGCGCTCAAAGATTAATGTTTTTTCGGTACATTTGTCCACTCTTTAGATTAAAAGATTCGAACAAACTTGCCCGGCTAAGCAAATTCATCAATTTTTATGAGAAAATGATCGTGATGGTTTTTTCCTATATCTCGGCTAATTGCCCTGATAGGCGTTTGGCCTCTCGTTTAGATTAACAATCTGAACCACCCTTCGGAGGAGGAACAATCCATCAAACGGTTTTTGAGCTAGGTATCATTTATATGATGAAAATGATAGAAAAATTTATGAAAATCTATCGGTACAACGCTCAAACGTTCAGTACGTCTGTACAATTTGTCCACTCTTCGGAGATAAAAAATTCGACAAATGCCCGGCTAGCAAATTTTGGATTTTTATGAAAAATGAGGTACAAAATCATGGTTTTTTCGCGATATCTCGGCTATTATAAGAGATAGAAGCGTAAACTCTTCGGTACAACGTTCAGGACGTCGAGTACAATCTTTTCCACCCTTCGGAGATAAAAAATTCGACAAATGCCCGGCTAGCAAATTTTGGATTTTTATGAAAAATGAGGTACAAAATCATGGTTTTTTCGCGATATCTCGGCTATTATAAGAGATAGAAGCGTAAACTCTTCGGTACAACGTTCAGGACGTCGAGTACAATCTGTTCCACCCTTCGGAGATAAAAAATTCGACAAATGCCCGGCTAGCAAATTTTGGATTTTTATGAAAAATGAGGTACAAAATCATGGTTTTTTCGCGATATCTCGGCTATTATAAGAGATAGAAGCGTAAACTCTTCGGTACAACGTTCAGGACGTCGAGTACAATCTTTTCCACCCTTCGGAGATAAAAAATTCGACAAATGCCCGGCTAGCAAATTTTGGATTTTTATGAAAAATGAGGTACAAAATCATGGTTTTTTCGCGATATCTCGGCTATTATAAGAGATAGAAGCGTAAACTCTTCGGTACAACGTTCAGGACGTCGAGTACAATCTTTTCCACCCTTCGGAGATAAAAAATTCGACAAATGCCCGGCTAGCAAATTTTGGATTTTTATGAAAAATGAGGTACAAA